>JANXJC010000098.1:38406383-38493982 GCA_027564655.1 Leptodon cayanensis
AAAAAAAAGCTCTATAACTTCTCTGCTTGTGCTTCTATAAACTTTCTTTGCTTATACTATAAGAAGGTGTACGTGTCGCTTTGTCCGTCTCTACCGCGACACAAACCCTTCCCAAAAGTGGCAGTTTTACATCAGGCTGAGAAGGCATTCCCCCCACCCTTTTTTTATCAGCCTTACAAAGCGCCAGGCAAAATTTGCTTGAGATCCATTTTTGGACACGTAATTCCTGTTTGCCAACTCCTGGCTCGTGCTATATGCAAACTGCGGATTTCCTCTCTCTTTTGTTAGCCACCGGTTCAAATAGCAAGGTTGATCAGAGCAGTAAACAGATGAGGTATTATTTACTTGTTCCTGTGCCAGCAGCACATAATTCAGGCTGGACAGACTGCAGCAATTATGATGCATTTTTCATTCACTCAAATGAATCAATCGCTTCACTTGCGTGTGAACAAGAAGTAACAAAACCGAAAACAAAAACAGAATTAAAAAAATCAAATCCAAATACTTGCTTGTTGGGCAATAAATAGAGAGACAGTTTGTTTTTTAAGACCAACATTTACATGAAATTACCTTCTTATATAATTAACAGCCCCTGGTTAATAACCGTTCTGCAAATAACTGTGTATCTATTGAAATGAACAGATGAATCATTATCATTTAGCACTTATAGGATAATAACAGGGTCTAAAAACTATTAAAAAAGGAAATACTTGAAAATCTACCAGAAAATGGCACCTCCAGAGTAATATGCATGTGAAAAATGGAAAGAAAAATAGAAAAAAGTTTTAAACATGCAAAACACCAGAGTCTCTGCAGTCTGGTTCATGCTTGAAACGCATTGATGGTGTTAGGTGCTGTATGCACACCCAGTAACAAATCGCTCGTGCCTACAAAGGGGGGACCAATTAAAAAGATAAGAAAGCCAAAAAGTGCAAGAGAAAGGAGATGATTATGTCTGGCTATAGGCCTCCAAAAGTCTGTAAGCACAACTGACACAGTTGCGTAGCATCTTCCGTTCAAAGCCGCCTGGAATCGCTCCCAGGACCCAAGTGGAGCGAAGAGGTTTTCTAACCTGCGTATGTGTAGCTTGCCCAGCTTCGTGCAAGAAAACTGTGAACAAAACCCATTTCTCCTGCAACCCAAGTTCTTACTGTCACCATGAGGTTCCCCGCACCTTTTCCAGGAGGAAAGAAATGAGCCAAAAAAATGATATAGCTAATTTTAGAAATAACTCTAATTTAGACTTAAAGCCTCTGAAGCCATAATGGGGCTGTATTATGAATATGATTGTCTGAAGTTAACGCTCTCTTTTTATTCATTTGTCTAACAATTTATTTGTAAAAAGTAAGCAAACTGAAATGAGCAGGCAATCAGCTGCCCTGACACAGTATTTTACCCAAGGGTATTCTCCAGGAACAGAGGCAGACTATTTCAGCCATACAATGTAATATTTATACCTCCATCATGAGAAGAACTCATGACCTTACTCCTAGTTGTAATGAAAAGGTATATATTAAAAAAATAACCCTCTCTTTATAATGAAAGACGCTGCAATACCCCAAACTCTAATATAAGTGGACAGAGATATTTTGAAGTATTGCAGGACATATTCCATTGAAGAAATTATCATCAGCCGGTCTGTAGGTACAAAGGAGCACTTGGACAAGGCAGTGTTTGGGAGAGTTTGCTTTCATTCAGAGAGCTGTGAATTCAACTTTCATATGCACCCATACTGAGACTTTTTTACATGCATCTTTGCTTTTTGCATAAAGTTAATTTGCGGGCAGATGAAAGTAGTCATCGCTGAGAAGCAGCTCTTCTCCTTTCCCAAACCCAGCCGGGATGCAGAAGAAAATACCTCGTGGCTTCAGTGCCCTCTCACGCATGGCGACTAATCAGGAGTAACTAGACGAATGGAGCAGTTTGTGGGCAGCCCAAAAGATGAAGAAAAATCAGATGTGGCATTTTCTCTTGGGAAGAGCTTTTCGGGGGCTACCTCTGTCACTGCTACAGTGGCAGGATGGGGTGAGATCCTTGCCAGGGTGCTATAAACAGCAGGGGCTTTTTTAATTGTCCAGGGTAAGAAGAAATCATCTAAGGCTTTTCATTAGTCGGAACAGATATTGTGCAGGTGATATAAAAATACCCTGCAGAAGCTACTCTCACATCTATACTGGTAATATAACTCACTCATCTTGCAAAAGGCAACATTTTGCTCTCACTTACCCCTGTGCTAGTTCAGTAGGGTTTCTCCTGACCGACGTGGTAATAGCTAGAAACAGAATTTGGCCCTGTAAAGGGTCTGGGAATAGTGGGTAAGCACTGAACATGAGCCAGAGGCACGTGAAAGGCTCTGCTGGAATGAAAGAACTGCCCTTTCGGAATAATAATACAGGCTCTAGGCACAAACCGGGAGAGGACTGTGGTAATATGCCAAGACAGCGCTGTGCTCCCTCCTCCATCCCTGTGCACAGCCCAGGCTCACGAACACCTCTTTTAGGATAATTCTGGGGCAGGAGTAAAAGACACACAATAAGATGAAAGACAGTCTGCACCGGTGTTTCTCCTCGCTGGAGTCACGACCACTGAAAAGAGAATATTGTTCCCGTAACAAAGGTGCATATTGTGAACCCAAGCAGATGATGATGAACATTGGCAACAGACTTCCTGTATCAGCGAGCAGGAAGGCTAAATTATACCAGGGAAAAATTAGGATTAAAAGAACTATATGATTAATTTCCCATTTTACCTGGAATAAATAAACCTTTACCTCTGTAACTGTTGTTATAATAGCTGGGCCGGTATGCTGGTATCTGCTAAAGAGCTAACATATTTAGTTTTATTGTTTTGTCAAAATATTAAGAATATCAATATATCTCCATAATTCAGTGTTATACAAAGAAGCATTTTTGTGCCATATATAGCAAAGATTGTATTATACTTTTGAGATCATAGGTAATGATGACAAAGTGATCTGTGTTCAATTTCAGCATTAATGTCTGGTTTGAACAAAGCCTGAAATATGGTCTGGGAGCTAAGAGGCTTTAATATTAAGATCTTTAACTGTAATTTATGTGACAGAAGATAGGGTTTAGCATAATAAAATGTAATGGGCTCCTCGAATGAAGAGGACTAAGAGACAATTGAAAACAAGGTAAAAATGGTAAATTATAAATAACAGTAAATTTACCTTTATGTTGTTACTTCATTTATTTTTGATTTGTTAGACAGGCTCTGTAATTTCTCATTTTGCTACATTTGGAACCAGGCATTTCTGCACCTCAGGAATAAAGGGTCGAAGGCACAGCAATACTGTTTGGGCCGCTCTTATAAAAGGTGTATTAGGGCTCCAAATAGAAACCCTCTTTTTCTCCAGGGATTGTAATTTACCTGTAAAAATTCAGCCTGAGTTGTATTTCAGCACAAAAATGTGTGGGGAGCAAATGTATTTGCTCATTTTACCTCCAAAATGTTTTTGCCTTTTTTTGGAATTGCTTAAGTGTAAAAAATGAAAAATAATCTGTAACATTTTTCAATATTTATTGGAAATCGGTGTGTTGAAAGTAAAATAACATTAATAATGCGCTGGCCTTTTTGCAAGGTATAATTTGCAAACTGTTTGTAGATGGTGACAACTGACTGAAGCCTCTCCCCATTACAACCGAGATTCTGCACAGGTAGCACCGCACACCAAAATGAAAAGCGGCCCACAAGAATTTAGCTGAAACTCTATTGAAATGGATAGAAACCTCTCCACTTCTTTCAAGGTCTCTGGACCAGGCCCTGTGAGCCCTGCAATGGCAAGTCCAGAAGAAATCAAGTCTATCGGGTAAAAAAATCTGATCTATTTTACTTCTTTTGTGGTTTTCCAGCTCTGGGACTTCTCCCAGAGCAGCGTCCTGTATCTTTTTTTGGGGGATAGCTAAAAGGGCAGCCTGTTCTTGCAATCTGCTCTGCATGTGACCAGCTTCAGTTTCTGTGTGTCTCCTTTTTTTACAGTAGTTCATTAATGGCTTATTTCTGGAAGGCTCTGGAAATTCAAATGGTTTCCCTCCCTCCAGATTTCTGTCTAGTTCTTGTCCTTCCTGAGGTTCAACTCTCGTTTTAGGTCCACAGGTTTGGGGCTGTTCTCCCAAAGCAAAGCGTTCAGAGCCTTGCTGCATCCCTTTTCAAGGGCTCTCATTTCTTTTTTTTTCCCCAATATTAACTTAATTAACTTTATATTACTGATATATATGAAAACTACTCACGCTTCTTATGGTCAAAGATAGAGGCTCCTTTTAGTGGCGAAGAATTCTTTGTTTCTTAGAATTTTGCCTCATTTTGTCCTGGTCTGGTCCAAAACTGGTGATAGAGAGCAATAAGACTGTATGTGTGCAGTACTTGTAAAGGAACACAGTGTTTATTAAAGGTAGTTGTTTTTTTCAATAGTTACATTCTATAAAAACTCCCAAGGAAAAAAAAAAAAGGAAATCTTACAGGGAATGGAGTTTTCTTTCATTATAACAACAGAATGTTGCTGCAGAAGAACCAGCAGAACAACATGACATAAAATAGGAAGGTAAAGCAAATCCTTGTGTTAAAGAATTAAGGGTGGCGATAACACAGCAACAGTCATAGTCCTGGGTAAGGATCCTACTCCTCCAGGTCTTGGACAAGTACAGAACAGAAGCGATGGTTCCTATACCACAACCCTCTCCAGGGACTGGCTTTGGTCGTTCTCATGTACATGAAGAGGGCAAAGCTCAGTGACTCTTGAGGGTAGTTCCATCCCTACCTTCTATGTTACAAATTATTATATATAAGCCTGGTATAGGCCAACGACCTAATCATATCCTTTTGTGTATAACTGACCTGATCTGTAGACCATTGAAATAATTGAAAAGCCTCCTAGTGTCTTCTATAGAAACTGGATTGGAGCGTCACCGAAACAGAAATCGGGTCTGAGATTAGAAAAGGTTAAAAAGAAAGTCTAAGGCATTTCAAAGAACTAACCCTGATGAAATATGAATTAAAATAAATACAAGGTTTTAATAATAATTAATAAAACATGCTGTGAATACCTTATAGATGACTGATACATAATAAATGAATCATACAAATGTATTCATTAGCTAAAATTATCATACATAATAATTACATTTGCTGAAAAATTTATGATAAAGGGAAACTCCTCTCCTCAGATGTATTTGTGCAGTTTTCGTTGACTTCAATGCAAACCTGCATGTGTACTCAAGGCTGGAATGTGGCCGTGGGTGTGTGTGTATTTTTACGTTAATAATGCTGGGAAGGGAGTTCCATGCTCTAAGAAGTATATAAATTCATCCTGCAGTATTTCTTATTTAAAAACCATGCTGTGTGTTAAATGAAATTCTGTAGCCCAAGGAATCTTTGCTGCAACCCCGCATTCTGCATAAGTGAAAACTCTTACTATAGGAAACATGATTTATGGGAAAAAGTTTTCTCTTTGTTTCCCTTCAGTTTTCTTAGACTTCAGCTGTCCATGTACATAGGCATATAGCGTCTGTGATCACACTGTTTAAGCAATTGTTGTATCAAATTTGCTTCTGAAGTGAGGGAGAACCTTGTTTAGAAATGCACTGACTTCTGTTGGGTGCGGAGTCCCAGAGGCTGATCCCAGGGATGATCAGCTCTTCAGCAGCTTGTTTTGGCCACCACTTCCAGATGGTTCAGAGGGACAACGAATAGCAAAAGAGCTTGTTTGGTATTTTATCACAGGAAAGGTTGCTTCTATGTTTGGGATATTGTGTAAAATTGAGGTCTCGGCCAGAAAAGTTGTGCGTAGGTGCTGCTTCCACTGGAAAGGACATCTGCCCAAGCTGATTATCAAGTCTAATAAAAAAATCTGTAAGTGGAACTAAATTCTCAAATACTTAGGCCCAGCAACGACCATGATGGTTTTCTGCCATTCGGCAATGGTCCCTAGCTTTCTGCAACGTCAGTATCTGTGTGATCAAGGTACCTGTCTCTTGAGTGCTGAATTTTTCCCAGCTCCTTTTGAGAGATTATTCTCCTAGACATGTCTACAAAGAGGATGAGTTCTCTCCCTGGGACAACCTGCAATATCAGATAGGTGTGCACCATTCAAAAGTTAAGCAGAAATAGGCAGACCTGGAGAGGAGATCAAAGGTTATCATCAGCAGCGAGCTTTAATGAAAATTGTAGAGGAGAAAAGTAAGGACTGATTTCAGGACACGGCCATTGTATTCAGTTCCAGTTACAAAACAGGGGAATTTGAGGATCAGATATGCAAGTGCAGGTGGTGGAGGACTGTAGCAACAAAGTCAAAGAGTTTGAAAGAAATCCAAGGTTTTTTAAAACAAAATACTTGTAATTTATTCACTTGGGAGATGATATTCCTTTCGTGTCTTATCAGCTGATCACATTTCTGCTCCTGTGAAATCCAACCCAAGGGTGGAACACACGAGATAACGCAGATGGAGGAATTTTGCCTTGCTTACCTAAAATGAGAGATGTGCATTTCCTGAGCTATAGCTAAATTATCCTGCAGGCCTAGGACCACGGAGCCTGAGTGACGTGAGAAAAGATCCACAAACCATTTCTCTGCAAGAGATGTAAAGCACACGCTACATATTTCTTCAGATTGTTTCAGCATATTGCCTAGACAATTACCGCTTCAGATTAATAAGTATGTTTTAAATGCAATAACACGTGTCTTTAAAATAAACATGCTTTTTTTATTAATTGCAGAAATTTGCCATGGAATATAGCTTAGTGGCTCTGGTGTAACAGGTTTTAGGATTTGATTACAGCACCATCTACCGGGTATTGAACTTATCCTTTCCCCAAACCCTCCCTGCTACGTCTTTCTATTGCAGTAAAAGCAGAGGATCACTTTCAGAAGATGATTCCAGGAAAAAAAAAACATGTTGTCATTTCATTAGGACCTAAACTTGAAGGCTCTTGAAATCAGTGCAAAGATTCATTAACTTTAGTGGGATTTGGCTCTTTTCAGTGATGCTCAGCTAGAGTCACATTTGAATTACCAGCTTGGACTCAGTGATGAAAAACAGAGTGAGACAGCACGTTTACTGCAATATGTTTCATATAATTATAACAAGGGATCATCCATTTAAGTAATAAGGGCATTATAGCACGGAATGGGTGTGCCTAGCCAGGTAGGGGTGAGCAAACAAATGTGATGTCCTCAGGCAAAACAACTGAATGGCAGCAGAAAGCGTTGAATTAATTTAAAGAAAGAAATTTTACTTGAGGGATTAATCAGTTAGACTTAACTCGTACCATGTAATAGGAATCCCTTGTATTACTTACAGAAAAATTGATTCCCTCCTGGAGAGGGGATATGTTTAAAAGCTGATTAGTGGAAGCAATGTTTAGAATATTTTGCACATAATCCAGGCTCCCACTGACTTTTACACAGCTGTAAGTGTTCTGGACATAACCCTGCTAACATCTGTGTAGTGCTGTATGCCATCTGTTAGTACCATGATCCTTAAGTGAACAACTAACTGCTCAAATAAGGTACTATTCCACACAATCCAGTAATGCAAAATCTTTGGTAGCATGCGGTGCTCTTCTTTTGTGCCCATAAATGGATTTCTTGTACCCTTTATCTGAGAAATTTGGGGAAAAGGCTGGCATATAGCCGTTACTAACAGAGCTAGCAAAAGTAGGACCTGACCCAGGAAGTTCCCTCCTAATGGAGCTCTGGTCCTTGGGGCAAAATTTGTGTTTTGGCTGACCTGGAATGCAGGTCTGACAGCTCCAGCCCTGTGGTGTTCCCCAAAAACCACCTCACAGCCCTTCTCCTCTCCATTCCCATTTGCTATTACACAGAGAAACCGGCTGGAGTATTGTGCTGTGCTGTGATGGATGAACAAGTACAAAAATGTCTCCTTCTCATCGACCTTGTTCTCCATCACTTCTAGTCATGTACCAGCTCTAAGCTGGCCAAGGAACTATATGAACAAAACCCAAAAGATGGACTGCGTCCAAAAGGGCAGGCTCACTTGCCCTTTTCATATACTAACACTTGATGAATTCTTCCTTGAGATATTCTGTGTTGTTGGAAGACAATTTCACACTTTCCAATAGAAAAAAAAAAACCTAAACAGAAATCTACTAAATAAGACTTTGAAATCACACTGATGTGGGGAAGTGAGGTGGCAAAAAATACTATCCCGGTAAGAAAATAAAATCCTGTGCACAATGAAGTAGATGGCAAAGCCTCACGTGCGGTTATTAGGGAAGAGCTCTCACTGCTATGTATTCATATATGTGATTATTTTTGCTCATTTCAGAGCAGCCAGGAATAACTCTCCCAGTTGTCTGAGCTGAAGGACAACTGATAAAGGTGCCCTATTCAGTCATCCTCAGCATTGCCACCTTTTCTTCAGCCTCCTTAGGTTTGATACTGGGTGGAAGCTAGAAGTGCTGCAAGGCATCCTTATCTCACCCTGAATCCAACCGTACAAGCCTTGCAATAGGATTATGGAGTGCCTCCGTCCTTGCTACTGATAGTCTTGGCTGTGTGTACTCCTGGCAAACCATCCAAGGGGCCTCCTTTGACTGAATGTGACCCCAGATCTCCCTCAGTTTCCACCAGAACATTTCTCCTGATGTCTAAACCCTAATTTCTGCAATTAAACCTGTTTATTATTTCATTAAACACAACAAGTTTTTCATCTTCTTTTTTTTTGTGAAAGGCATCAACATGTTTGAAGCCTGTTACATGGTTCTGCTCGGTCCATTTAATTTCTGTGTTTTCATTGCTGCTGAAGACCCCACGTGAAAGGTTATATTCTTTGCATAAGGTAATCCAACAGTGTGAATGAAGCACGAACCCAGCCTCCAACCAAGTTTTTTGTCGTTGTGCTCATGAAAGAGAAGCTGTAAGGTCAAGCTTCAAGCTTCGAAAACGTTTGCAAGCAAATCCTTGATCTATTCCGGTGAGAAACATTTTATATTTGTACATGTATAAATATAGCAGTTGGACTAAGCTATATATTGTTGAGGTTTTATTGTCTGGATAACACTAATTTTCACTTTTTTTTATTTACCCCCCCCCCCATGATTAGTAGAGGTCTGTACTGGATAGGGCAGTGGTAGAGCAGAACTTTGATTTGGGGTACTAAACTGTGAAAGTCTGTTTCTTGTAGTTAATATCAGCGTATTTTGCTACTAGATGCCTGGTATCAGCTAAAGACTGAATACTGTATTGCAGGATCCTTTTGAAGTCGATCTGCTCCAAAAGGCTTATGAACCATTTTGAAAGTACATTGTTATTTCCTTTTTGATCATAGAAAAGCAGACCTTTAGCTAGCCAAAAAGGTTTGTTTAGATGTTCCTTGCTTCTTGGTAGTCTGCTGTGACAGACTTTTAGGTATAGCTGTCACCCTGTCCACGAGGAGAAGGACAACTGTGCGACTGAAATGAGTTATCTCCGCTGCTGTACCATAGAGGGGATGTGTGAGATACGGTGGAGATGTTTCTACTGGGCTTTTCCCAGGAGGAGAGGAGGGTTGCAAAGACAAAGGCAGGATGCTACATCTAATGGCAAGGGGAGAGAGAAACCCCCGGAGGAACTCAAATGGGAATAGTAAAGAAGGTCGTGGCAATCGAGCCACGGTAATTAAGCGGCGACAATAGGAGGGTTTGTCTGTCTGTCTATCTACCTATAAACTCTGTGTATAGCTGTAATGCATTTCCTACTGCTTGTCTCGCCATTTTTTAAAGCATGCAACATTTACATCTAGTTTTATAATTCTTTTAGTTTTATAATTCTGACTGTCCTTTGAGGCATTCAGGGAACTGAAGGAAAACTTAGGAGAGCCAAAGCTTTCCTGAAAGGCCTTTTAGCTTGATGGAGAGCAAAGGGGTGATGGTGATTGTGTTGATGAGGACGGTAGCTGTGGTGACAAATGGCAATTCGCTGACGTTCGGTAGCCTCACTAGACGGGGACTTCACACTTGTTATTTTCAGGATTATTTTGTCCGAGATTCCACCTTGCAATAGATCCTTTCTGAAAGGTATTATAACACATTTTTCTTAGCGGAGACTGAAACCAGTGGAGGAAATGGGGCTACCTGATGAAATATCCCGTTTAGTTCACTGGTGGTAGAACATTTAAACCCTGCACCTCCAAAAGAGAACATCAAAATTTGCTAGAAGCAAGTGGCCTTGCCAGTGCCTTTAGAGAGGTACATAACGAAGTGATGTTTGATCTGAGGCAATTTGATGAAAAATATTCAGGACGGTAGGAAGATGAAGTGCCTCCTTCCATATGTATGAGTTTTACTAAGCTAGTAATCCACAGTTTAAAGAACTTTTTTTAAATTTAATAAAGAGGTTATTTTAAACTTAGATCTGCAAAACACTCATACCTCCAGCACATTGCCTCAGTGAAATATCCCTCTACATGAAAATATAGACAGTTAGTTTTTTCTTCCAAAGTGAAACACTGCAAGGTCTTTCATTACTGGTTTATTATGCTTTCTGTATCTTTCCTCATTTTTCACCAGTATTGCATTAAGTATTGATATTGATTTCTTGTAAATGGTACTGAAATGGATGGCTCACAGTTTTTGTTATTGTTCTGTAGCACTTGTATGTAATTTATTATAGCTGCAATGGAACCTGCCCCTTGCTGCCAGGGTTTAAATTAAATGTGCCATGTTTTGGCCCCTAGTAGTCACGTACATTTCTCATTCTAGATCTAAAAGTGTTACGCATAAAGTTACTTTTGTAATTACTTCCTTGATATTATTTAAAAAGTTTATTTCAATAATTTTGGTAATTAATATGTAGTATATTGGTTGAATTAATAGTATTTTTCTTTGCCCATTACAGAGACAAATTGGTGTCCTGTAAAAGTAACATGGAGTACCTGGTAGTCGTGACTGGCTTTTCTCTTTCTGAGAGAAAAAGGGCAAATCAGCCTCCAACACTTTCAGTGTGTGGCCGATCCAAGGCTTTACTCATGCATGGGCTCCCAAAAGGTCATAATGGAAGAAAAAAATTGGTATTGATGCTGAGGAGGGGCAGCCCTACTGGAAGGGCATTTCTCTGGACCACGCTTTAACGCAGTGGACTTACTTTTGGCACAAAACCCGACTCAGAACCATCGATTAACTTGATTTTCTGAGAATAAAGCTATAGCAGTGACAAAAATGAAGTAAGGCAAAGAAACTCCCCACACCAAATATCTCTGTACTTGTGGTTCTTTCATGTAGGGTTTGTAGAGAAGATAATATTGACTGAGAGAACACTAGCAGTTTTAACGAAAAAAACTTGATTGATAGGACAACATCAATGGCATTGATATTGAAAGAGACTTATTGTATATTTCCCAGTTTTATTTGCTGCCATTTTTAATAGAAATAAACTTTGCTATTCTGGCAGGGAGTGAGCATTTTTTCACTCTTTCCACGAACGATCTTCTGCCCCAGGATTTTGAAAGGTTTGGGATGAAGGAAGCAGAGCCATTTGGTGATTCATTCAAGGGTGCTTCATTTCCTCCTCTTGCTGGTTTTCTGTAAGTATGTCTCCGGCTCTGGCCTCTTGGATGCTCCTAGGCCATTAGTGTCGCATTCATGAAACTATTGGTGTAAAATGCATTACTTCTAAGTTGTTTTAGAAGTCATTTATAACGAAACTCGGAGCTTTTCACACAAGATTAACTGAAAACCTTTACAAAAACTCTTAGTTCCAGTTCACTGAATAAATCCAATTATCATTTCACAAGCTATTCTTGAGCTTTTCCTCTCCTTGATTTTGGGCAATGTCCCTTACTCTTACCCCTGACAGCTTTAAATAGGTCTGTCCCACTCAGTTCCCTCTGCTCATCCTGCAGAGTGGCTGGACTCATCCCCCAGGCCTTTGTAAATGAGGCCTTTGAAGCAAGCCAGGAATATTTTCACAACAAGCGAGCTCACAGTCACTTTTCTGAAATTCAACATTTATGCAACAAAGTGGCTGTAGTCACTGTTTTTAAGGCCGGCTTGAACACAAAGCACGGCACAGCTATAATTCTCGGGCAACACAAGGTTTCAGCAAGGCAGGGACTTGCTGCTCCACCACTATATGTGTGTTGGGAAGGGCTCTCTACCCGGGAAATGGCATTGCATTTAGCGAAAAACATCTTTAAGGCATGTTATGTGGCTCTGTAGTTTACTGACTCAGCCAGGTTATGGCCGGATCCTCCACCGTTATGCTGGCAAATCTTTCAACAAGATCTATAGGACAAGTTCTCAGCTGCATGCATGGGGGTTATTTTGGTGTCTTTGGTCCAAGACTTGACCGAGCAGTAATCAAGGGGGAATTGTAATTTGGGAGCCTGGTTGGGTAGAGCAGCCTCCTGCTGCCAGGGAAGTTGGTGAAAAGGAGAAGGAAATTGGGGCAGGGAAAGCAGCAACCTCCCTGGATGCTGGGGAGATGCCGGGGTGTCACTTCGTCCCTGAGAGCTCGCTCCAGGGGTGGCTTGAAAGTGGCGAAGGGTTGGGAACGGGCCAGACTATTGTGCTGGGGGGCCAGAAGCGGGCTGAGCTCCAAGGGAGGTAGAGAACAGCTCTGTTTGCAGTCCAGGCTAGGTGCATCGTTGATATGAACATGCCTTGACCTTGAGCATTTTCCATGACCTTAAAATGACTTTAAAACCACCCTCAGGATTAGTCAAGCAGAGCAGCTCCTTGGGTTTGATGCACAAGCCTGGCCTGATGCAGGGCTGAGCTCCTAGGCTGGGAAAGGAGAGCAGGAAGGACATTTCGCTTCCACAAGGCAGCCGCGCAAACTAGAACTGTAAAACAGAGGGAAGATGACAAGGCGAAAATTGCTAGTTAAAAATAGAATATAGAATTTTATGTAGTTGTAAAATCCCTCACTGGTGCATAGTTGAAGTGGCTTCTTTTCATCCAGGAAATCCTTACATATACACACAACATAAGTCTTGGTGCATAATGCATTTCTGTCAGCTGGAACAGCGTGTACTGTGCTTTTTGCCATGAACTACTGTCCTCTTGTGGTTAATCTGGAACCACCAAAAAAACACCCCGAGTTGTAGAAGTCTGACTTAGCTTTTAATTTAAGCTTCCCAGCTTTAAACTCAATATTTATCTTTTTCGCTTATACTTATTTCATTACATGAAAACCCAGGGACAGGACTGTTCTGGTGATTCAGTCATGGGCTCTTTGCTTGGCTCCTCACATGTTTACAGTTACACTGATAAAAAGTATTGCTTAGCTGGAACTTCACCCATCAGTTACCTGGCACTGAAACATTGAGCCATAGGTAAGGGACAAGTCACCCAAAGGTCATTTTAATGGAAGAAAACTCTTTGGGTCTAGAGCAAAGTTGCAACGTACAATACAAATGGAACAAAGTTGCCTTCTTTTGGTTTTGTGCTATTAAATCTGCCGTGGACAAAGAAAGAATCAAAATGGAAGATGAATTATTTTGCTTCTGACTGATGTTTTCAGCAGAGGAAGACTGGAAGGAGGAAGCAGTGGATGCCGAGGTCTGATCTAGTTTTGTAACAGCCCCTGCACATGGAGCACCGTGGATGCAATGGTGAAGGGGGCTTCAATGTGTAGAAGTGGGGTTGCCCTCGGTGTGGATGATTTAACGCCTCGGTGGGTTAGACATGGAGGGTCTGCAGCATCCCAGCAGCTTAGTGCTGTGCAAACATAATGGGAGTCTTCACTTTCCTTGGATGTTTTAAGGAAAGATCACAATATTTTGCCATATTTTTAGGCTTTTCATTTTCTTGACCATTCATTGTATTGAAATGTGTGCATGTACAAAAAGAGAGACAGAACCTGATTAATGAAGAAGCAAACCTTAAACAGGGATAGTGCCTGCTTTCTTTAGCAGTATAGCTGAATGATTGCATTTACAAGGAAAACCTCCCTATCAGGGAGCTGGTCCCGCACTTTCTTTGACTCTTGGCAGTTTGTTATTCACATTTCTACAACCATAAAGGCTAAGGGACACAGCATAACCTACATTAATAGCTGAGAAATTTGTCTCTTAGCAATTTCCATTTCTGAAGAGCTCTCTGGGGAATTTAGAGTGATGTGAAATCAGCAGTGCTATGGGTGGGCAGTGCGGTGCTGCAGAGGAGGCGGCGGAGCTCCAAAGAACACTGTTGAGGAGGGGACAAGGCGGGGAAGGGGTAACACAGAGCAATGGGGTGAAACTGGGCAAGGCAAACTCTGGATCAAATATCAGGAAAAATCTTCTCTTGGTTCTTCCAATGGCCCATGAAACTCTACTGTGCATATTCTGCCATCTCAGCTACCTGATGGTTGAAGACCAGACTGAGAGGAATGAAATTCCTTCATCTCTCCAGGGAAATCGGGAATTGAAGTCATACGACTATTGATGAGATAGTTCAACCCAGATGATTGCATTGTTTTATATAGATATACTCTAGGAAATCAGGTGCTACAACATTTGCAAATCCTGCATATTCTTCCAGTCTTACTCTAGCATGGTGTGCAATTTTAGCAGCAGGACCATTCTCTGGAGAATCCTGCTGTCACTTGCAGCACTGTAAAACTGAGTTGTCTCCTGGGTTGTTGACCTCTGTGCTGTTTGTGGAACCACTGACATTTCTGAAGATTTGCTCTCTAGAGCACTTGGATAACACAATTAACTTTTTGCATGTTTTCTTAATCAGCCGTTACATTAAAATGTACTAAAATGTTTAGAGACATTCATAAAATTCATCATCATGATGAAACAGGATGAATCTCAGAAATATACACTGTTAGATGGGTATTAGGCCATACGAAGCCTTCATTTTTCTAAAATTCTCCTTCTCCACAAATATAGGCAACTTCTAAAATCTATTGTATCCATTTCGTTCTCCCCTTCAACACTCTGAAAACATCAAGGAGAGTTAATTACTGAACAAACTGCGAGCACTGCAAGGCGAGGTTTGGTTTGGTTTTGGGCTGTCTAAGCCCACATGAATGAAATCATGGTCCCCAGGACTGACAGCTGGAAGGTACTGTCATGGTATGGATTATATCTGACTTCCCGATCTTTTTTTTTTCCCCACATCTCTTTCTTGGTTTACCCTAAATGAAAGCCTGTTTTAAATAGCTCCGTTCTGCGTGTGACACATTAAATAATGTGCCAAAAGTTCTTTGCTTGGTAATCACAGAAATTGTCTTTGCTGGCCCTTAGATGTTGGTTGTCAAATCACAGCCTGTAGCACAGGACAACTACAACCCCTCCTCAGTCTCCAGCCTGTGATTAATTTCAGCCACTATATTCACACTAAGCTTTTTGCTGCAGTTACTGGGTTTGTATGGAGCCTTGCATTGCAGAGAGAAAATGGATTTATTGAGAAGATAAAGAAGAAAAAGTCATCTCCTTCTTGAATTTTTTTCCCCCCAAAGGCAAATGAGCAACCCAGATGGCTTAGCTTCCCCATCAGAAGGAACTGCTTATATTATTTTTGCTTTATTTTAGTTTGTTCGAGTCCCCCGAGAGCAACAGGTCCAGAATCCAGAGCTCATATTGCAACAGTGATGATGTGTTTTGCAGTAGCGTGGTGGAAAATCTGAGCATCAGAGGTGTTAATCTGATCTATCAGTATTGGTGTCCCACACCTCAGCCCCAGTGCAGGAAATTAAAGAGTGAGATCTGCAAGGGAACTATTTCATAATGCTTTAAACAAATGAACTTCTTAACATTTTATGATCTCTAGAAGATTGTTTTGTTGGTAGCAATACTGCCTGCAGTGTGAAGCATTTGCTGAAAAAATCAGTGACTTGGCAGTTGTGTCAGCTACAGCCCAGAAAACTACACTAAGGACGCTTACTTGAGCTTTATCATTACTGGGTAAATTACTCAATCATCGTCAATTTTCATTTGGGCTGAGTTTTACGGGAAGAACTGGCTCCAACCTAGGACTGCAGCTTGCTTTGTACGGCAAAATCACCCGCTTCACCCAGTCTCTCTCCCAGATGCCACCAGGAGCATTTCACTGATGCGGGCAGTTCACAAATCAAGTAGCTTCCCACATTTGCTCCCCTGCTTGGTTCAGAGGGGTTCGCGATGATACGTGACCATTAAAGCTTTTTGCTGGTTTATGCTATTTAGAATCTCGTCCCTTCCTTTTATACCATTTCCAGGAAATTTCAATTCACTTTCCTGCCCCTTCGCTATCCTCTGAACCGAGAGGGGGAGAGGGAGACATCCAGCCCTGAATCAGCAGGCTGCAGCTCTCTTCAGGAGCACCAGATCATGTCTGAAGAGAAATAAATGCAGTCTGTGCTCAGCGAGAGGCTCTGGCAAAGCTTCAGACTAACGCCTCCTGTTAATTTCAGAGTCCCCTCAAGAGAAAAAAGGCATATAAAAAGGAAGCAGAAATTCCTCAAGGATAACGGTAATGTACCCTATCCACAAATTACCAGCAGACCTTTACAGTAGCTTATTGCCTATAAAAAGCTTCAGAGTAGTCATTACAGTCGTTGAGCTGATGGTAGTTTTATGACTTTTACTCACCATAAGGCAAGGCAGCGGTAGCCTGATGCAAAACGGCTTCGGAGGGGCCGGCAGGTAGCTCAGCCGCAGCGGGCATCCCGTGCCGGCGGTGTCACCCGCCGGCTGCCGAGCTAGAGAAGGATGGGGAGATGGAGCTACGAAGCCCCAACCATCCGTGTGTGGAGAGCTGCGAGGGGCTGGCACCCCAAAAGTCTAGGGGAGAGTTGTCTCCTCCTCCCCACATTCATACTTCTCCAGGGGTTTATTCTCTGCCTGTCCTCCAGGCAGATACTTTAACGGTGAGTCCTTGCTCCGTTGTTTGTGTGCCTTGGGTCTGGTTCCTGCGAGAGCGGGCAGTGGGTGTGATGAATGGTCCTGCCGTGTTTCTGCCCACTGACTCTGCTACCGCTCTGCCACGCGGGCATCCCAGCCCTCCATCACCGGCCTCCTCCTCTCCTTTGCTTCCTGCAGGCGCACGGAGGCACAATTCCCCAGTTCAGCCCTGGTCTCTCCTAAACACGGTGCTATTTGAAATGATTGCAACTGATTTCATCTGAATAGGGGAAAAAACCTACTAGGCTGTGCTTTGCAGTCTTTTGCGTGTGGCCGAACTGTCCCCCAAGGTCTGTGTAACTGAACGCATGAGGAGCACCCAGAGGTGGGTTACTGGAGCGTAACTGGTTTTAAAAGAAATGATTGCCCTAACGACAACAGCACATACGGCCGCTTCGATGTACACGACCGGCTGGTTTTTTGAAACATAGCCTGTGGCAGACACGATGCTTTTTCAGGTGTCTCATCTCTAGTGGTTTTCTTGTGGGGCTGCTACTTACGGCTCTGTAGGACCACCAGGCTGTTCAGCCCTGCCACAGGCTCTACCGCTGGTTAGGTGTCAGGGGTCCTGTACAGCCGCGCGTGCTGTGCTACATCAAGAATCAGCATGGAAGAACCATCCTCCCGTAGCTAACAATTAACGTCTGGTGCATCAGGCGTAACGATCTGAGGTGTTGCTTATGCGGAGAGCAACAGAGTGGACGTTACGCACTGCAATGCTCGCGGCTCTTCGCGCGGATGAGCAGCGTGAAGGATGCAGAGGCTGCAATGCCACCACTGCTGTTAAACCCCAGCGGATCCAGCCCTGGGTGCTGAGACAACATGTCTTTCTGAAGGTGAGTGGCTTTCCAGGAGGCTATGTGCTAGGTTGAAACAACACGTTGGCCAAAGTCCAGGAAATAAATTGTTTTATTAATTATTAGGGTGTCTGGGCCACGGTGTTCCTGCACGTTGGGCAGGAAAAAGAAAAGCCCCCGAGAGTGAGTATTGACTGAATAAATGAGACCAAGCGTGACCAAAGCTCAATAAGGAGGAGGTAGAGCTAGTCAGCAGGTCTGCTGCTCATGTCTCCCCAGGACAGTAGGAGGGATTTACAGACTTTTAAGGAAGCTGTGCCGGGTACGAGAGGAGCACCGGAGAAAGCACAAGGGCTGCCTATATGCAAGCTGATGGACGTGAAAGCTTGTTTCCTGCGAATGCAGGGGAGAGTTGGTACCCCACCATGGTGGGGAGGATGATGAAGACCAGCTGTGAAGGGCTTTGCAAGCCAAGTCAAGCAGTTTCTTATATATGTGATGGAAAAGAGGGAACCCGTTTAGACCATGGCATGATGTTGTGCTTATATGTGAGACGAAGAGATGAGAGTCAAGTTAATTAGAAAGAGATCTCTGGGTGTCCCTGGTTAGTTAACTCCCAGTTTTGGACAGGATCCATTTATCTTTTATTTGTATCTTCCTTGGATATTTGGATGTGAAAAAAAAGGCTTCTGGGAACGAGCTGATAATGTCTCCCTTTTTCTTCACTCTTCTTTTGGAGGGGAGAGATGAACTGATTAAAAAGATGGAACATTTCAGATAAACTATAGCAGACACGTTAGATATAGTTAACCATCTGAGTGTATTGGATATTGCTGTTCTATTTGTTATGCAATCAATGACAATAAAACTAAAAAGTGCAATTGAACACAAGCTCTATGCCAGAATACAGATGAAGTTTCTGTGCATGTTCTGCAGAGGAATTACTGTTACTGTCCTTGCTGTTAGACTCCATTTTATTTCAGTTCTGTACTGTAATGTAAAAAAGCTTGGTTCTGTAATGACCCACGTAGAGAATTTTTAAATTTGAATATATTGTTATTATTTGCCATCCAACACTTACCTTTCTTTTTTATAACCAGAGTATTACAGTGGTGTCTATGCAATTTCACTTCACTCTTTGTGTTCCTTTTTGGTTTAGTTTGCTAGCAGGGAGATACCACTGGTTGAGAATATTACAAAAACAAATCAAATGGAAAAATATAGTTCCACCAGGATAGGTTAACAAACAACCCATGACCCCACACAGGTTTACCGGGGTTAATTTTTCTTCCAGTGCCACAAAAGCTTTTACAAAGACAGAAGGAAAACCAAATATTTTAAATAGAAAACAAATCTTCGAAACATAGTACACACATAAAATCCTGAGCAAATGTTTACTGACTACAACACCTGGAACAATTAAGATACTGCAGTGGAACAGCATTTGATTTAAGAGGGCGAGCCTTGCAGATGTGTGCTAAGCACAATACCTGTGTCCTCCAAAGCACAGAATTGCTCTAGCCTCTATCCCTCAGTTGCTCTTCTTCAACTAACTTGTACTTAGAAATAATTGATGCTTTCCACTGAATGGAATGGAAAAAGGTGGAGATTTAGCAGCTGTGTTAGCTACACTTATTCTTACTTACTCTTACTCTAGTGTGTATTGAATATGGGTCAGACTTCTCACTGCCCAGCAGTCTAGGGAAATGTGCTTTTCATTAAGGAAAGAGGCAAGTGGTAGTGTTTCATCCATTTCCTGGCCAGATGCATTAGATGATTATTTATAAAACAGTTAATCCAATAAATGGCTATTTTAAAAAAAGGTCATTGTTCAGTTATTTTTAGGTTCATGAGTCCAAAGGAATAAAAATTAAATTTTTCCCTGAGCTCTCTTCTCATTTTCCTTCTTTTTCTTGATACTACCTTGGCCGACACAGAGGTGCTATGTGAAGGTTTGTGAGGGCAGCGGAGGAGAGGACTGGGAGAAATCCCCTCTTGGTATTTGCCAGAGGGGAGCACAGCACACACTGTCTTTTGCAGGAGCAGCTCCTTAAACTCCTTGCCACGTGTCAGAAGGCAGCTGACTATAAAAATAAACCTTACCCATCGATGATCCATAAAAGAGAGGAAATGAAAGCATTGTGTTTCTCCTGTGAACCTGAGCTAAGCCACGCAAGGAGAGCGGAACGAGCCGTTCTCGAGATACGGTGTTCGTGATTTTATGTGTGTCTTTTGAAAACGGCCCCATAGCGCACCCTTCTTCCCCTTCCTCGAGACAGCCGTGAGAAATCAGGATGCTATAGGTGTTGTCAGTCCAGGTTGCGGCAGAACATCACATAATAAAAGCCAATTTCACAGCCGAAGAGCTTCTTTTGAGGATTCCTTGCCTATGGTAAGGTTCTGCTCTGTTTGGGATGGGGAGGTGATATTCGCCTGCCTGTCTAAGGCTTGCTCGGTGGCTGCGTGATTAAGTTGCATGTGTCCCAGCACCGAGGCCCAGATGTATCAGACATCACACATTAAAAAAAGAAATATTGTAACTGGTTTTAGCAACTGTGTTACAGTCAAGGCAAGGATGGGGAAAGGTCTAAATCTGATAAAATTGTTCTGATTTTATAAATGGCTTTCAAACTTCTGAATAGCTTCTCAAAGATTAATTTGGCTGTCAAGACATTGGACTTGATTTAATAAATGTATCATCTTCATGGAAATCCTACAGTCAAATGAACCATAATAGATATGTATATATACATATAAGAAATAAAAAGTAATTTTTTTGTATTTTATCTTACTTGATCCCACTGGTTGAAAGTAGTCTTGTTGAAGAAACCAGTTAGGACTGTTTTTGTCCATATGAGCTCCATCACTTACATATGCTCACAAAAAGACTTCACAGGTAGTTTGCAGACATAACTTTGTATGCTACACATAATAATCTGCACAAAATCTGCACAAAATCAAATTAGATTGAAGCCCTTTGAAAACTAGGTCTTCTTTCAGGCTAACATGTGCTTGGGATAATCAACTCTAAGATCCCTAAGACATTGGGAACACCAGTTAAATAAAACTCAGCAAAACATGATACATTTTAGCAATATACTTTATACTCTTATATAGGCATAAGTGATACATATATATAGAAGGAAAGCAAGGCATAACCTATATGATGAAAACACTATTCCGACCAAGTAATAGATATTACTTGATAACATTTATATTACATTGTCAGAGGACTTGTTATTGAGAAATTTGGGTAAGAAATGTAAAGCATTTGTGAATCTGTAATTTTCACCCACAGAATTTCCAGGAGTAATTCCTGGCCAATGAAATGTTTTCATGTAGTGTGTACCTGGCAACTTGAAATTTAAGATGCACTAGTTAATCTTGATTGGACATATTAGTTATATCATATTGCTGATTCGATGTCCTTTAAGCAGGTTTTCAAAGTAAACTCCTGCCTTTATGCAGGAAGTAACTACTTTCTCCATGGGAGGGAAGTAGCGGTAGAAAATCATGAAGCCAAAAGAGTGAAACTAGAGCTGAAGTAAACCTTATTTTTATCCAGGTGAATATTCATGTTCTTTTAGGTTGTTACTCAATTCTCTTCCATCATATTCCCCACAGTGGATTAGATTTTCTAGCTGTTGACAGTATTTTTTTAGAAAACTAATGGGTTCAATGCATCCTCTCTAGAAGGCTTGCTTGGTCTAAATATCGATTGGATTTTACTACCAGCCAAGGTCAGAACTGAAGACGTTCTTGCTGCAGCAAGCTGTATATTAATCTCAATATCAACTAAAGTACCTAAACTGTTATTGGAATTTGATGATCAATTACACCTTTGAAAAGTACTTAGTATGACATTTGTTGGGCTTCCATATTTCGTGTTATACAGTCACACCTGATAGTTCAATAACTGGAAAAATACCAGCAAAGGATCTCCTCAGTTCTTTGTGTAGACAATATCTGCTTTATAATTCCCATTTCTTGCTTTTATCCACATTAATAGGCATCACACACCATTAAAAGATTTTCTTGCTGCTCCCTTACATTAGATCATTAGAGAATATACTGCCGTTACACATGTTTAGGCAGACAAACACACAAAACCTTCTTCCAGAAGAATATTTCTTAATTCCTCACCCTGCAACCTTTACATTTGGAAATGCCACCACTAAATTCAACTGTACCGACTCAGTCTGTTCCCCTGCCATTAAATGCTCTGCTATAGTCTGTAGGAATACCTTGGAGCCGCACAGCATCACTCAGGGGGATATTTGCACAGCCTGGAACAGTTCATCTCAGACCTAAAACCACACCAAAATGAAAGAACAACTCTCAACACACTCTTAACTCTTCTCTTTTCTCTGTCCATTCTTTACTAAAAGGCGAGGCTGGGCAAAAGACTTACAGAAGTCAATAGATCCTAGATATCTTTAAAGTTCATGGCTCTATTTAGCAGTCATAGCCACAAACCTGCTCCTCACTTTGTGGGTTTTGTGGGTTTTTTTTGTTTGTTTGTTTTGTTTTCGTTACTTGCACCGGTCTGGTATTTCTTTGTTTGTTTTACTTCCTAAGAAACACAGCCACTCGCCAGCAGTGGAAAAAATGCATAAGCTTTGCTTATTTTAAGCATCATCTGCGATGACATCATTAAAAAAATCAGCATCATTACAGCTACAAGGACCTTCCAATTTTAAAGCACATAAAATATTATAAGTGAACTTCTGTCTTCTGACATATACGTTGCACCTTCTGAATGAGCTGGAAAGAAAGCAGAAAGGAGAGATTTGTCAGACATCAAGTTCAGCCATCCAAATATTACAAACCTCGTTTTTGTTGCTAGCTGTACGTAATTTTGAAATGGTTTGTAAATTTAATTGTCCGTGTACGGGGCGTGCGCAGGCCATGCACAATCAACGGCATCGCCAAGATCAGCAGCTCTATTTCTTAGACAAGTAGGTCTAATGTGCTTTATTGGAAGCAAAATACGCCCTCAGGCATTTTAAACATAATAGCAGTCAGATAGGGTGAGACTCACTGCAGTGAATATGTTTTAGTGGGTCAAAAATGAAAGTGCTTTTGGGATGTCAGTCACACCAGTTAAACTTTGGAGAAAAGTTATGTGGCTGAGTTACCTGTTGGTACTACTTCTATGCCTCAGGAGAAGAAAATGGAGAATCCCTTTCCCCCCCTGCTCCACAGTCCCCTTGTGTTATGTAAAAATGATAATTAATGGTGCTGTTTTTTTCAGGCTGATGAGAATCAGCATTCGTTTTGGGATCTTTGCTGTTGATGAGCAAGTACTTATGTTAGATGTCATTATAAATCAAAGTCTAGAACATGTCTCCTGTCAGTGTCCTCTTCTATACTTTGTGGGTATTAACAATTTACCTGACTGTGAGTGGGCATCGCATTAAACGATGTTATCTAGCACTACGTTCTACATCTGACATTTAGAGGATCTTGAGTCTTATAATTAGACCACTTTAATTCATAGGTATTTATGTCGGCTTCCTTAAAAATGGACAACAGTTTGAAGAGGAAGAGATAAGACTCTGGGATTTTAGACTTTTCTAATTAATTCTTAGCTCTATTCATAGTGTGAAGAGGTGCTAACATGGGGCTTTCCTGCTGGCAAAAAATTCGGTGGTTATGAGTTGGAAAGTCTAGTTAAAACCAAAACAGCAGCCAAGAAACTCCGTCTGTTGTTACTATGCAATCTTAATGGTTGATGCAATGCAAATCTTTGCTCATCTTCTCTTATGCTCCTTTCAAAGCTCGTTATTGCTACCATCAATGCCCAAAGCAATGAAGCCACCGTCTCAGCAGAGAATGACTGAGACAAGATAGCAGCCAGCTACCCTTAGACAGTAGCCACCGTGACTTATGCAGTAGTAAACCACTTGCCAATGAAAAATGAAAATGTTCATTAACCAGAATCACTACAAGTGAGATTTTACAACTAGAAACTATCCAAATAAAATTACTAGCAACAACAGTGATTTTATACCAATATGTGGCTATTGCATCAATGTGATACAAACCCTGTACAAAGATCAGAGAGAAAGCAGTGAAAGGAAAAATAAAACAATTTAGTTATCCATATGGTGAAACTCAGCACATGTGAGTTGAAGACATGATGCAAACTGCCTGCAGTAGCCAAGTGTGGGATTCAGTGGCCTGGATGGTCTCGCTAGTTCCCTGACCACAGTTTGTATGTCCTTCAGGCTTCCCGTTGTCTCTGCCAAGGCCCTAGCCAAAGGCTAACACTGCTTTTCTGGGACTACCAGATGACTGTTCCACTCGGTAATCACTGAATTAAAGCAGTATGTTCATAAATTAGTGCTTGTTTAGCTTGGGATATTTGATTTTTTTTTTCCATATTTACTACTTTTCTGTAAACTCCTATTTCAAAGATTTATGTCAGAGAAGCAATTTTCTTCCCAACAAGAGAGTTATCTTTTTAGTCACAAAAGCAGGTCCCCAGAATCATAGCTTATTGCAGTGGCACAGAAGAATAAGTCAAGAGTTATCACCAAGTATAGCCAATTCACAAAAAATCATTTTTTTCATTTTGAATTATTTTTCAGCTCCAAATCCAGTTTCTGAGTTACAGTTATGAGACTCTCAGCTCTAGGCTCAGTTCTAACTAAAATTTTCAAGAAATCATAGAACTATTGTGTTGAAAAGCCCTCTCAGAAATTAAAGGAAAACATACAGCTGTTGAGCTGATGCCTCGGAAATGCACCATTTAGCCCTCGTAAAACCAGTCTCACATGAAATGTTAGCTCAAACTCACACAAGTACTCAAATCACTCTTCGTTTGTTGCTGACCTGTATCTTTTAAGCTTAACCCACACTTGCAAAAGCCCAAAGGAGTTATATTTGGAGTCTGGATGTTCGTGTACCTTTCTACCCTAACTCAAGTAAAACAATTTTCAAATATGAGTAACTACAGCTCTTTTTCTGTAAATAGAGATTATTGTGCAATAGAAAATGACTTTATTTCATGAGGCTTTGAAGATTGGTGCTCAGACTGCCAGCTGAGTTTGTTCATCCCTCTGGCTCAATGATGTTGAACGGCTTCAGATTTGGCTTCGGGTGGACGGCGGGTGCTGCCAGGGCATGGGGGAAGCGTGGGTAATTCTACCCGGGCTATGGTGCGATGTGGAGCAGCAAGAACAGGAATGCCAGCTTGTAGCTCCACTACAATGCGAAGTTGGAAAGTCATGGCTTTTGGAAAAGAGAAAGGATTTAGAATGTTAACTGAAAGACCTAATGGGAAAAATTGCACAGGTGTCGCCTATGTGAACAAGACACTGGGAGTATTAATAAAAGCATCAATTAGCAAGAAGAGCCACCTGCAGAGTGAGAGATGTCATCAGACACCAAGTCAGTTAATTAAGTCCAAAAATTAAACTTGGATAATTCTTCTGTGGATTGCCTATAATGTCTTGTTCATTGTTTCAAGCAGATGGCGAGATCTTTGTTCTGCAGCTGAAGTCTGTGGGGAAACTTCTTAGGGGTTCCAACAGAAAACATCTTTTCATGTGCCTAAGGCAGCACCATGGCATCGAGGGGCATTCAAGGTGAAGTTCATTCCCATCTAGAGAGCCAGCGTAAGATCTCTGCACCATTTAAATCCAAATGAAGCCCTATTTTAAGCACTTTGGCAGGACTTGAGTGATACAAAGGCCTTGCCTTGGGCTTTCTGCCCGGGAGTGAATTTCACCCTCAGTGAATTATTATTATTATTATTAGACTCTACTTTTGAAAGCATAAAGCAAGCAACCCGTGCAGATAATACGAAAGCAATGGGAAATGGAAAGCCCTAATAGTCTGAAGAATTACATATAAATTGCTACATCAACCCTCCTTCCCTACCACCGCAGGGTACACTGGATGACCCATGGGGCCTCCCCCATCCCACCACCACCAGCTTCCCGAAAGAGCTCTTCTTTCATAAACCTCTGATGTATCAGGCATCAGGTATTAACCAGGCACATGTTTATCTCTATTTTTTTCTTTATCGAATACAGTATATTTATTAAACTCTCCCAGTCTCTTACGAGTATTTCCTGAGTCAGAAGCAGCAGTATCCTACAGATGAGGAGATGGCGTTGTAGCATTTTCCACACCTCACTCATAAAATTGACTGTTTTTTTCTGCTTTGATGTATAAGTGTGCATCACTAAGGACATTTTTCCTCCTCTGAATTCTCTTTCTACTGACCCCAAAACGCTCTGTTAACTTCCTTGTCAACCTCTCTTGAACCATTACTGATTCTTTCAAAATGTACATTTATTTTTACCTTTTGTACTGATAAAATGTTTTCAAAAACACTGTGCTCCTCAGTTTTGAGATTCTAGTGTTTTTTTTCTGCCTTAAAAGATGTCCTCATGGATCCTTGGTATGTTGTCGGTACAAATCCCAGTTAAAGAATATACCAAACAGATGCTGACTTTAAGTGTGGGGGCAATCTTCCTGAGGTCAATGGCATTCTCATGAGCTTAATATTACGGATTCCCTTTAACCATCCCTCAGCTTTGGTGTCTGTCTGTACTCAAGACTGGGAATGAGTCTCCCTCTCTTCCCCACTCCTTTCCCTCCCCCTTCCATTTTTCTTAATAATCTGAAAGTTGTGTTGTGGAGAAACGGACAGCTGATGTTCACAGTTGATCAAAAACTGGGCTACTTCTGTATATAAGATAAAATCTTGTTTATTTGATAGACATGGATTCTCATATGAGTGTGTATTCCTTTTTTTGTGGACAACCTTTCTGCATAGCAAAAAGTTGCTGCAAACAGCCATGCCTTCATGGGCATACGTTAAATTATACGCAGGAATAAACCAGGAGCTTCTGAAAAAAATTCAGATTTTGAGTAATTGTGTGTGTTGCTCCACCAAAGCAGCAGATGGCTGCTCTTCGGTGGAGGTGGGAGAGAACAGCAAAATTCAGACCTGTCTTGAATTTCTCAGACACCGGGCAAAGTTTTGATATGTCCCTTTTTTAGGTCTCACTGTAGACATTCAGATCAGGATATTCCTTAAGCTTGGAAATGTTCCAGTTTAGACCTTGTCCTTTCCTTTCGCTTATGCCGTGTAGGTGGTCATATGTAGGGTGTCCAACAGCTTTCGTATTTACTTCTTACACAGAGGTACATCAAAGAAGTTTCATGATGTCTCTAATGGGTTCAACGGTTAAGATACCTAACCCAGCTCTACTATCAGAGCAGAGCAGCCTTTACCTCGATTTGTGTCACACGCGTATATCAAAATGTAGATTTTAACCTAGAATTGACCACATTTATTTGCAGGTAGTATGCTTTCTTTCAGGGTCTTGAACCATAGTACCGCTTGCTGCAAACACTTTCCTTCTGCCTCTTACCCTCACCTCACTTTTAGTTCTCACTCTGTAAAAATAAAATAAATGCAATGCAGCGTACATCAATGGGCCTAAAAATAAAAAAGCATTTTTAGCAATGGAAAAAAAAAATTGAACAACTTCAGGTGACGCTTACAGTTCCTAAAAATCCAAGTATCAACTGGTAAGTTTTTTGAAAATTGAATATAAAATCATAGAGAAATGCTTTATTTGATTCTCTGTTTATGGGAAATTCATTTTATTTGACTTTTTTATTTGTAATATCAACTCTATTGCAGGGCAGAGTTTCTAGGTGCTCCCTTATGGTACCATTCTTCTAAATTATTAATGCCGTACTGTTGATATATTGTCAGCCTTGTACATACATTCTATGAAAATGAGTTTTACAGTAGGCTGGGATTTATAACAAAGCTTGACATATGCAGCTAATTCACCTAGACAGTCTTGTCAGTTTTAGGTTCATAAATAATTGATACTCGGGGCTTGGAGTTCAGCTACTGTTAGTGCTCCAGCTGTTAAATTTCAGCAGCATAATGGATGAATATTTGTTTATAATTTCTGTACATGGACCTGATGTCAGATCCCCGGTCTCATTTACATAGGTAGATTGAGATGTTGAAAGTGTAATGAGCATATGAAGATGATGAATTGTTTTCCTCAGTGCTGGTGCGTTTCTGTAAATGTTTGATTAGTTTTGAATGGATTACTGTTAGATTATCTGGTTCAGGGGTTAAAGTGAGCAGCTCTTTGCTCCCAAAGCTTTCGTGATCCCTTGCTGACAGATTTTAAAATTCATACAGTGATATTAGTGCTGCAAAAGCTAGGGGTATTCTTTGCAACAGATGTTTAGTAATTAAACATACGGTTTCCCTGTTTGGAAGTTGCTCGGGAAATTTAAATCAGAATGATTTGTTTACCGTAGTTTGAGGGAATTACGATTTCTAAAAAATAATATACTTTTGCCCCTAAAGTGCTGGAGTTTTCCCCCCAATGACACTAATTAAAAATGAGCAAAACACACAGATACCCTCACAATAATTCAGATGTTTAGTGCCTCGGTAGACAGATGCAAAGCTATTAAAAACAGAGGTTCTTCTCATTTTCTCCTTTTGTAAATTAACGAGCAATATTCAGAACAACATTTTCAATTGGGCATCCCAAGAAGAGATGCTGAAGCAAACCAGATTTTCCACCATACCTTTCTTCTGAAGCTCGGCAGGGAGAAGCTGTGGGATGCGGACACGTGTTTTACACACAATTCCCAGTGACCTCAAGAGTGCGAACGAGGAGGGCGGGGTGCAATAACGAAATGCTGTTGGAGAAGCACAGAATAAATTAAAACGAGATGCCTTCTCATATATCGACACTTGGCATGTGCCACCCAGCTAAAGGGATGGTGCATCAAACCAGAAAACAGTGGGGAGCAGACTGGGTCTGCCTCGCTGCGGGTTTATATAAAGATGGGAGGAAGAGGAGAGGGTCATCCCCTCTCTCACGTGCCTCTGCCAGCCGCGGTGACGCAGGGGATGATGCAGGAACCGAGCTGCGGAGAGGAAAAACCTCTCCTCCACCACCGCCTCTGACCCTTCCGACTCAAAGGCAACCCTTTATATTCCTGTTTTACGCCTGTTCCCCCTGCACCACCCTCCGAGCTAGCAGCCCTCTGACAAGAGGGTCTGGTGGAGCAGCTACTTAATGAAAAGATTTAGTGGCCGCAGCTCCGCGGAACCGAGTTCCCCCGCTTGCCGCCGCGCTGCATTTTGTCAGCCCCGTGTACAGTTCCCCCGGCTTGTCTGGCAATCATGTTAGTGATTATATGGGTAATGAAACACGTGCTCTTTTTGTCTGTGGCTCTGATTAATCTGCTTTCTATTTAGCCGTGATTTATGGTGCTCAACTGTTGAGGTGAGCGCTGGCCCATCAGTTCCATAGCCTATTACGGGCACCGCGACGGCGAAATGCCTGCGAGGCTTGAACTGTTTCTTGACAGCCAGGCTTCCCGCTACATTCCCTCCAATCTGTTTTGCTTCCTGGTGTGACCTTTCATACAGTAAAATACATTAGTTGAATAGCACAGTCTCATTAAAAGAGTGAATTAACCGAAGAGTCTTTTTAACTAAATGACAGCCAAAGGACTGAGTGCTAATAGCCACGGGCAGTTAGAAACTTAACTCATGAATCAGGCTGTTAATACTGCTCGGTGCCTGAAGCGCTAAGGGCACCACACTCTCTGCTTGCTCTCATAAGAAGAAAAGCTCATTACTTTCCTCCTGATGGGAGAGAAAGAGTGAGCGAGCAATAATAAAGCTTGAATTTTTCAATACTGTTAAAAATGGGGCTGACAGATTGCCGACAATAGGAGCAACGGGCTAGACATTGCAAAGAGAGTCACTGAATTAGCAATACCATATATCATACAATCTAATTAAATCAACCCGAAGAATGAAATTAGTTTTCTGTGAGTGAAATGGCCTTTGAAAGAGCGCTATTAAATGAACTGTAGAGCATTAATTAAATAATTCACAGTGAGGGATTTTGCATTTATACAAAAATTGTGCACTTAATTGTCCATGCTGTATTACAGATTTGGCCTTATGTTAACAATGTGTCTAAAGCACACTTATTGAAGCATATCAGGAACAGCTTAACATAAATGCAGCTTATAAAGTTTTAAGGATTGCCAAAGAAACCGAAGAAAAGAAGGAAACCATAGTGAAAAATACACACAGAGTTAACAACTTTTCCACATTAATCCTGTGCACGTACGACAACCTGTTACGTTTTTTTCCCCAGTGGAATGACATTAGGGCTTCTGATTTTTAATTAAGCAAAAATTGCAGCCTCTCGTGATTAAGCAAAGAGGACTATCTTTAAATGGCCTAAAAATAATATGTGTGAAAATAGCTGGGAAAAATAGTATATTTTGCTTTGGGAGAAGAAAAGACAAACTCTTTGGTCTCCAAGTTTTCAGTAAGACAAACAATAAAAAAATAAATAAGGGGCAGGGAATCAATTTAAATTTTTATTTTAAATCTTCATCATGCTGTAACTTCAATTAAGGAATACGCCATTTTGAAATTAAAAACTTTGATTTGGAAACCATGAGAATGAAACATTTTTTAAAAATCTGTCATTTGGGGAGAGAGGTTGAAACTAATTGCAAAACTTGATGTCGTTTGTGTCCCTCCAAATCTTGATGTTTTCATAAGTATGTTATGGCTTGACACTAACGTTATACTCAATGTTACGCAACTTCCTACCAAAGAGAAGCTTTGGCCTTCAAATATACTTGACAATATATATCTGTATTAAATACATTATTACTAACATCAATAGCTTATCTATCACTTTCTCTGCCCCTTTTATTTTCACATAAATTTGTGATACTACTTTAAAATGTGAAAAAAATGTACCCTTCTATTTGCATACTTGCATAAGAATGTAAGAATGTGTAGACCATTGAGATTTTAAGATGTTGGTCCTAATTCTTGTTCTTTTTCATCCTTGCAAATATCAGAAAAATGCAAATGCAGAAAACAGTCAGTGCTATATAATGAAATTTTATAAAAATGCAGATAACTGAAGTATACTTCTTCCCAATGCTTCTAAAGTCAGGCTTGCATTGCTCAGTAGTTCATTTATTTAAGTTTATTTATGTATTATTGTATTTGCTTTTTTTATTTTTGATTTTGCTTTCTGAAAAGAGCAAGTGAAATCCAGTACTGTAATACTCCCAGTGGTGGCCACTTCAAAACTGTATGGGTAAATGAAAATATACTTCTGTTATAATGATATCCAATCAAATTAACTTCCCAGATTAAAACACAAGAAACTTGGAGAATTATCTTCACATTCTCTGTCTTCTTGTCAGCCTCAGATTTTATCAGTGGTTTCCTCAATGGGAAAAACATTGTGTTTCAGTAGTCATTTATTAATAACATACATTTGAAGATGGTGAGAAAATTGTGAGAGTCGGTGAGGCCACAGTAGGCAACATGTGCATGCTGACTATAATAGAGGTCACAACAACTCTTCCTATACATTGTCAGCAATGGGAGAACAACGGGATGGCTGCAGAGCAACTGTAACTAATTTAGAGCCATGAAATGCCGGGTCAGATTTACTGTCCTGATTTACAGCTTGCTAACCTTCAGTATTGTATGCTTTTATGCAAGGCAATGGCCTATGCTGGTGGAGATGCCTATGAGCATCTGTGTCCCCTGGGTGCATACAGAAGTTCTGTCTCCAACGTCTCTAAGGTGAAAGGGAGAACCACACCTATGCCAAAAATCCAAGGGATCTTCATCACGTAGGCTAATCCTCATAGTGACTATCCATGAACTGCTTGGCCGTGAGGTGCTGACACAGGCTATGCATCTCAGATCTTCATTTGAGGTGTAATATTTTGCTCTTATGTCCACCCTGCAAATAATACAATGAGCCTGGCACCATCAAGATGTGCTTGGGACACAACATCATTACAGGTTTCTCTTGCTGGAGTTATGCTGAGAATTCACATCCTGAGAACTGGGAGCAGTAGTCACTACAGGTATGAATTGGTGATGCCCAGTGAAGTCAAAGATACTGGAGCTGACGGGCACATACTTGTCCTCTCACAGGCATAGCTGTGTTGCAGCTATCCTAAATTGTTTATCTGGGATTATTCTCAAATTTACACAAGGCCATAATTTCTTCTGCCGCACCAGCTCATGCTGACTAGTCTTTCACTGAAAATATTTTCTTAAATGACACTGAAAGGCTCCAGTGACAAATCGTCGTAGTCTCATATTTCCATTTATTTTATTCTGAGATTTGGTATTGATATAAAACCATCGTGAACCTGTTAATGATATTTCATGTGCAGTAATGTCAAACTATTCAATCAGTCGCATCATTACCTTTCATATTAAGCATATTTAGTTTATTCAGTCGTAACAAAGCATTTCTAGCATTAAAGGTTTCTTTTCTCCCAAGTACTCACTCATTTCAATTTCATTTCATATCATCTCTAAAAATGTATCTTTTGTCTTGATTTTAGATGAAAACCAAAGGGACAAAATGCTTTATTACCTAGCTGAGAAAAACTGAAGATTCGTTCCTCAAAATAGGCAAGTGAAAATATTTGGGCTATTTCATTGCAAAGCTCGTAGAAGGTGGAACTTTTTAGCTATTTCCTTTAGAAATTTCACAAAGGCTTTGAAGGGCTGGAGACATTTGTAAAATTGGTTGAAATGCCAATTAGATCTCTGGGTCACCCTACTGGCAAGGCAAGGTGTAGTTTCCAGTTCGAAAATAACACTGCACTTGATCTTTGCAAAGGGACTAAGAAGCGTGGAGATAACTTCATACATACATAGGCACCTATCAAACTACTGCATGGAACTTACTGGCTATTGTTTTGGCACAAAAAGGAAACAAAACTACTTCTTTGACATGCAGCCTCTTGCTGTACAAATCTGTAATCTGCTTCAAACCTCTCTCTGATCCTCTGAGAGTGGCATGATGGAAGAGAGCAATCAAGGTAGAGTCCCAGTCCTCCTTGGCACCCCGACCACTGGGGCTGGAGCCGTGTTTTGAAAACCATCCACCCAGCCTGTCCAACGTATGGAACAAGCTAAAACAGAAGAGGTACCAGCTTTGTTGTTCAGCCAAGGCTTCGTACAAACATTGCTTTTAACAGAATATCTAGGCATCCTCTTCCATTTCCACTCTTTGGGCTGCCTGTCTTGATGAAAGAGCTCAAAGGGTGGAAAACCAGATGAAGAGCTGCTCTACCTGATACTCTCCAGAAGTGTGTACTTCATCTTTGCAGTCAAAGGAGTCTCACTGGAGGGAATGCTGTCTTTGGCGTTACCCCGTACCAGGATGCCTCACTTAGGGAGCATCAGTGAGGAAATAGCTGAGATGCCTGAATAGTCAAACTAAAATATGAACAAACATGGAGTCACCACTGGTATTTAGAAATACTTCAAATATATTTACAAATGTGTCTTTCATTATTGTATTATACTTTGTTATTATACTGCATCATTTGATTTACTTTGGTTCCAAACTGTGACTGGAGGAATCATGTGGAAGTACTATAGAGATCATGAAAAGCTCAGCACCACACAAATGAAGAGGCATCGTGCAAACAGAGTAAGAGAGTAACGCGTTTATCCAGCCTGTCCAAACAATCCAGATTTCTAAGAAGATAGATCATAAGGAGAAAAGGACAAATATTTGTGATAGGAAAATGAGAAAGATGATGTAAAAATTCTAGGCATTCTGTGAAAGCGTGTTTTTGAAGCAGCTGTACAGGTTTGGGTAAACAGCAAGGAAACAGCAACCCTTGGATTTTTAAACTTTAGTTTAGTTATGAGGCCTTATAAGAATTGGTAAATGCAAAACCCACTAATACACCTGTTACATACTAGAAATTTAAACAAAAGTAAGGCACACCAAACAGTAAGAAAGTTCTGAACAAAGAAGTTTGATTAATCCGCAGGCAAGCGTCCGACCTTCTGTGGTTCACCTAAATTTAAGTCTATTGGGCTGTGCCTCTTGCCTCAGGGAAGCAGGGACAGGATTGGCATTGCACACATTTATTGCTGCTTCTGCTTAATATCAACATCCAAGACAGTCATCATTCAAACCAAAATGAAGTTCCAAAAGATTTTGGTACAACTGAAAAGGCCAGAGTTTTATGGCTCTGTCCCTTACCTATTGCATTATCTATAAACTATGCCTTGTTGGAAATGAACTACTAGTCAGCACGGCATAGGACCAGTGTGTTATATATCAATATATAATGTAAGAATGTGTCATTCAATATGCTGCAAAACTTGCTATTAAGAATTAATCATTCCCCTTCTTGAGCAGTCTCTTCAACGCACTCCAAAGAGTTGCCATTTCTGAAAATACTCCCAGTCAGGAAAATCATCTACTCTAATAGGGTGTCGATCAGAAGAAAACTAATTACAGAATTTTAACACAGAGTTCAGCATGCCTTAGAAACAACTTATGCCCCTTAACAACCTGGGAGACTCCTTGCTGCATTAGACCAGTGGTCCACTTTGCCCAGTAGTCAGATCGCAGCAATAAGAGACACTCCTCCGGGGAGAGTACGGAGGTTGGGCCACTATCTGCGCTCCACTGCCCTCCTATTTACCCTGCTTTTATATCCATTGGCTTAGAGATGTCACAAGGTACACCACCACCAGCTTCCATTAGCGTCTGTATACGAGTTTGCTGTCCATCGATTTGCCTAATGCCTTTCTGATCCTGCTGGTGCTCTCTTTCTCCACAGGCTCCTATAGGGAGGAATACCAGAAGGTCACTATTCACTGTAGGCTATCTCGTATTTCACTTAAACAGATCGACTAGTTTCAAAGAATTTCTCTTTCTTTTGTTGTAGCGGGATTTGGTACCTCTCAGTTGTACACTCGTCCAACCCATTGCAAACTTCGGCCGTACTGCCACCATCAAATCTTAACAAACATGATAGATCTTTCTCCTTTTCCCCTCTTACATAGCCTTCTCCTTCCACGTGTCCTACGAGGTATTTGACCCATTGGGATTAGCCTAAGCGATGTTTTAAAAAGGCAAGCGGACAGGTCTGGTGTAGAAGCTCTGGGAATGCCCTGGTACGGCCATCTCTTGTCGTGTGAGTCCAAGGACAGGGCAGAAACAGGCGGCACAGTGAAGAGGACAGAGTACGGTAATGTAGTGACTTTGTCATTATAGCAAGTCTCCTTGGTGCCTTCTCCTGAAGGGGTGGGAGTAGGAGGTGTGCAATGTTCTTCACTAGTCTTCAGGAGCTTCTATGTCCTGTTTAAGTGATTGAGTAACACAGCTTTGTGAAAAAACAGGAAAAATAATGTCCTGCGTGCTCTCAGAAAGAGGCATGACATTTGAAGCTGCAATATGGGAGTGGACATGTATCTAGGACATCTGCCAACCACCATGCCCAGAAAACAGGGAGCTACGGACACAGCTGATGTGGAGAGGATCTGAACCACACGGAAGAGATAATGTCCTGTGGCAATCGCTAAGCAGTCAAATGTCTGCTTGTGTTCCCTGAGAGAGATGAAAATAAAAATCAATACATGTATAATGAAACTGTTAAGAAAATTTGACTTACAGGTACTTGTGCTCATTCACCGGGTGCATTTTTGCATAACCGAGCACTAATCTTAGGAAAACATCTCTTCATCAGGTGTCCTAGCTGATTCCATCTCAGACCATAACCTCATATGAATAAATGGCTTGACAAAGGCCCCTCTGCGCCTCTAGTTTTATCAACCAATAATTTTTATCACTTTCCATCAATGTTTTGATTCTTTGAGGAATTCAGCCTATAATAAATGTGTTGTAGATGTTCTAACAAGAAAGGAACAGATGCAAGTTTAGTGAATATTGAGTTTTAAACTTGTCTCGTGGTGATTTGTGGCTGTGTCACTGCAAATATTTTTCAATGTCATTGCCTAAGCCCTGGCTGTCACTAACATGGTCAGCTGGGGAATAGAAGGCCTAACGCTATGCTCTCGGTATTAATGGGAGCTGTTGAGAGTGGCAAAGGTGATAAAGTATTGTTTAGTTATTGGTGCCATACTTTTGCTGCAGGACATTGTTATAAAACGTTGTGGGTTTTTGTCAGATTTCAATCACCTATCCGATAACATATTTAGAAACTTACTGCACAGAGTCCTAAAAAAACAACTTTGAGGGTTTTTGTTTGGTTTTTATTGGGTTTCTTTGATTTTTAAATGGTGACTAGAACTATGCAAACCTAATCTTAAACAAAAAAAATATTGAAGATTGTCTCTGATGTACAGTTTATTCTTTTGCAGTTTACCTGTAGCTATTTTTATGCAAATGTTTTAGGTTCAATGTTTAACTCAAACTGAAAAAAAAAAAATATCCCTGTGATCTGGGACGGATTGGCAGCTACTAAAGGGAATATAGTTCTGCTCACATTCTAGACCTCTGGATGTCTGGTAGGCTATCCTTCCTCTTGGTGTGCATGTATATTTTATACTAATGTTAATGGAAGTTATGTGTGGGTATTCAAGAGAGAGAGCATACCCCATTTGGTAGGTAAATTTATGTGTCACTTTTTTTCATTATTCCCTAGACCAGTACAAGGAGAAATAGAGATATAAGATTTATAAAGCTTTTACAATATCCTGTTTTGCCAAATTGTATTCTAGCAAGGGCATGACAGGATTACTTACCTCACCCTTGACACCAGAAGAACACAAGTTAATGACTCGCTGTCATTGTCATTAAGAGTAGCCGTGCATGTTTTTAAGTTTAAATTTAAATTCCCTGAAATTCAAGTTTTTATTGATGGCCAAGATCACTTGATTTTAAACCTTCTGATGAACACTTTCACTGTTCCTTTCAATGAGGTACAGTACCTCCTTATAAAAAAAGAATATAAAATTAGATTATGAGAGTTTATATAGCTTTTAAATATCAAACTGTCAGGGTTTGTGCAGGTAGAAATATTATAATCGAAGAATGGTGAAGAAAGAGTTTATATTAGAGGCAGGATTTTCGAGTAAATTCATACCAAGTAGAATATAATGGAGACAGGCTTTTTGCCAGTGCTTTGGCTCTGCTGACCTCCATTTGCAGCAGAGATTAACTTGATAAAGCCGACACAACCTCAATAAAACACTAACAATGGAAAGAAGTAAATAGAAATCATATTAAGCAGCAGCAATATTGCATGAATTGAAACAAAAATTTAGGTATAATAGCCTTGGTGGGTTTTAATATTGTTCCCAATCGCATCACAATATGAATCATATCATAGTGATTCTAAATAACATTTATCATCTTTAAATCTTCTCTCCTAGTAGACGACTCACATTATTTGAGAGGGTTTGTTGGTTTTTTTTTTTTTTGAAGCGTTCATACATAATTAAATGTGCTGGAAGCAAAGGGTACAAAATACCTTGAGAAACAGCAACTTTGTGTTATATGTTCAATTAAATGCAACAATTCCATATTTATGGTTATTTTGCTACCTTCCAGAAGTTAAATGAATAGAATAATAGAACAGTATTGCAGAACAAAACTCAAATAAATCTAGATGGGAAATTTTATTCAGTTTTCAATTACTGTGGCGTTGCTGAATTCTGGGTACAATCTGTAGAGCATGACAAAACGAAAGGAAGATTGGCCAAAAATGCATTTAGAGGGGATTAGAGGCTAAATATAACAGAAAGATGGTTCAATTCATTTTGTCAGAAAATTATCTGTCTGAGGGACTATATCTTCATTTACAAGGAAAAAGTTTAATCCATCATGTGGATGGACTTCTCTCTTCGCCGTGGGATTCTGGGGTTCGGGTTGTAGGGATCCACTTTTCAGTGCATCAGGACAGACTTTAAACAGCCTTGGAAGACTCCAGGCTCAAAAGGAAGAAGTGTGAGAGAATGTCCAACCCACAATGTGGGAGTCTTCTGGCATGATCTGAGCATGCCTTATGCAAGAAGTTTTGTACAAAGAGTTGGAACAACAAATGAGTTTAATGGTGATGATAGTGACATACTCACTTCAATTCATGTGAAAAGCCACCTCATTGCTGAGAAGACACCAATCTGTATCTCCCTGAATAACAGGGAAATCTTCTTTACCAACTGACAGAGCTATTTAGGAGGACTTAAATACAAATGTTGACATTGAGGGCAACATCTTGGAAGTGGAGCAGGAGTTCAAGTTGTTTTAGCAAGAGGACGTGTCTGACTCAGGGCCTTGCAGACAGGATGCCCAATAAATACCTCTTTTCTCTCATGCCTTGTGGGAAGCAGCTTGCTCAGGTGCCTAACTTCAGGACAGAGCTCATGGATGTGGACCCTGAATAGGGAAAGGAACTTAAAACTGTAGGATGGATAAGGAATGAGCCTTTGTGTGTCTTACTTGCTGGCTAGTATACCTTCCTGTTCTGCAGATGGTTTTCATAGATCCCAGTCAGATAAATATTTTCATATTGTACAGAGGGCTTGCCTGGATGCCTCTCGCACAGCTCTAGGTTCCTCTTGGTGGCAGGGTATCAGAAGGTTTTTCGCAGACGGGCTCCTTAACAGTTCTGTTTGACACTTTGGACATCAATAGTGACCTGGTAATAGCTGACATGAATTGAAAAATAAGAAATGTAGGATATTTATCTGTTTAATATCATGAAGTCTGATACTGACTCTACCTAACCTAGATCAAATAGACAGTGCGGTCTGCCATCTGCAATCAATTTATCATCTCTCACAGCCTAGGTCTAGTTGGTTAAATATCCAAGTTAACTAACTAAAAGGTTGTTTCAGAGGTCCTAAGTAGCAGCCTATCTTTAGACATACGATTTTAATAAATGAGCTCCATTGTCTGTTTGTTCCAGAACATGGCAAAAATACAAGTTATATAGAGTTATACAAGTCATACATAGGAAAAATAGAGCAGCATTTCTGTATTGCATGATAGTGATTTTACAATACAAATTGTAGACATATGTGACAAGTGGTCAGTTGGCATTCAGCAAGAAAAAATATATTGGCTAGCTACAGCACATGTTTTATGATAGGGCATATGCAGCATGATTTTATACTACGAGAAGTTTAAAGATAGATTCATCTATTTGGAACAGAGGTTAATAAAGGTAAAATGCAACGAGTCAATGAAGTGAACAAGTAGACAAAATGAAGAAAGCTAATTAAGGTTTAGTGATTAGCAATGAGAATAAGCTAAATTTCACTCAGATGGCTAATTATGAAAAAGTGAATTTGCTATTTTATATATATAATGTAGGTCTCTATAAAATATATTTTATATTATATTCATAAAAATTAGTGTCATATGTTTTATTGATGACTGTTTGCTGACTGCTACTTAAGCTGGTTGTCTCTGGCATGATGGCAAAAATGAAATGTGAATACAGAAAAACATGGGCAGATGAAAATGACCAAGTATGGCAGGATGAGATGAAGCGGACTGAAGAAGTTGCAGAAGAAAGAGCAAATGAAAGAGAAAAATGAACAGTGACCACGATGGCAAAAGCCAGTAATGGACAAGATGAAGAATTCTTTCAGGAGATCAAAGAGGAGGACAGTGGAGAGAAAATGAAGTCTTTGTTGTCAGAGTCTTCAGAGAAAAGGGAAGGACATTTCTGTGAGCAATATTATGACTGAGTTTTCCTTTGGCCCACACAACACATAAAGAAGTAGCTGTTACCTGTCTGAGTACACAAGACATTTTTCTGGGACTGTAAGATGTTCAGTAGTCAGAAGTAATCTGCTCTTCCAAGAGCTATCACCTGCCAGCAGGTTTCTGTCTAGAAAACAAACGCAATTGCTCATTGACAATTCTGTACAGTCTAAACAGCCTTGAATGATAACTGGTCAAAAAAGATGAAATCCTACTGCTTCAGGTGCAGAAAATGACTACTGGGATGATCAAGGAAATAGCCTGGTCTTGAGAGTGGGCTAGTTAGTCAGCTCAGCAACAAATATGGTCTGTCACGAAGGTGAGATCTTTTGCGTGATAAGGAGCCCCATGGACTCCTGTTGGCCTCATGAATGATGACAAAGTACTGATGACAAGGGTCCTGCTAGAGTTGTGTTGGCATGGGGAAGCCAGACCAGGATCCAAAGAACTGCAGTGGGAAGATACCACAACCCCATCAGGAAGATTTTGGATGTCCTAAGGATGAGAAACCACGATCTTTACATTTTGAAAATGAATTTGCTGGATTTGTCAGGGCCAAGCTGCAAGTGGGAGGAGAGGAAGCTGACGGCAGGTGTGGGCTCAGCAAACACACACACGCAGAAATGCCCATTTACATCCATAAGCACTCGGGTTTAATGTTGCATCCTTTTTAATGGAAATCACATACCACCAGGTCAGTGAGAGTGGCAGGCTGGTGTCCTGTCTTCTGCCCTTATCAAAGAAAAAAAAAAGAGAAAAATATCTGCACTTAGGAACAATTTATTTCTCCTATAAGAACAATTAACAATCTGTCTATTCTTTGCCAAAACTAAATAATTTTTCTTTTTCATCAAGTTCTTGTGATATTGGTATCTTTGGGCTCTTAGAAAAAAATAAAAGGCTTTTTTGACCACATGACTATAAATATTTATGTTATTTGTAGCCAAAGTAACATGGTACACTTTTCGAGGTTCATGACATGGTAGTGGCAAAAATTAAATCAACTACTAACTTTCTACATTTTGCATCTGATTTGGACACCTAAGTTGACCATTTCTAGTATATGCATCAGTTGATTAATACATGAAGATATGCTATCAAATAGACAATCAAATTTCATGTAAAATAAGCTCCAGCATTAAAACTGTTCCTAGTATTTTATGTGTAACTCTGTGGGTAGATATATTTCTTGCTACTAGAGCAAAACTGATTTGTGTGATGGTTCCCCATCACGAAATCACTTGGAAGGTTGTGAGATAAAATGTCGCTTAGGATAATGTAATTGGCCTTAAGGTACAGGAGTTGAATTATTTTCGGTGATTTATAATCTGGAAATTAAAGACTCACTCATTTTCTAATTTAATTCCATCTTCAATGGAAAAATGTTCACTCTGAACTAAATTGGCGAGTAATGTTGCTAATTCAAATGCAGATGCAATTTCGATTCTGGTAGCAGTTTGCTGTGATTGACGAGTCCCCAATGGATCATAATGATTCTTATCTCCCAATCTCACAAATTCTCTAGCAGTTGTGATAATAACTTCAGCTAAGGAGAAAAGGCAAAAAATAAATTCTCTGCTGCACTGTCAATTCAGGCTTTGCTTTTTTCTGACACGGAATGGGGTTTATTTCAAATCTATTACATGTTGGAGACAAATATGAAGCCTCATTACTAAATTCTGTGTCATCACAAAACTGCAGTTTAATTGTTTACTGATACTCTTCTAACTTGCTTTTAAATCTTCCTAAAAAGTATTTCAGATTTCTTATTGTTAATTAGCTTAAGTTACATTTAAGGTAATTCATTGGTAGGCGTAAAATATGGGGGACATGTCCAGCAATTAGCTACCATGAGCAATATTTTGCATTTTTTAATTGTTACCCCATTAAAAATATATTAATATATCTGTTATTTTCTCAACAATTACATTAAATCTTGGTACAAATTACGGTGTTGACTCTGAGATGAAGATGCATGTGTTCTTGCTTTCCTAGACCAGCAGCCGTAGTTGTAAACATGGAATTTCCTCTGTTAGGGACAGGCTAGCATCGGTCTGGTTGCAGATTTATTTATATTTCCACATTGAACTTACACTGATGGGATGGTGAGTCAGATGAAACAGCTGCGCTCCCTGAAGTTGAGGCCTTGCAAAGTGAATGATAGAAAGGCTGTGGAAAAAAGTAACTTTTAAGGGAATAATATAGTTAGTTTCAGGGCATGATAGGGAATACGAGGAAGGAAGGTTACTCCTTCTCATGCATACCTTAACATTTCTGGGGAGGTATTATTTCAAAATCTTGATGATTTAATGATCTTAATGATCTAACTCCTACAAAAGTGTGTGCTTGCGTCTCTTTATCTCAGAAGAAAAAATTCTTTTGATGGGGAAAATCCTGCACTCCTCTCTTTCACCCATTTCAGATGGGTTTGCATTACTGACAGAAGCCAGCAGAGGGACAGGGTGAAGATAATCTAATTATGAATGAGCCAATTAGACTCTCACCAGACCCGCCATCTTCTCGCAACGGAAAATATGCCATTACAAGAAAATTCCTCCCTGGGAAAGCGTCTGAAACCCAAAGACTTACCTGTTACAAACTTTGCCCTTTCGTCCTGGAAGCCAGATTATCCTGAAACCTACTGACGCGGAAAGTAAAGGAAAGGATAGCGGAAACTCTGGTGAGAAGTGGCCAGCAGTGATTGTGCACAGGTGTGGGTGAGGCTGGTGGCGCAGGTGAGAGGTTCCCCCATCAGGTTCCGCTGTCAGCAGCACCTGACCCTCTGGGTGACCTGGGGAGAGCTTCCAAACCAGCCCTGGGGCAACCTCTGCTTCCTCCTTGTGTGGGATCAGAGACATCCCAGCACGGATGCGGTCTGAGGGTGATAGCTCTGCTCAGGGCTACCACCGCCCTGGAGTCTGCCCTACACAGCACTTCCATGAGGCTCTGCTTGCTGAGATAACCTCCCCCCACATCCCTAAGCACTTGAAAGATCTTGGAGGAACAGCCTAACAGAGGGAAGGCTTGCCCAGCTACACATCCCAGCATGACTTACTCACTAATTGCTTATTTACGCCATGCAAATACAACTAAAATATTGTTTCAATGCTATCTGTCCACTGAAGGACTAGCAAAAGGCTGAGGGTATGTGAATAGGACCAGATAATTCATTTTACTGAAAAGGACCATGAATCTTGATCTATTGCTTATGAAATTCAGTAGAGGGAAAGCTGCCACGTTTCTTTGGTTTTTGTTTGCAATGGTCAGACTGAGAGCTAGCGTAAAGTGGGGAAGCTCTACCAGCTTTGCACCCTTTGGGCCAGGTTGTTTGCATCTTTAAAGTATTGACAGTGCTCAAGATCAGTGGAAGTAGAACATTGCTGAAAGATCAAAGAGTGTCCCTTTGAACACACTTTATTGCCTTTTTCATCTTATCAGTACTTACCATTATTAACCTGAGGATTTCTGTCTGAGTGGGCTATAGAGGCAGGGGATATCAGGGGAAGGCAGTGGCAGTAGGAGAACAGGCAAGGTGTGGACGAGATAAGATGATGCACTCTTCCCTTTCACCCATACACGTTACAGGTGCTCATATAAATATCCTGATAAAAGTCATATGGCAGAAAGTCCTCTTTGCTTCTGTTCGAGAAAAACAGCAAACGGCTCTGAGCCAGGGATCTGCACAACAGACATCGCCGACTGCGACCTGAGAGTGTCTGAAAGAAACAGCCCAGTCCGACGTTATCCGTCCGCGTGCCTTTGCTTTGCACTACGAGGAGGGACTATGCGTTGGAAAATAGGTCTGGATCACTGCAAAGAGCTTTTAATGTGTAATGGAAAAATATTGCCTCCTCAGTTTAGGGGAAAAAAAAAAAAGTACCCGTCAGTGGATTTAAACACCCCATGCAGCTGGTTTGGGTATAATTGTATGCCAGATGTCTTTTTTTCATTCAATGGTTGTAAGTTTTCTAGAATAAGATAAATATGTATGTTTTCTCTGCATTTTATGGAAATCTTTCTGCTTTATTTTTTTTTCAGAAAAAAATACAACTCCTTAAGTGGCACTTGGAATTATTCCCCTTGATCTATGAACTTGGCAGTACAGGTAAAACTGTTGTTCTTGCCCAACATAAGGATTTTCCTCCCTCTTCTCTCAAAAAATTTCAGAACCTTTTTTTTTTAATCAGTTGCTTAATGAATGTAAACATCCAGCAAAGACAATTTTGATTCTTGCCATATTCAGAATGTTGTAAAAGTAGGAATCTTTCAGTGGGAGCAAGCGTAGATAAAACAGCGTAAACCACACAGGAGATTGGACTCAGTCTCTGAACTGGCTCTTGATGCTGTGTGGCTATCTCTAATGGCAGGAAGCTGCTTTACACAATTTAGCGCCAGGGACAGTTTCATTAGTACCTGGAGTATTTTCTCCCCAGCCCCTGCCAAGATTGCCTCAGGGCCTTTCACCACAGTAGACAAAATCCAGGCCGGTGGTGGCCTCCAAGCAGCTCACCAGACACCACCATCCTCAGCAGCTTGAAGGATGGAGAACGGATGGTCACTAAAACACCAGAAGCATGTGGCCGCTCACGCCAATGCTGGCTGTGACCCCCCTCTCTCACTCCACGCTGTGTCTCTCCCCTCTCTTTACTGGTCATGCAGACTTTTATGGGAGGACCTGCTGTATGGGACTGAGACGGAGCCATGCCCTAGAACCGGAGACCGCCAAGGCATGGACATATCCGTTACAGGTTGACTAATTTTCCTTCTCTACCTCCTTCACTGCCACTTCACCCACTGAAAGTGACACTTGCTCCTGAGTAGTCCCTTCCAACACTGTCCTCTGCTGCTGGAAGGACACCTGGGCTGAGATGTCAGAGGGATACAGGATCCAGCGGGGCCAAGGCAAAGCCACTTGCGAGTCCCTGAACTCATAACTCCAGGACCTGGGCATAAATGAAAACTATGGGATACCCCCTCCAGCATACTCTTTGGGGTCAAATGAGATGTGAATCTGATTTAAACTGGGTTCATAGGAAACAAAGAATCCAAGAGACTTATGTTTGAGACCGATCAGCATCGTATCTCGCAGCCCTGGTGCCAGTGAGATAGGGCCTGCAGAACCTCCTCGGCGCGCAGGGGAAGAGATTTTTTGGTAAGCCTCACGGGTGCAGAAGTGGGGAGTTACGCTGAGCATTCGCTCTCAGTAATTCCAACAGCTGAGCGCCTTTAAAATATACTGCTGTGCTCATAATGTCTTGCCAGTGTTTCACATTAACCTTTAGACTATTTGAATTTAACTCTGTAAGTAAGCTAGATAGCTTTCTAAAATGGTAGATAATATAACAAAAAGGTACAGACATGAATGAAGATATGTGAGCAAAGCAGTTATTAAAATTAGAATGATTTATGCTATAATATTCTGAGGTATCCTACATGTGGAAATCTAAGTGGCTGTTCGCTTTAATTTGCGCATGTAACTGCTAATTCTGGGGCACTCAGTAGGTAAACTAACCCAAACTACAAAAATCAACCGTGGGCAACAGGAAAGAAAAGAATGCTTCTTTGATACTCTACAATGTATTGGAAAATGCCGTTGGCTCAAAGGTCCAAATTTGTTAATAAAATCAAAGAGTTAAGCTTCTTTGTTCTAGACTCACATGCAAACCAGGAATATAAAAATGTTTAGCAATGAACTTATTTGTGATAGCGTGTCAGAGACCGCAAACCTTCTGAAAGGATCAAAAAGCTACACTAAAAATAGCTGTCTAGAAATCTACTTCGGTTTCACACTTCTGAATTAATTGTACCTTACACATGTGTTTATGGTTCTCTGTGTCCTTTGAAAAGCTAAAGACTTACTGCTCAGTAAGTAGTTAGCTGGGAACATCATTACATCACATCGTATTCCGCTCTACCCACATATCTTTAAAGCAATTTGGTCCTTGCAATAGAAGCAGAACTTAAACTTATGGGGGCATATCCTCTTGATTCATGAACATAACTCCCATTAACGCTAATAGAAGTTATGCACTTGCATTGAGAGGAGAATATATCACGAAGAGCTGATGATCATCTTAGACTAACACAGTAGCATACCGAAATTTCTCTCATACAAAAATATGTACTCGCTTTCCTCCTAAGTCCCTGATGCATATCACTGCCAGCCCAGAAACACATGCACACGTACCAGAAATGATGTGCGGAAAGAGCAAGGGGCAGAAGTTATACTGATGAGAGGCAGAAGTCGCAGAGACATTTTGAGGTGGACCTTATCGGTGAGGAGGTTGGAGGTCAGCTTCTTATTTACACAAGAGAAAGGGAAGAGAGAAGCTGTCATCTGAAGGAAATGACAAAATAGAGAAAATGAAGCATAAAAGTTTTCTAGTTTACTTATTAGTACAATATGTAATTGGATGGAAATAGCAGGTTTCAAAAATTTGTCTTACTATAATGACTATAATTTTTTAGAGATCGAAAATGAATCTGACTAAAAAATACCATTAAACTACCATCTTGCTTAAAATTTAAAGGGTAATTCACATATAATGCTTTTATTTAATAGCCCAATTTACAAAACGTCTAAAATTAATGCAGATCTTTTCAGGACAAAATCAGCTGTAACTGCACCAACTAATTTTTGCTCATTTGAACTGAATTATTAATAAGAGAGAAATATACCATATGTTCCCAAAAGAGCTGGATACATTTATTTCAAATAAAATTGCTGTGTTTGGTGGAATATAAGAGGTTTAAATGCTTTCAGAGAAATGGGTTACTTATATACTGATTTAATAGAGTATAAATCAGACTGCATAATTAGGGACACAGCTGTTTCCTAACCTAAAGCTGCCAGCTTTTGTTGGTTAAGTTCCTTTATCACCTGCATGGCTTTAATCAGCAATAATTTGTTCTTCTTGTGGAGTAATACAAGTTAATCAATAATTTTGCTGTTTGTACTATACTGGAAAAGGGCTTTTATGGCAGGTTTAGCTTAAACTGGGCATACGTTCTCCTGACTTGTTCACTTGATTTACTTAATTTTATTGTGTTCCTGATACTAATTAAAAATGAAAGTGAAGGGCATTTTGGTAACACAGCCTCTGCCTATACCTGGTACACAGATATATTGTTTTAACTTTTTAATGCACCTTCTTAAGCTTGCCCTATGTACACATTTGGGCGTAAAACCAAAATCCTGACTCTATAAGCTAAAATTCCATGAAAACTTCTCCCCTTAGAGCACATTTGGAGATTTCCATTCTGTCTACACCCCCAAAAACCCGGATAATGAGTATTCCTCTTTTATTTAGTTTAGATTTTAAAAAGTTTCTTGACAAGACATTGAAACAAGAAGACTCTGTACACATTTAATCTACAATTGGAATTTACTCTTAACCAACACATCTGATGGCAAAACCTTGTTGTACAGCCCTGGCTGTACTATTAGAAGGTCTACTGAGCAACAAGGGGTAAATAATCATTTCAGCCCCCAAAATGCATGTTGATTTACTGACCCCCTTGCATGCAGAGGCCCCCACATGCATGGGGCTGGGAAGGTGATGGCACATTTTCCCCTGTGGACACTACTAATCTTTCAGGCCTGTCTCTCTGCAAATCCAAATTTTGAAGCCCTGGACTTAGGCTAGGCTCTGAACCATTAAGAGCACTGTAAAATTTTACCTTAGGTCAACGTGACTTCATGCTATCCCCAAAGGGACAGTCCTGTTCATTCCTAGTCCTCAGCCATTTCCACTGCGTCAGGTCTAAAACCATGGGGCAGCTCGCTTGGTCAGATCCAGTGGAAAATGTCGATCGACTGATAGCTGTAGATATCCTGATTAGGTATTCCAGGTCTCCAGAAAGAAGAATCCCCAGGTGTAGTAGCAAATTTTTATAAGTGAGTATTGTTTGCATCTGGTTTTCATTCATTTTGTCCTCTAATAGGAATCTAAGTGAACAAAAGTTCAAGCTCATCAGTACATCATTTTCAAATGAGTTATCTGGAGGTGTATACTTTTTAAAAGCCATGTCCCTGATACGAAAACAAGGGAGACTCGCAAAAGTCCTTTGACATCTAGATGATCTACATGCACAGGGGAGAGGGATGCAGCTCAGGTGTGCGTGAAAGAAGCAAAGTTTCATTTGTAAAAGTTTAATAGTCATACGGAGCTGTTCATACCTCAGTTTTTCCCTCCTCTTAAGAATGTTATAAAACCTAATTCAAATCCCAGCAAAGTTAATTCAGAAATTCCTCTTCGCATTAGTATCTTGGGATCAGTGTGGAGACTACAGAAGGTCTACTTTGACTTGAGATTTATATAATATATAAAATATGTGTATAATATATTCATACAAATACTAATCTCTAAAAATATGTAAAAAATATATACGTATATTCTTAAGTGTTTAAACATTAGAGTATATTCATTTTAAAAGTCTTGATGGACAAGCTGTAGAATGTGACATTTCTAAATGAAATTCTTAAATTGTAGTTGGCCACACGAATGCCACCACTGCCTGTTTTCAGCTACTTGTGGAATATTAGAAAAAAGCAGTATACAAGACAAATTTGAAGAAATTGTGACGGAATATTTTTATTTACATCCAAGATGATCTCTAACTAACGTAAGCCTGTGAAAATTCACCTCTGCAAAAGGGGTTTAATTTTCCAAGGTCTTCAGTAGCACTGCGGGGGCTCTGGTAGCACTGCCTTCAAGTAAGAGGATGTTCTCTAATTGCAAACGTAACTGTATTTTTATTTGGGGGTGGGAGAAGGAGATGGAATGGGCTGTGAGTAATTTCCAACACCAGGTTTTTATTTTAAATAGTTATATTTTAAGTGCATCTGCTACTTCCAGTCTTTCTCCTTGGCTTCCACAGGCTTCCACACAGATAATCACATTCCTTGCTTTTAGAGCCAGAATATTCTTTTAAAACCCCAAAGAGGCAATATGCAACTTAAAGTAGAAAATTAGCTTCACTCACAAATTATGCATGAAAGAGGCTTTGTATCTCACTATACGTCTTGCTCAGAGGGAACTTCCACGTTCGCGGATTCCAGCTGTGCAAGCTATAAAAATTTTATGCCATAAGTTTTACAGACTGAGAAAGAGTTTCTCCACAGTTCGCCTGGTTCAAAGGAGCTGCCACTAAAGGGCAAGCTCTAGCACCTTGTAATTAGCTCTTTGTCCCTGATGACGAGCATAGTGCCACTGAGGGGCAAAATATGAAACTTCTGACCAGCTAATTGAAAAATTTACAAATTATTCTCCTTCCAGTCAGGATAAGAGTTAAATACAGAAATACCAACAGCCATAGAAGTGAAGAAAACAAGTTTTGCAGTGATGTGCTTTTCTTTCCTCCCTTGACAGCTCACATCTCCACTATCTGAAGACTTCCCTAGCTTGTTTACACCCAGTGCCTACGGTTTACTACAACTAACTGCCCCCCGGTTCGATGCCAATGTAGAAACCATAGAGATGTTACGCCCAAACTCATTTTCCGCACCCGTGTGCTCCATTAACACAGGTATGCCCACGCAAACATGAGCTGTCTGTTGTATGGTCCATAGACATCAGCAGATGCTCCAGAAGCATCACTCTGCAATCAAACACATATCTGAATTCCTCTAAAAAACCCTACCCCAGGGTAGGGTTGAGGTTTTGGTCAACAGACCTAGTCCTTGGCTCTCCCCATGACTGAAATACACGAATTTCAGATAATTTACCTGTTAAGCTGTACTTCCTTCTCCCTGAATGCTGCCTTGTCCTACAGCCTTATTTCAAAGGATTTATTCAGATTTCTGAGTGGGCTTTGCTAGGCCCAAGCCCACCTTAGCTGCCTCAAGTAATGCTCATATATTTCACCATTAAGAGTGAAAAAAAATTAAAGCTCCTTTGTAAGTTTGGGTGTTCAGAGATACTTCCCTCTACTGATGAGCAAGGACTCAGAGAAGAGAGGATCTCCAGAACTGGCTGATTTTGTTTATAATTAATTTTCATTTTTTTCCTCACTCTTCCAAGTAACACCATTAACAGTAATGGAAAAGTTATTTGGGAACATTCAGTTTATAATGCTTATCTTATTGCTACTCAATATATGTTATAGGTTTAAATCAATATGTGTAACTAAAGAACTAGTAATTAAAGAGCTGATGCTTTCTATGCGCAGAGAATGTGACTTTTCTCCTTTGTATCTAATATCAACTGCAAATGTATGCAAATTCTTAATTTTGAAATGTTGAAAAAAATTGATAAGGGCTTGTAAACAAGACACATTTGGCCATTCTTCCAGTGTACTTTGATCTATGTAATAAAGGTCAGCGCTCAGTGCTTCATTCTACATTCTCCCAAATATCTAATTGCCTAATTATTGCATTATTTCACAGCCAATCAGCTGAAAGGGTTTGTATGGGAGTATGGCAGAATAAGAGGGCTGTCAGTCTTTGGTTATGGTCCTATAGTTCTAATTCAAGAATTAAATATCTGTCTTTTCTAAAAGTCATTACATGATTTATTGGAAAATTGGTAGAAACAGCCCTGGGGGGGTTGTGCTCAAAATCTGGTTTAGAAGAGTGGCTGCTAGCTATGACTTTTGATTTTCTTGTCTCAAAATGAATAGCACTGCCTGTTTCTATGCAAATTAAATGTTTGAATGTATTTTTTTAAGATAGATTATATTTGTTAATTTAATTGTATTTCTTATGCAGTGGGGTGATTTGTGTTTTGATCTTTCTTTCTTGAGGAAGCAAAATTCTCCCCTTTTACTACTGATTCACCAGAAGTGCAGGACTGCTTTTTCTGTTGTTTGATAGCTCTACAATGTCTGCAGAAATTGTAGGTCAAGAATTACAGCCATGGTAAATCATGCCTCATGAATGAGAAGTCATCTGTGATTTCTCTAGGGTTTTTTTGGTCTGTCTTTAAAATGAGTGTAATATTCAGAAGAAAATAAAGGCTTCTTTAACATATTTTGGCATAAATATGAACCATGCCAATATATGCATATTTATGTCATTCAAGCTCTGTTGACATCAAATTTAGGCTATATCAAATAGCGAGGAGCCTCTATAAGTAACCTCAAGAAAAAATAATATTTTAACAAGGGCTATTCCCAGTAATTATTTTTAAAAAATGTAATTAAATTCATTTTCTGGATATAAAAATGATGATTACTTCCCACCATGAACCCAGAGGTGCCTCCATCCTCTCTCCCCTTGCTTGCTGACATGTCGCTAGTCAAGTTTTTTGCTTTATGCAGCTTTCGACTGATTTTTTTCCTGCCGCAGGACCTGAGCATGTTAGTCACTTCTTTTTGTAGGGCACTGACCCCCCCCTTTTCCTGTGCTTTGGAACAAAACCAGGAATAGGTCCCCAGCTCCTTTGGAGCGGGCCAGCAACTTCATCTCTCTCCCCCAGGTTACTTCTATATGCGTCTTTGCTGACCCATCTGCCTCCATTTCTGAAATAACCGATCCACTTTTGTAATGCCATTGAACAATAAAAGTCATTCCCTTTTGCTGCCCTTCCTAGAAGAGCTGCAAGAGGTAGACAAGGACAAGGTTCTTTGTGGCTTCGTTCACCTCCTTCTTTATAGGAGGCTCCTCCTATTTCATGCTTCCCAAGCTGAACGCTCAGAAAAATCAATAACTGCTCTTGCCTTTGCTCCCTCTTTTCTGCCAAAGTGTCTGTAAAAACAATAATGGTAATGGCTAGGGAAAAAAAGTGACAAAAATGCATGTTGAAAAGCAAATGAGGGGTTAACTTTCCTATTTATGCACCTGTCAGTTTATAAGAATTTTTTGCAGGTATGGGAAAAGCAGCTGGACTCACATAATAGCCCTAAAGCTGCAAAGGGCAAATAAGAAGCGCATCAGATGTAGCTGGATGGATACAATAGATTGAACATCTCCAAAGAAGTCCCATTAGGGTCCATTGGGTCAATAATGCACAAACTAAGAAGGATTTACATGATAGACCATAACAGCTGTTTTAGAGCCATTACATTTTATCAAGGCAAAATCTAGTTTTAAAGTACAGTAATATTCATATTTATGTGAGCGGTCTTGCTGCCTGTGAAGCTGCCATTCTAGGTTACAACATAACAAATATGTGGCATCAAAATTAGTAACAGGATCATAATAGGTTATTTACTTGTTTCCTCAAAGTATCTCTATGAGAGCCACCGTATTTCTTCGAATGAAACTGAAGACTTAGAACAAAGCAATCTGCGCAGACTATGTAGCTATGAATAATATGCACCTTTCTTGAGAAAAAAAAAGACAAAAGTATTTTTTCTACATTACTTTGACATATTGTATTCAATAGTGATTTAGGAAAACTTGAAATAATATTGTGACCTATTTTCAGGTGTAGCCACACTGGATTGAATCTGTGACAGGAGGATGGAGAGGAGATGCTACTCTAGCCTCTCCTTCCATCGCTCTTTGCTCAGGGTACCCAGAAACTGATTTCAGCTTGGTTAAATTTAGAGCAGCCTCAAAATTCCTCTAATTTGTGCCAGTGAGAAGGACTTTCTGTGTATCAGTTTCATTCTTTTCTTTGACAGAAGACTCCACTTTTGCAGAGAGAAGCTTGCATCCATAGATACAACTGGGGAAAAAATGAGGGGGAACTCCCAGTTTTTATTGACCTTTTCTTTTGTGCCAGGACAGTGGTATTAAATGGATATAGAAAATACTAGGCTCTAACTCCTTTCCCCCCAAAGTTTGTACAGTAAAAAAGTGCTGCAAACATTACATGTAACAAGAATATTGTTGCAGTTACATGGTAAATCTGCAAAAGACCCAAACATAAAAAATTAATCTCAAGACTTTATTATTGCTTTGTAACTCAGCACTGCAATGATCTTTGTGTAGTGGAGATCTCCGCAGTGCTCATATGTGCTCTTATGCCTAGGCAGAATGCCATGAATTAAGGATGGAGCATAAACCTTGCCTTTGAATTTCCTGGCTTTTGTTAGTTTGTGTCATAAACTCAACATTATTCAAATCTAAGGTTTTGTATTTAATATTATTAAATGCCTCCTCATCAATGCCGAGTCTGTAATTGGTCACAGTGAATAGGTGATTAGACAGATAAAGTGCAATTGTGATTGCAAAAACTATCACCAGGTTTGCAGAGGACAATAATTATGTAGCTTATAATGTTTGAAAATATTGCCTAAATCTCTTTCCCACATGTTGTTTGTGATGGAAAACAATTAGACAAAGGATTCTTTTTCTAAGCTGCCTCTGATTCAGATTTGCCTGATGAATGGTCTTTATACTGAACCCAAAGCATTTGTTCCAAGTAAATTATATGTCATTGCAAATGCAAAAGGTCTGCTTCACAATGTTTATTGGGATAAATTAAATCTTCTAAAGATGGTAAACAGAAGGCCTCAATAATTATTCACTTCTGTATAGTTTAAACTGAAAAGGATGTTGCAGTTAGAAGGATGGAGATGAGGCAAACAACACTCCCTGCATTGTGTTAACAACATCAGAGGTACAATAGGGAAATTTAATTTGATACTGATCTACATGAGGCATAACACAGCAACACAGTTTCAAATGCTACTTTTCTAATGGCAGCTTTTGAATTGCAAATTTACACCCAAACCACCTGATTCATTACTTGAACGTGTTCCCAGTCAAGTCAAGGAGTTTTCTCTCCTTGGCTTCAACAGGGGCAGGAGGAGCAGGCTCTACTTCCTTATAATTTCAGGAGGTAGAAGATATAAAACCCGACGGATGTTTTACTTCTGAAAGAATTGAGCCTGCAAGGTGACTAGCACACAGGCAGCCTAGCTAGTGCTCAACAAAAAAGGTGCTTCTGGGCTCTGCTGCAGCAAGCCAAATTTCTCCTCGCAAGGAAAGGTCAAGTCCTAGAATAGTCTGCAGCCCTTTCCTTGTGCTCAGAAAGGATACTTGTAAAACTTGGCAGTGATTTGAAAATGTGTCGTCACTTCTGTGGGCCATCCAAAACCCACTAAAAGAAACTGCAATCTTTCATTTAATGCTCTCAGGCTCCCAATGGAAAATTGCTCTAAAGATGGCAGAGCCCTTCGAAGCAGAAGTGTCTTTGGCAGATGCCTCTTTCGCCGCATCTCCGGTGGCACAAAGCTGTACGCCGTGTATGAACATAGTGCACAGGTGCAGCAAAAATCTCTAGTGCTTTCTGACTTCACGTGAGAATGCCGTCACTGAGCCACTTCACGTGTGAAAAGATGCAGTGGGCTGTCTTTGACATTATATTCTCCTCGAGCCTAAAATGAATATATGGGAATTTTGAAGGATGCCAGTTAATTAGTTTATGATCTAGTTTAACATAAAATTGGATCTTAAATAATTTCTGTACATGTTGTCAGATCTTTTTAGTCACTCCGTTAGCTCATTCTTGTAACCACCGTAATTTTTCTAAATTTCCAGATAGTTAAAACTCACTGGAATCTTGTGCACAGATGATTAAAAAATGTCCTATGGCCTATTAAAATCCCCTACGGAAAAATATTAGCTGTTACTCAATTACATTGTTGCCTTTATTATACTATTTTTAAAATTTTAGAAATATTTATTTCTTTTGCCTTTAGCCCTAGTTCTACATTTCAGGTGTTTGCACTGCTTGACTCATTGCAACATCCCTGGAAAGATTTTCACCATCTACTTACTGTTCATTAGTATTCACAGTCACAAGTACACCTTTAACTCACATTCATGCATACACTCCCAGGTAAAAGCTGTATTAATGGGACTTCATATCTGATCTCGAACACATTTGTATTTAAATACATATAAATGTTGAAAAATACATAAATATTTGCAGGACCGTGGTTACTTGAAGGTGGCATCCATTTTCCTCTTTGCTTGATACTCCCCATCCTTGATAGACCCCAAATCTTCCGCCACCTGAAAGGACTAGTAGGAAGTCAGGAGAATTTGTATCCCTGCTCTTCAACAGGGGCAGGGCAAGGAGGACGTATAGCAGAGCAGGTTTGAGGAAGGTATAGATATCTGTGGTCACACGCCAACGTCAGCAGGGACAGGCCCAGGCAAGTCGACTTGTTCGCTTCGTTACTGAGGGTAATGCCAGTAAAATGCAGATAAGCACACATATTCCACCTTCACCTCTGAAGATGGCACAGATAATATATACGAGATGTAGATACTCTCCTTTAGTGTCTGCAGTAGTTTGTAAATGAAAAAATACCTTCGTGAACTCAAGGCTTTTCTCTGCTTAGCAGATGGCCAAAGGAAGCAATTAGGCTCTGTACGAAACAAGCAGACTTCTCTTTGCAAAACAAGTCACTAAAATCCTTCATATGTGAACAAGCTTTTATTAATGACCTTTTTGAATTTTACTAGTGAGCCTAGGAATAATACACGGGTATTGTTAGAAATGTAAATGTAAAGAGATAAGGAAATTTTCAGGCAAATCTATATTTAATTTCAAAGCAAGCTGCTCGTTTCTAATGACCCTCTTTGCATGGATATCTGATGGTAAGGCTAGGGGAGGGTCACAGCAGATAAAACCTAAAAGGATCATTGAATGAAAAACAAATATTTATTTTCTCTTTGTCTCTTTGGGACTCATTTGCATTAAAACTGCAGCTTTTCCCGAGACCGTTAGTGAAAAAAACCTTCTCATTTATGCATTTAATATTAGGAAAGCTCTTTGAGATTAAGGTTGTATAAAAGCTGATTCTACTCTACACACTCATCTTTCCACAAAGAATACCAAGCTGAGACAAACGGTATGGATACTCGGTTTGTTGTACACCTCAAATTTGCATTTTATTGCACCTATGTATTTTTATAACTGTATAATAGATCCCATTGTCACACTCGGTTTCTTTCCTGAATTCCAGCTCCTATTCTACAAAACTATTTGTCACTTATTTTAACCTTGAGCATGCAAAACTCCTCACAGGCTTAAAATTAAGTGAGAGCTTACGTGAAGGGCCATTTCAGGCATTCAGTCAATCTTGCCTGAGTACCTGAAGCTCTTTTGCGTTATCTCCAGTACCCTCCTTGCTCTTTGGCTCTGGCAAAACCTTTTGTTGTCATTCTTCATGCCACGAGACTCTTTTTAGAAACGAAAAAATTGGGGGCGGCTACATTTTACTGAATAAATTATTATTGTTTGCTCCGGTCCTGGGAACTCGCTGTCACGCTTTGACCTTTTGTAAGGGCAGGGTGGGCAATAACCCCCCCCAGCACATTTTGCGGCAGGGATGCTCCCAGCAGAGACAAGATGGGCTCCCACCTGCACGGCACGGGCAGTGCCCATTACGCTTGCTGTGTCCATGCTTTCCTTACCTGACAGGATGCAAATACCCAAGGGGTTGTTGAAAACCAGGATGATTATTCCAGGATACTTTGCATGCCTTTTTATTTCTATCATTGCTACATTAGACATGCAATAAAACTATAAAATGTGATCAGCGCATTCTGAGGTTCTCTCATTTTTTATTGTCTGCTTGGCGTGAATAAGCATGGTGCATAAGGCAATTGTTTTTAAAGCCTTAATCTAAAAAGCTATACAAGCATATGTTTCTTTTAAACAAGCTGATTTACTTTTAAGCAAGCCGAGTTAAAAAAGGAGCTAGGATTCAAGTTACGCAGTAGGCAGGAGCTCTTAATGGAGTTTTATATGGAATAGCATTTCACATCAAAATAATTACACCTCTATGCTGATTAATGATTAACCTGACTCTTTAGTGTTCCTTTCTGAATGCCAGCTTCAGTCTTCAGATAGATTACCTTTGAAGTCAATAGGCTAAGTCATGTGTACGTCAAAATATGGAAGTTATCTTTGTCATTAACCTTGAGAAGCATCATTGATTATTGGCAGTTAGTAACATCTAATGGTTTTAGAGAAACAACTGCTTCAAAAACAATTTTGGAGGCATATTTAAAAATGAGTTAGCTGAAGCTACAAAAATATGGCATTGATATGATTTGGTACAGCTAGCTCAGAATAGCTTTGTAATGTGGTTCAGCTAGCTTTGCTGGTATGCTAAAGAAGGTAAAAATCACCACATTGCCTGTTTTCCAGTCAAAATTAGCATCTGCCTATGATGCAGAAATTAATAGAAGTAGAGAGCCATGTTAGTGCAATGCTGATGCTCTAACAAGATCATTTTAATCAACAAAGTGATCACTACTGTGCTGCGCTCTTCACTTAAGCTCCTTTGTAACTCATGTGTATTTGAAAATGTGACCATATGCTTATAACCTGACAGGGAAAAATATATACACATGTGTTTTTTGTGGGCTTGGGGGATATCAAAATGTAATTCCAAAGAGATTTCTATCCCACTTTTCAGTTTGAAATGGCTTTGCAAGCCTTGATAGCTTTAGCTGCCTATGTCATCAGCAGTTCTTAAAACTATTGGTGTTACTTCTCCAGTAGATAAAACACCAGTAATTCTAGTCTTTTCGAATGAGTGTTTGGAAAGTACAAAACTGGCTTCTGTGGGGAATTCTGCATTTGGATGCTCTACACCATTAAGGATTTGCATGTTTAAACTTTAGCCAGTGGAACTGTCTTTCTTTCAATGTTCTCGATATATATTATACACAATAATGCACTTTTAACAAAGGGACCTGTGCTGTCACTCAATTTAAGGCTTTCCAACATTAAATAAGTATCTGGCCTACTTTACGTTGCCTTCATCAGAGACATCAGAAACAAAGAATTTGGAAAGAAAAGAACCTTTTTTGGACACTTTGTCCATCTGTTTCCCAAGTGGATGATAACATTTCGCAGGGCATGGTCTGTCCTAGAGAGTTTCAGCAGACTCAGATATTAGGGACCTGCAATTTTCCTTGTAAGTCAAGTGCATTTCAGATCACCACAGAGGTTTTGCTGGTGCTCTTTTTGCGTATTATACGCATTAAGGGACTAGAGAGATATTGAGAATATGGTCCCAAATCTGCCTTGACTGGTGTTTTTAAAGGCATGTGTCAACTTAGTGTCCTGGGAGACATAAAGCCCACAGCAGAGCAGTAGAAAAAAAAAAAATCAAAGTTGAGTCACGTGCTATTGAAATCCTGTGTAAAAAATAACAAAGTAAAGGATGTTGTGCTGAAATAAAAGCTGATGTAAAATTGTTCTACTCTGGTGCTTGGCTAGCAGCAAACTGCAGAAATGTAAGGCCTAAGTCTATGGTCCTAACTCAGGCAAAACCTCAGATATATGAAGGTTTTGTTTAAGCAAATGTTGTAGAGGTTACCAGTCAGTAGTAAACTTGCATGAGACTGACTTTAGTCATATGCATCCAGCTCTGCCTATTTTATTAAGATGTGACCCTTCTCCTGCTGCAAGCTCATCCCTTATACCACGATTCGTAGCAATTAATTGGTCTCCTCTAAGCTGACTAGCAAATCCATATACTACTGTAATTACCTGAATGTAAAATATTTAGGAAATATCTATCATGCTCTTGAAAGTCTCAGGTCATTGAGAGAAAGCCAATGAAATTGCAAACACGCTGAAAGGATTGGATATCAGCTACCTTTCCTCCCCCCTCCCCATTCTCTTGGCTCTTAGCATTTGTCTCCAGGGCATGACCAAATAGTGGGCATGTGTCATAAAGACATTTATCATGTAATTACAGCTTTAAGATCAGTTTCTGTTGATGTGAGATGATTACTGTGTATTTCACGCCTTTCAGGTTCCCAGCTGGGATTCAGAGATTTAAGGACATGGGATATGTATTTTTTAAATTTATGAGATACCCATTAATTTAATTAATTGGACCATAAGAGTTCAGTCAGTGACCAAATAAGAGTCTTGCGAAACAGAGAGAACCAGATGTTTTATGAAGTTTCGATATTTTTGACATGTATAACTTGGAAAAGCAAAGGCCTTTGTTTCCTCTTCAAGGAACAGAACATTTCTGTGGAGTAAGAAAAATGACACATCAAAGTAATTCATTGTGAAACCTGATATTAGAATAAGAGTACTGCTAAAATGAGACTATTTTAAGCCTGACTTAAAATGTATTGTTCTTATGTGTTAACAATAGCTCAGTGCCATTTCTATATGGCTTACATCAATACTTGCATTTTAAAACCTGGGCTCAGACATTGTAACTGTGATTCTTTGAATTAATGTCAAGATTTTACATTGTGTTTTTGTTTGATTTTGTGTTTTCAAATTGAGATCTGATTTGAATTATTGTGAGAGGGACCCTGTCACCAAGGTGATCATGCAGCTAGATTTCCAATGTTTTCAATATTCACTAAATTTAGATGAGCTTTAATGAAAACAGATTTCCATTGAACTCCTATTTCTTCTGATATTGGGGTCAGCTTTTCTGACCACCCTCATAGCTGTTTAAATTAGTACATGGTATTTTTAAAGGCTTCATTAAAGCAGTTTAAGATTTTAGTGAAACAGATTTAAGCTTTCTTTCCATTATCTCATAACACGGCATGCAGCAGGCAATCCAGTACAGCAGCTCTGTCCAAATTACAGCTGAACAAAACATTTTATGCTTGGCCACTGTTAAGAAAACCAATTTATCATGATTTCCTCTTAAAGAATTCTACCTGGCTCCTGCCCAGAGGTAGCCCCAAATTTCAAAATTTAGAGCAAACAGCTAGAAGCATAAATTTTAAGTTAAGAATACAGCAAGATGGAATTGCATATCACGGCACAAAACTCAGCAGCAAAAGCATGCCTCATGGAAGAGGCTTGATTTGCTGTTCTTGCAGGCTGCCTGGTTCCCTGGCACTGCACACTTGCACGGGTGCAGTCAGACTGGTGTAAAGCCAGCGTAACGGATCATGAATTAAGTCCAAAGGCTTCTTCCCGAGATGGTGTTGGCCAGCAGAACTCCTTAGCATCAACAGACTGATGTGAAAACTGCTAAGGTACTTGCCTGTAGTACCTCTAGCCTTATGGTCACAGTCACAAATGTCATCCGCTTTCAAATAAAGAACCACTTCCAGTTGTGATGTACTGATCCAGCAAAAGTTCTATGCTTTTTTGTTTTTGGGGAATGTACTTGCCTAGTGGATATTATCATGGAAGCATTAAAGCAAGGGGAGTTATCAAAACTGAAATCAGCAGCTCTATTTTTCTCTTCTGTTGAAGGAAAGCTAAAAATGCAAATCCAGCAGTGGCTGAGGATTGTAAAAGGATGAGCAAGCAGACAGGTGGGATTTTACACTGGGAGGAAAACAGAAGGAGAAGAGTCGTGACAGCAGAGAAATTATATCTGGTTTTATTTGAGAGCACAGCCCTGGCCCTGGCTGTCCCAAGATCGCTGCACATTGCCAGCCAAGCTGTTCTCATGTTTAATTTACAGCTCGCAGTGTTCATGTACCATCTAGTGAAAAATCTCGATGGGAACTTGCAGGAGAAGGTAGAACAGTTATCAAATTGTTCACATTTCTGCAGAGGAAGGGAGAGGTCCTTCGGCCCAGAGAACTGACTTAATGGTGACCGGCCCCAAGGGTTGTCATCGGGAGTTTTCTGATCATCCCGCTCCATTTGGGTTGTAACGTTACTCTTAATGTAACGCCAGTCTTCATGTTTTGCGTAATTCAATGTCACGTTTGCAGTAGAGCAGCAGTCACAGTGCCTTGAGGAGCTCCTGTGGAAGTAGGTGGCCCAACCTTGATATTGCGCGGTGCTCGGCATGTGCAGCCACTTTGGTTACGTCTTACGTGTGGGAAAAGCAATAGGAATTGCCTCAAGATTGCTCATACCTGTAGTCAGAAACCGATTTTGCCCCGTAACTTGGGGTTTTGGTAGTTGAAGTGACCATTTTTGATGCAAGGTATCCCTTTATTCATGTCTGCCTTCAAGCACTTAGGGGCACCGGTTATCCCTCTCCTCCCCGGGTGGGCTCCTCACCCTGTCTGCTGGCATTCCTCCCTTTCCTGAGGTCCTCTCTCTCTCTGTGACCAGCATGAGCAGATCAATGTATTTTTTTTCACCGCTTTCAGCTAGAGCTGCTTTCTCTCCATGAGTTACCACCTGTCTCATCCCCATTCAAGAGGCAGAGCAGCTTTGCCCAGCACCTAAAGTTTTTCTTGACAACACCAGCAGTCTCTTGCAATCCATGTTCACAAGTTTCCATGGGAAGAATAACACTTGCTCCACTCAAACTTTCGTAAGCTTCAAAAATATCATACTTTTTTCCCTAACTCAAATGTCTTCCAAGTTCTTCAGAGCAACCTCTTTGGCAGAAAGATATTACTATATCTATATCTATAGTCCCATGTAATTGAACTCACCTCTTCCTCTACAACGTGTCTGTTAATCATGTTTACTTCTTTTTAAATAATAACATAAAATATAAAAAATAAATTATTGTAAATGTCTATTTAGTTTGACAGAGGCCCAACAGAAAATAGGATTTTACTATGCTAATAAATATTATTGTTTGCCCTTTCCTTTGATGCACGCTTGCCTTCGAGATAAATTTATCTCCATGCATCTTTGTACTTTAAAATGGTAATAAAAGATCCTGAAGTCTCCGTGACTTAGGATTATGTGTAACTAAGAGCAATTTTCTTGCAAACCAATTTCCATGCTCTTTTAGAAGCTGATATAGAAACATTCTACATAGTCATGAAAAATTCAGCTGCTAATAAATGGGATTTATTTATTTTCTACCATTTAAATTGCCCCTACTGTCATCTTAAAACTGTTGATGGATAGACTATCTTAAGTGGGAACAAATGTTCATTTGTTATGGGCTGGTTTGTATTTATAGAAGCTATCTAGCTTCAGAGGTGAACCCCAAGCTTATACTGTAGCAGGAACATCACGGAAACATCAGTCCCTAGCTCTTGCTTGTTTTGCAGGGGACAGAAATCAATACGATAAGGTAAGACTCATTAGTACAGCAGAATTTAGCTATCGCTACTATCACTTGCAAAGGCAAATTCATACCAGTAAACGCTTCAGTGGTGCAGGCCAGTTTTTGGCCGTTGCTAGTCCTTTCTTACCTCCTAGCATAGCGCAAAATGGATTTGAGCACATAACTCCTGCTTCCTTTCCTCCTCCTACGCCTCAATAATAGATGCATGTTCATATTTTGTACTTCTTATTAAAACTGAAGAAAAAACACTCAGGCTGGATCCCCATGTGCTCTGGATTGCCTGGGCTATGGTCTTTCAAGGGCAATTAGACTGTTCACTTAGAAAAGAGGTGTTATCATTTCTACACGTTTTCCATCGCATCGAAACTCACACTTGCCCTTTGAAAGCTTGCATTTGCTTCTGTGTGTAATACTCAGGCAGGTACCATGCTGGCATTTCTTCACTTCATCCATCTAGATTTTAAAAGAAAATCTCTGTGTAATGGTCATACCCTCATTTCTTTTTTTTCTTTTTTTTTTTTTTAAATAACAGAGAGAGAGAGAGGCATCAAAAGCAATTTTTCATTTCCACATGCCTATGTGGTAAACCCAGATGTCAGGCTTTTTGAGGTGATGCGATTCGTATCACTTCAGTATGGGATGTTAGCTCTGCATTTAGTGTTGCCTAGACTGTAACGAAGGACACCGATTACTCTGGTGATTCAAGCTAAAAGCTGCAGGAGAGGCATTAGAATACGGGAAACGTATAGGGGAATGCAATTTCAAAGTGGATGAAAAATGTGTGAGTGGATGAACATTCAGTTAGGTAATTACAGCTTAGGTTTAGTCCTGAATTTTCTTCAGCCTTACTCTAGGGAGAGCCTAATGGCCATACCTGAGTTTTTAATGGCAACATTTGGGCAAAAAGTATGGCTATTACGTGAGCAAATGTAGCACTTTGTCCTGGAGGAATGGATATCACCTTCAGTGTCAAAAGTAAAGAAGAATCAATTCAGCTATGTGAGCTATGAAACTTTTTGGTGGGAAATCCTAGAATGGTCTCACTTCGTGGGGAGGGGAGAGAGGATGGTGTCTGAGCCTGGCATGTGCTCGGCACAAAATACACGGGCAGAGATAGTCGTATCTATCAGTTCCAGCCACCTCAGTGAAGTTATACCAGATTCACAACAGCAAGGAAAAGAGAATCTACAATTTATGCAAAGCCAAGAAATTCAGATCAAAAGAGATACAAAGCCAAATGAAATATGAGTGCCATTTTCATCACCAGATGCGAGGTATCTTTCACAACAAGCCAGTTCTTTAGATCAATAATAGGAATTTTAATATTCGTAGCACTGGGTGTCTCTCAGGGTAAAGTGAGTACTCCACTTTCTGAAGAAAACAGCTTCCGTTAATCTACGACACTGAACAGATTCAGGTAGCTTTTCTCAAATGGGATGGCAGGGATGGTCACTAAATGGCTGGAGTAAGAGCAACATCATTTTTTTATTCCAAGGCACTCCTGGAGAATGTAAACGAGCTGCCTCTAGTCTCCCTTATAGAGGGAAAATATATATTCTAGTCTTTGAACCAATATCTCCCACCTTTCATAGACATGTTCTAGTGAATCTGTACTGGGGACAATGTCTTCACTGCCCATAACATTGGAGCTGTTCCTTTCTGCACGACATTATTTAGACACACGCTGAACCACACAGCCAGTGAGATGCCTGCCAGTCTGTTGGGAAGAACAGTCTCCAGTGGAACTGGGAACTGGGGTCAAAGTACAATTAGGCAGAGGCAGAAGCTTCCTCTTGGTCTCCCAGATCTGAAATACTTGTCCAAAGGAGAATATTATGCCCTGCATCTTCAGTGAAAAAGTCTAGTTTTACTTTTTCCTTAAAAAACCAAGAAGCCTATAAAAGAGGTATACCAAAATCACCGTGGCTCAAGTAAATGGTTTCACTTTACACAAAAGTGGGATGTTTCTTGTTTTATTCTTATTTTTAGTTAGAAAAAAATAAGAGCAGAATGAAGAGAACAATGCTTGCTCTGGCTCTTAACTGGAGTTCTGCAAATCAATCCATACACACCTGCTATCTGCACGGCCTTAATTGCTCGCAAAGCTTTTTATGGCCAGTTTAGACCCCAAATTGCAATTACTGCTGCATGCTTGAGGCTAACAAGAGGAACAAAGCAAAGAGTAATGGACAGCCCTTCGGCCCTCCCAGCTGATGTACAGGATAAAACCTGAGCTTGTCTCCTTCTCACATCCAGATGTGCCTACCAGAAATGACCTCTGGTTTTTCACTTTTGTTTTTTTTTCTTTTTTCGGCAGGGAGATCTGCTGTAGTGCCATATATGCACAAGCATCACATCAACGAATTTCCAGGGGTATTTCTCTTGTTATTTACTGGGGTACCTTGTATTTCTATTACTAGGCAATCTGATCCCTCAAACAATCACAATCTGAATGTCCTTAAAGTGAACTGATGTACTGTACTTAATAGCCTGGTGACTTCTTGCATTAGACTGATAGAGCCGGTGATGAATAGGATAAGTATAGTTAACAGCCATTCTTAAACAACTTTGAGTGTCATTAATTTTGTTATAGGACAGATTAATCTGAAATGTCAGGACTTGCTGTACTAGACCTAAAATTGTATTTTCAAACCAATTTTAACAGATTGTATTTCACTCTTGACACAAAATTCATTTACTTGCCTTAGATTGCAGCTTTTATTGTAATTGTATCAAATTAAATCAGGGCATTAGAACCATAGAAAACTAAGTTGAAGTTATAGGAAGATAGTTGCACTAAATTTCTTTCTATTTTCCTTTTAAATACATTTTTCTTCTTCAAGCAAGCTCAAATGCATGGACACTGCTATAGGTGAAGAAGAGATTTTAACTGCCCTACGTCTGGGTATGTAAAACATGTAAATCATATGTAAATCATACCTAGACACAGGACAATACTTATTCTGTTGGTTGTCTTATTTGTATCAACAGAATATCTGCTTTTCTTTCATAAATTTGATATTTGTTTTGACTGGAGTCACAAATTATGTAGTAAAGCCAGTTTATTTAAATCAGTTTCAAACATCCAATTAAAGAGCTGCCTGAATTGCTAACGATGGCAAAAATTAGCAGAAGTGAATTCAGACCCCATGAAGGCAGCAAACAGAAAGGTTAGCTCTCCTGAAACCTTTGAAATGCAGTTTAAGGATGAGTTACAGGGCCTTTGAAAAGGAGTAATTTCCTCTCCCCCCCAAGTAATACATTGCAGATAATAAATAGCTAAATCAATAATCTGTTCATAGGCAAACTGTACAGCAAAATGTGTTTGGACAGAAACATTTCTTGAATAATTTTGAATTATGAATAAATTCGTAAAAGTACCAGTCAGTTCACAGATAATTCATGAACTGAAATAAGGGCAAAATTTGTCGAATAAATTATTCACTACAAATAGTTCCTAAGCTCTCCAAAGTACTATCACACTTCATTTATCTCTTGCCTTAGGGGTAGATAAAAATACTCAGAAAAAATTATAACTAACCTGAATTTTTCCCTAAAAAATTCAAACTGGAACATCTCCTTCTGCAGTATTTTTAAAGGTTAGAAGCTTGTTCAACTGCAGCTTTTATTCCTCTTCCACTGAAACCTGGTTTTATATCAGAGGTCTCTGATTTTTATCTCAAAATCAGAGATAATACGGTCAAGAAAGAGCAGATCTAATTCCAGTTCCCCAGGGGTTGCAACAGTACCTGCCAGAAGACTTGGGTTACTGCAAGGTGTCCAGCACAAAATGAAAAATTATGGGATTTTTTTGGTTACTGCTCAAAATTCTGAGTTTTCTTCTGGTACATGTTCTGTCTCAAGCCTGTAAATCCTGAGCTTTTGGATGTGTTTGAATCACTGTACAAACCTGTGAAATAGCTTGGGAGTTTGATATGATGGGTGTAAATGGAGGCAAACCAACGAATGCACCTGCAAATTTTCTCTGCCAAATTGGTGAGTGTCCTATGGATTTTTGAGATTCGTATTCAGAAAAGGAAGCAAGAAAAGACAGCAGAAGTGTCATTAGAGGGACATCAGCTTACAGCATTCCCGGTATCAATGACAAGAGAAGAAATAATGCCTCTGAGGGAGACCAGTAGAAATGGCTTTTATACCCTGCATTAAACCAAATCAACATTTTAACTGCTATAAAATAAGAAAGAGAAAAAATACCTGAGAAAAGTCTTTTCTGGACAAGAAGCAATAGAGGATCTTTCCAGATGTAAGCAGATGTTGGAAAATTGAGGCATCTGTTGGTGTATCAAAAACTTACACAAATATGAAATATTTGGGATTCTGCCCTGACTATTCAAGACGAATCTTGGCAGTATGACATGGCTCACCATTCAGCAATATTTCATGTAGGAAGGCTGGTGCAGTAAGAACTAGTTTGAGCTTGTGCTCTTCTGATTTCTTTACACCGGGCAAGCTTAATTCCCCATACCAAAGCAGGCAAATGAGACCGTGAAATTCAGACAGTGAGCAAAATGACTTAGCAGTGCTTTCAGGACAGGTTTCAAATCCAAAGGAGCCTACATCAAAAAAAGAAAACAAAACACCGTGTAATTCAGAACTTGCACATGGGATAGGTTATACTGGGTTTTCCTCTTAGACCCCTGAGAAAAGAGGATCCTGGCCAGTACATAGAGATAGAGAAAAGTTTTGTCTTGTACACCGAGGTCACATTAAATTATACCAACCCCAATCCACAAGCTTTCAAAATGCCACCCCGTCAATGGTCCTTGAAAGACACCAGCAGCATTCTCCAGGGGAACAAGTTGGTAGGCATTTAACCGAGTGCCTGGCTCTCCTTGCTTCGTCAAACAAAAAATAAATTAGACGGGTCAAACATTGTAGATCTAATCTCACTGTGAACTGAAAACATAGTAGCTCTCCTGCCACCAGAGTAAAGCGGAGCCTGCGGTGACCCCACCATGAACTGGAGGGGATGGGAGATCTCCAGCAGGTGCAGTCTGGGAGGACTCAATGTCGCATTCAAGTTTATTCTTTGTACGGTTCTGAGAATGGCAGGATTGTGTTTTGAATCCAATACCCCAGGGCTTTCACTTGCTTTCTCACAATTACCTGTGCAAGAAGGAGGGGGGGGGAGAAAAAAAAAAAAAAAAGAAGAGAGAATTCTTCTGTGGCATAGCAGAAACGGTCAAGGGCAGTTCAGATTAAAGACCATGATTGGCACAGGTTGCGGAGAGGCTAAGCCAACAAAATAAAAAATAGAACCATCCTGTTTAATAGAAACAAATTGCTCTCCACTTCTCACTGACACAGATAGTGGGGCCATTTGTACCTGCTGCCCTTTGTTGGGAACAACGGCAAGGAAATGTACTCGTCTTGAGCGGGATAAAATTCTTTTTGTCGTATTTGGCTATCTCAGTCCGCAGAACAAGCGCAGCAGTTAAGTAGTTGAGCTTCCTTGTACATTTGTTTGATTAAAGGTCTGTAACACTGGCTCAGGTAGAAACAGCTCAGCTGCATGAAACCGCAATGAATGAAGGGCTTGTTAGAGAGCAGCCAGCGAGACACGGCAGAGCCGGCTTCTGAATTAGCTCTGAATAGGAGCTTGTTGTTTTGCTTGTTCACTTTAGTAGGGAAGGACAAAACTGTACATTTTAAATTACATGTGATGAGATCTGGGCTAGTTTGCATGTGTATATTGGGAAAACTGCTAAAAACGAAGGCGAGCTCTTTTGCAAGTCAACCTATGAAAACAAATATCCTTCAGATGTCCCTGAGTGCTCCAGTTAACATTGGCATTTCTAAAGGTCGGAGTGGAGTGTGTTAGAGCATATTTATGAACTGGCCAAATGGAAGGTTTTAATTTTGATCATAAATGGGCTGGAGAAAATCCAACCAACTGCCTAGATGGTAAAAGAAAAAAAATCCCAGCATTTATTTATGTTATTTACTAATCTTACAAGGACACGGCTATGCGTGGCAGATCTCTAACAGTATTATCTTGATTCCAACTTTAGCAATACCAGTCTGCCGGGTTCAGCCATAGCTGCTCCAGCTACCTCTGCCTCCACCCGCTCCCATCGGGTAAAATGTCCTCAGTCGTCAGCACATGAGCAATTAATCAATTTTGTTGAACTGATGCTGTAGTGAATATGTAAATAGGCGAATATATATCTACATGATGTATGTACATATATACATCACTCTGATGCTCTCTAAATGTTGCCTGGCTTCTTCTCTCAGTGTAAATGGACTAGGGCAGGCAAACTCTGGCATTTGTGCATGTGCAGCTGTGTATAGACAGGACATCAAGCTTACTGCTGACAAAAAACTGCACAAAAGCACAAAAGCTACCTTGAAAAAGGTGTGAAACTGCCTCTGCTCCTAAAATTTGGTATCATGGTAACCAGTGCCATAATCACAACAGTTTTGCTTTGTTAATTTTAGGGGAGTCCAATTATAACTGTAGAAAGTTAACCTCTTGTACCCTTTACTAAACATCAGATGCCTGCCTGGGAAATGGTTTTAAAATGTGTTTATGCTATGAAATAAATGCAAACTTTAATCCTAAAGGCCACACGTTTTTAAATATGAGTGCGTAACTGTTCCCTATGCTTTCGGGATGGAGAATATGTTTATTCCATTATCCATTAGCATGGGTACATATTTGTTAGGCATGGTCTCTAGATAGCATCAAATGGTCATAGCCCCATGGAGCTCATTGTTGATGAAGGTTTGCCCTGCAATGTCTTCACCTGTGCAGAAAGACATTTTAAATGGTGAATCATGAGCATGGAGATTGCACCCACCCAAGTAAGTGAATTACAGTGTTTAGCAGCTAAGATTTACCCTTTTTTTATGACCAGAATTCCAGGCAATGGGACTCTGTGTGTGTTTATGGCTGAGTATCTTCGTAAGAATTTGGTTTCTGAGAGGATACTAAGCTCCTCAACTGAGCCATAAATGCCCACAGTTAAATTTGCTTTGGAGAAGAGTCTTTCTGTGACTTGCCTATGTGGGGAGAATATTTCAGATATTCAGAACAACAGAAAAAAATTGGTTCAATTTCATATTTAAACAATTAATCAGTATTTGACACTTACTCTACCAATGGATAGACCCAAAGTGTAGATCTGAAAAAAGAAATATTTATGCATTATGGAAAATGAGGAAAGATTTTTTTTTATGTCTCAAAATAAGCCATTTTTAGAATTTTTCATGTTTCTGCTTTTCTGACAGAAAATAATTTTTGATTATAAAAGAAATGATGGAGAACAGACTGACAGAAAATATCTCTGGGATTGCACCAGGGAAGCCCAGCACTGTTCTCATCTTATCTGGTGACTAATCAAAACTGGTGGAAGCCGATGATTCTCTTTCAATTGATCCTGTTAGACCCAGGGCGGTGACGCTTACCTTCACCCGCAACCCAACCAGCACCAGTGGGTCTTCCTGACCAACATCTTAGATCTGACTTAATGTTTTCAAGCTGAGATTTTCTTTGAGAGATACCGGGTAAATGTGCTTTCGCTTTTCTGATTTCTGCTTTTTTATAGCTGTAATTTGAAATTGGGAAACCCTGGACATGAGGGTGACTAGGGAATACTGTCTTGCCCCAAAACAAGTGGGGAAAAAAGGTTGAAGAAAGCCAGTGGCTTCAGCCAGAGATAGAGACAGCAACCTGTCCTGAAATGGGACTATCCAGTGGCTAGGAAGCTGTTGAAGCAAGCAGGTAGTAAGTAAGAAATTGTCAGTCAAATATCCAATGTCACAATTAATGGGCAAAAAACCTCCTGAGAGCGTGTGGACTGCAAATGTAGGTTTAAAAAGTTATTCCTTTAAAGATAGACTGTGTGATTTTAGGAGGAAAAATTAATATGTAATGTACAGCTTTGAAATTTTGAAAACTTTAAGAATTGACTCTGTGAAAGTCTTATTAGTAAATCAACTCCATGTGCATAAGGAAAGTACAATAGAGGTTCATTCAAATGTCTTCCATAATTTAAGATTAACCTAAAATAATCTTTTTGTTAAGACTTGCAAGGTTTAGTTATTATTGTTGGTTTTAAAGCAGAAGGAAGCTTTCATTATACCTTTGCCCTAGCTTTTTTTTGACTTGCCAATAAAAAATGGAAAAATTACTATTTTTTTTTCATATCTATATTTCTATGAACTATAGAGTCATAAAAACCCAGAATCTGTGTATCATCATAAGTAATGTTGTTTGGATAATTACTGAATTCCTGGCCTGCTGGAACAGGATGTATTAGAAATCACCACCACCAAATGGGGCAGGGAGCCTTTGGATCTTTCTGGCATAATGCTCATGTAGAAAGCATAGGCAGCATTCCCGATTTTTGGTGTTTCTAGGAATCTGACCTGGAAAGGTCCAGGATCCTGTTAAGCAGAACAACCTGATACTCTGTGAGATAAATACAAGCATTTAAGAACAGAAAAGTTTTGATCTGCAGAGGCCATCAGTGTTAGGAAAGTAAGAGCTTATATTCTAAACAGATAATATACGGCTGCAGGAGTGGGTTAAGGTGACCCATCTCTTGTGATGGAGGTCCGCATCCACCAGGAAGACTGGAAATCCTTCCAGAGGTCAGTATTTAATGTGTATGGTAACTTACATAAAACTATATTGAAGTGCAATATTGAACTGAGCAGAAAGAGTTCCATTTAGAGAAAGATGCCATCTTTCACTTATTAAGAGGAAATAACTCCACCGCTAAAGAAGGAAGACATATGGGAATGGGACCGTACTTTCAAAGGGACAGGTATTCCTACTGCGACTGCTGCTCTGATTTGTATCCGGAGGTGCCTTCCTCAACATCAGCTATGTGGTAAACTGCTGTGAGTGGCATCTAATATTTTGAACGTATCAGTGTGAGACTCTTTTCTCTTCCCCTTCCCTCCATTCCTTTGCCTACATGCAGAGTCTTTGTGCTCTTCGGTCTCTGATGGAAAATGTCATCTGTAGCATTCAGTCTTTGGGAATCTTTTTTTCACAGGAACATTTCCTTCGTTTTAAATTTAAAATTTACCAATTTTTGGATAGCGAAGGCTTTCCTTCAAGTTATACCACAAACACAAACCATTAACATACACACCAGGAAAAGAGGGGTATTTAGTTACTTCTTGCATCTGCAGCAAGATTGTGTCACAAGGAAAGTTTGGAAGAGGATAGAGGAATGCCTAATAAAAAGGCCATGGCATCTCAAAACCATGCTAAAGAAAAAAATACTCTCTTAGACCCACACTCCAAATCAATGCACATTTTGAGCTGTTTTCATATTTACAGAAACCGATTAAAGGCCCCCTATCACTGCCACAGTTAATTTCAATTGGAATACAATGTTTCCTTAATTAAATAAGGCATACAGCTAATGGTGATTTGGTTTAACTCAGAAATGGATAATTTGTGATCAAATCCTTTAATAGTTCATGCTGAAGTTTCTGTCATTACTTGTTGCTCCTCTCAATCTTTATCACGACAAACCCTTTAAAAATGCCTGGGTAGAAAAAAGTGCCCATTAATCCTTTCAAGGAAAGACCGCCGGTACCAGATTAAGTCAAGCTGGCATCTGAAACTATTCTTTTCTTTATGACACATAGTAAGTGGTCGGTAATCCACATCTTAATCTCCTTGTTGCACAGCTTGGTTTTTCGTAACCGATACTCCTGTGACTGTTGCAGACTCCTATCATGTTACCTTTGGCGTTCAGCTCTTCTTCCTGTTTTTTCCGCCTGGAATGTCTGATAAAGGCACCCTTGAAGTTGACCATAGTCTCTTGAGAAAGTGCTTTTCAGAGAAAATGTGATTTCTTTAAAGTTGTATTTATGTTGCTTTTGGATTTTCCCCTGAGCAAAGTCTCCACCAATATTTCTGCCAACACATGAATTTCACTGCTACTTAAAAAAGAAAAACTCTTTTAAATCCTCTATTCCAGTCCATAATTTTCTCTGAACTGCAATTATACTTTATGGCAGTGCTTAAATATCAAGAAGGAAAACTAAAAGCTGCAAGAAGTGAAATTTAACTTGACCAATATATAAAAAATATAAACACCATGCATTTTAACCTAGAATGACTGTGTTTCATACAACTGTCTCTGTAAGTGAAGAGATGCAATAATTTGAACAGTTTTCCTGAGAAAGAGCTTGAAATTTAAAAATCCCACATTCCCAGCTGGTGAAGCAGACTTTTACTACAATCGTTATTTTAAAGATGAAGAAACCGAGGCGAGGTGATGTAATAGTTTCTGTCTGAACTTCAGCTCCTTTTGCTGTTCCTCAAGTCAGTGGCAAAACTGAAGCATTTTAATAAAAAGTTGCAAGAAGCACCCAGGTCCCTGTTTTTAGTGTTTTATGACACAAGGGCACTCCTCTTCCTCTTTAAAAAGATGGATGCCTGATCTGTCCTTTCTGGCAAATGTAAATTTTAATGAATTTTATTAAAGAGAGAGAGAGAGAGTATGGGTAATGCTGGAAAATGCGTCAGCAAAGCAATCAGAAAGCTCATGGCTAAGTAAGCTCAATTTCTGATTTCAGAGCAATCGTACTCCATTGCGTGGACCGGGAGCACAGCAGCTTTTACAGCACTGACGTTTCAAACTCAACAGCCCACCAGAGCCATGCCAGGGGATGCTAAGCTAATGCTTAACCCACAGTTAGGGTTTTATTGGAGAAGAGTCCACTTCCACCGTGCTTTAGCCCTTGTTCAGGTCCCTCTGCTTGAGGTGAGCGGCACCAAACTCAAGGTTGATGCCGCAAAGGAGCGGGACGACAGCGAGAGCAGCAAATTTTGTTCTAGACACATGGAGACTGGCCATGAATTTCAATTTCTCTGCTGACCTAGCCGGGCTAAGGTGGTTAATTGCTACTGAAGTGTTTATTCTTGCATGTGCCTTCCCCTCCCCTCGTACCAATGAGACTTGGTTGTTTCCCAGAAGAGGATAGCACAGCAGAGGAATGTTTCTCTGGCATTTTGGGCAATGCAATAGCACAGTGACCTTTGTAAGATTTTCTTGACTCCAGTGTATAAAATTTATGAAAATTTCTACAAAAACAGAAATTCTATTTTCAGAGAAAATTTCTATGAAAGGAAAAAAAAACCCAACCAATGATTTCATTAAGATGCCCAAATTCTTAAAAACAGTATTTTTCAAGCAGAGCAGATCTGGATGAAACAAAATATTTTACCTTAGATTTAAACTGAAAAGCATTCTTATATCTGGCTGAATAGAGTGGGGCAAGAATTTGTGTTTAAATGTCTGCTGAACAGAGATAGAACTATTTACGTACCTAAGATTAAGCATTTCAACAGCCTTTCTGAATTGGGGTCCCTGAAATATATTATTCTCTAAATTTTAAGTTGCCAGCCCATGAGAAAAAAAAGAGGCATATTGAGCTCCAGATTTTGCACCTTATAAAGGTTTTTATAAAAACTCAACATCTTGATTTGTGTTCAACTACTTTAAAGTTCACATATTTCTTATTTGAACTTTGCTAGGTGCAGTAATTTTATTCACACTCGGGCTGGATTGGTTCTGCTTATTCAGATCTCATTAATTACAGGAAACTGGACTCATGCTCATGTATCCCATTCACCCATCCTGCCCTTAGGCCAGTCAATTTATCTGGCATTTAATGAGGAGTTTTAGATTTTGCAAGTTATCAGAAGTGGGCCCTGAAAGTGTTAGCTTGTGAATTCTAAATAAATGGGCTACTCTGGGACTTGTTTCAAAATAGACAGCACAGCAGCTCCTCAATACATGTTAAATGAGTCTAAAATGCTGTGCAGTGCTATGCCAAAGGTGCTTTTTTTTTTTGTACTTGGAGAATATTGCCACTATCAGCTTTAACGTCTTTCGGTTGTGTGAGAACTTCATATCTGCTAAGATATTTTGTGCATTTAATTACCTGGCTTTTGGGTAATTGACTGTATCGATATTTTGTATCCCCAGCCTACCAGCTGAAGGGGGCTTCATTTAACAGCGCTTCCAGCAATAACATAGTACTATTGTCAGTGCTGGTTATTTGATATCTATCAGCATTAGCACAGGTCCAAAGCTAAATGAAGGCCATAACAATCTCAAATACAAATCAAAATCTCTTTGAGGTGTATATGACGTGTCTATTAAGCATATTAGCACTGTAGCATACTCTTTGATATAAAATTAATTTCAAAATAAAACCCCAGACTTTGTGATATCTGCAGCAGTTGGCTCCGTGTCTTCTCAGTGTGGAGAACCACCTGTGGACGGATGTCTTGGGTATAGAGGCAACCAGTTTTGGTCACCAGTTCCATAGTGAACCATACTCTCATTAGTAACGACATAGAGAACCATACTCTCATTAGTAACAACAGCTTATTCTCTTCATGTACACAGGTTCCTATGTTCAGGCACTTTTCTCGAGTCTCTGGGGAAGGTGTGGGATGCTCACCACCCGTCCCGTGGTGTCCTCTCCCTCGTCCTACAGAGACAAGCGCAGAACATCTCTCCCCTTTTTAGGGGGGGACTTCTCTGTCCCTCCCCTCTATCATCTGTTAAACAGGTTTAACCTGAGGGGAGGTAGAGAGAATGCCAGCATGTCATTTAATTCTTCATCGCACCTTCCAGAGAAATGGTAACACTTTTTTCTCTAGCAAAAACATTGAAAAATAGTATGAACGATGCAATACTTTAAAAAAGTGTTAAGTGTGAGGCACAATACTCTGCTGTAACGCACATGACCACACACTATGGAAACGATAGTGCTTTGCCCACCTGAGTTAGCGCAGAACTCAGAGCAGCTTTTCACATGATATTATAACTGAGTAGTTTAACTGACATTAGTAAATTCCTATTGTTATAGCAGACTAGTTAATTGTAAAGCAGCCCCTCTGGACTGAAATCAAGCCTGAAACCCTGTTGCAATGTGTCCTGTACAATCCCAGGGTAATGGGCTGCTTTTCAGCACTTGTAAACACAGGCACATAGATGTGTTTTATTTTTCTTCTGGAAGAACAGCTGACAGGTTTCACCTCAGCTCTGTGCTAAGAAGAAGATTGCCATCTATAGATAACTCTCCCCAACTGCACATCCTTGCGTCAGGAGGGGAGAGAGGTCAGCAGGGAGATGGTGGTGTGCCTTCCTGGAGTGGGATCGTGAAAACGGACTGTACTTTTGTGTCAATAACTTCTCATTAAAAGTAAAGACATGGTACAAAAGTGGCAGTTTCAAAAGTGGGCGTTATTGAAAACCTTTTTTTCTGTTGTGCTAGTTAAGCGAAACTACTGACAATAATTGTTGCCCATCCGGGAACATTTCAAGTAACCTGCAAACACATCTTAGATTACTTTCCATTTATTTATGTTTTCTTCTTGTGTAGACAATGTGAAAAAAACCCAAAACAAAAAAAACATGGTACTTCTTGGCCGTGTCCAATTTAGAGAGCAAAAAGCCAAATGTTAAGAATGTCAATGGCCCTTAGATGATGTGGAGGCAGAAATAACAATAGTCGAAAGGTATAGGTGGCTCCATGTATACAAGGAGCAGTTGATGTGCAAAAGAAGAAGGAAAGCAATGTAGTTAAATCTACACAGACATATAAGAAGTTTGAACACATGTACAAGCACATACACCCAGCAAAAAAATCATTATTTGCCATTTTAAAAGCACATTATGACTGAAATAAATGTTATTTGTTTCCTGTCAGCTTGACCACTTACTTGCATAGAGTGGAAGCATTTTCTGTGAGTATTGAGAAGTACAAGATTTTCCAAAGGACACTGAGCTATGGAAAAGCTGGCAGGGAGTGGCAAGTACTGCCTGAATTATAAAAAGAAAAAAAAAGTAATTAAACAAAAGTACATTTCAGTGCAATATGTTTTGAATGACCTGATACTTAAAAATCATCGACCTTTACTTTTACCTTCTTGAAACTTTTCAGAAAAACTCTCTTTGCCTTCTGGATAGACCTGGTAATTTTCAGGATAAACTATTCCAAACTAACACTAGTGTAAACAAAAGCTGGTCATTTCAATGGGACATGAAGAAACCTTGCGTATGGAGAGATGACTCCACAAAGCTAACATAAAGAAGCTATTTGTAAAAGAGCATTCAAACAGGATAGTTTTCATTTTAAAAGTGGCTGTTGCAAGAATCAAGTATTCTTTTACTCGTCTGATATGCAGCCATACAGCAGCAATATGTAAAATTTGTGAACTGGTCCATCCTGAATATAAATCAAATTACTTTGGTCTTGTCAATCTACCAAATCTTTCATCTTTTTCCCTGGTCGCCTTTTCTTGCTACATTCCCTTTATCTCTGTTTGCAGTTTTAAGAAGTGAATGGCAAAGAGTCATCTCCAGTTCATCTGAAGATAAAACCCATTAAGCTGTTGTATTCACATTTAATTAATGTTTTCCAACTCTCATTTCCTATTTGCCTCCTGAAAATCTTGCCTAAAGTGCTATATGCCAAATAAAATAACTCAGGTAAGGGATATCTGATCCAAATGTTTCGCAGGAGATGACTGGATAAGATAACTCTAAGGAGCTGATTATTTTTATTATTTGTGGACAGCCTTTCTAGCCGAGTTCATTCGCTGCAGACACACTCTTATCCCTTAGGGATGGATGGTGCAAACTGAGCCTTTCCTTTTATTTTTTCAAGCGTTGCCTGATACTGATACAATTGCACTTTTATCTTATTAATTCAGATGGTGGCTAGTCACTCTGATAAATCAGGTGCTAAACCGAAATGAAACCATCCAGTTCTGCCCATCAGCCGGCACTTCCTAACGCTTTGCAAACATTCATCCAAGCAAGACACACGACCTCAGCTCGGAGGCTGGGAAAGAGGGTGATTTTCATTTTACGAGCGGGCAAAGCAAGGCGAGACTTATCCCAGAGGTGACAGAGGTAACCACGCACAAGATACGGTCGACGTAGGGCTGGGGTCGCGTCTCCCAGCCTAGAACGCCAGCGAGCCGGAGCTCCCCACGCTCTCGGCAATAAATGCCAGCAGCTCCCTGGAGCTCGGGGGTGCAATCCTCTTGCTGTCAAGCAGAGCAGAGAATAGCTGTGTAATGACTTGGCTGTGTTTGCCGTCCTGCTGCGGCTGCCACCCATGGACAAGGGAAAGCATTGAAGCAGCCGGGCAAGGTGATGTCTTGGGGTGGGGGGAGATGGAGAGCTCGGAGCCGGAGAGAGGGGTAAAAAGCCGGAGCGATGCAGAAGAGGGCAGACAGGGCAGCAGCCAGCGGTTGTAATCTCAGTCTGTGATCTAGGTATGACCTAGATGAAAGAAAAAAAACCCCCAAACCAGGTCTGTATTTTATGTCGTAATATTTGTCACAAACGGCTTGCAGGGGCGGCTCGAGCCCGGCGGTTTTGCTGGCTGTGTGTTTATAGCGGCGTCCTCATTGGAGTATCTGGAGTCAATGACAGGCAGAAATGAGCTGGAAAATACAAGCTGCTGGTGACAACAGAAAGGAGGGTATCTTAGAAAGGGAAGATGACAAATGAACGTAATATAAAGACAAAATATATAGGTAGACACACATACGCATTCACAGGCACGAAGGGAGCGTGCTTTTAATGCTGAATATTTACTTTTTTAACTCTCATTGCCACAGTTGTCAACTATTTTCATATTTTTATTGCTATTTGACTGAACCAATCGCACAGAATTAGGACGTTGCCAGGAAAGAGTCTGAAATCCTTCCGCTATAAAATAATCTTTCAATCATCTCAGACTCCTTGTCTTTAGATTTGGGAATTTTAATACTTTTGGCAGGAGCAAGTGATAAAGATTTGAATATACCTGGTATGATTAGTAACCTGCAAGGATTTTTCTTCTCCCTCAAACTTTTTCCCCCAGCGATCACTAGTGTTTATCTTCTTTATAACACATACTATATTTTAATGTGAATGCTTGCTACAGAGATTTTTCACAGCATTAATTTTATCACTTAACCTTTGTGAAGTGGAATCACATTGTTTTACCACTTGTCCACATTTTGTTCAAACTCCTTCATTAAACAAGAAACACCAGGTTTTTAGAACCTAGTTAAACACTGTTTAAATCATCTGGGCTTTAGTTTAATACTGCTTATATATTGTAATAAAAAACCCCTCCAAACTTCTAGCAAGCCATTAGGTCAACTAGATGCTTTTCAGGGCACAGGATTTTGACTTATGGGGTAAATGTACACACTCCATGGTGGTTCCTTTCTTCTCCACGTAGAGCGGATCAGCCCAAATTAAGCTGGGTTTTCTGACCTTGCAGAACTGACAGCTTGATTTAATAGTCATTAGAGAAAAAACCCCGCAACTTTCTTCTGACTTTTGTGATTAAATATTCATTCCTTGGCAGATATGCCCTATTACATTGCAGCGCAGCTTTCACAGGCTGAGCTGAACAAATTGAAATGATGTGCGTGAAATCCCATTAAAACCAGTGGCTAGGAGCTGATCCAACAACTGGAAATTTTGCTGAGCGCTGCTGAGGTGCTGCTTAGCCCCAATACCGCTTGCCCGAGGAAGCAGCATCTCTTTCTCGGAGGCACGGACCACTCTCGCGTTATCAAAGTCCCGCTTGGCGAGGGGATGGAGCGACTCTTAGCCCTTCACCGGAGCTCAGTTGCACGACACACTCAGACGTAGCAACGCAGCACCTCAATTAGCTTACGTGCAGTTAATTAAGCGTAATAGACAGGTCCTCTGTCCAAGTTACAGCAGTGCTGTGTCCGCCCGTGCCGGATGGGTGCCAGCTCCTGCTCCTTTTGGGCATCGCCCGGCCGTTACGAGACCCACAGCTCCATCCTTGCAATTCCTGGGGTCTCCTGCTTCCCAAGACGGTTGGGAATCGGTGTTGTGGTCACACCGGCACAGGCGTGCACCGAAATTCCGGCGTCCTGTCGAACAACAAACTCCTGTCAGGTCTTTGGAATAAACAAGGAATTATTGAGAGCTCCACGCGGTGCCGCGAGGTCATTTCAGACGAAGGGATCAGTCAGGATTTCATAAAGTATTTATTTAGCTGACAAAGGAATTCCCAACCTCCCTTTCATGTACCTTAGAGCTGATGCTAAGTTTCCGAGACAAGGCTCCGATTGTGGCTGTCACCAAACAATGACATATTTCTTTTCTTCTCTTAAATTCTCTGTATCATTCTATATAAGAGGGCAATTTGTCTGTCATGCAGCTAAAACAGGGCCCACTCACTGCCCTCATTAAACTGACAGCACAGTTATTAGCAGTAAACGAAGCCAACAGGCAATGAATTTAGCCACTGTTTTATGGCGAGCACCAGTGAGATTTTTTCAGTAATTAATTTGATAAATATATTAATTATGAATTGAGTTGACAGTACAATCAGATTGTCAGCCTTCCAGACAGGCTCTTGTGATAAGTAGCTTTGTGATGAAGTGGTCGGATTTCAGTACCTGTCATCCTCCGGTGTCAGTCTCTTATCACTGTCCCGGCCATTCACTCTGTAATTTCCTGTGTGTTGTAATTAAATGGTGGCTTTCTGATTGGAAGTGACTCCTCAAACTTAATCTCTCATTCTCTCAGAATATATTGTTTAAAAAAAAAAAAGACCCTTTGTTTCAGCTGCTTTTAATGTTAAAAACAAGAGCTTTTTATTTCACATTTGGTTATTGCCCCGGTGGGTGTTTGGGAATGGTTGAGCTGCCTTTGGCCCTGGTATCAGATGGAATGAAGCATCCATGCTTTGCCGCCGTGATGGTGAGCGGTGGCAGGGGGAGATGAAGTCGCAGGGCAATGTCGGACCTGCCCTCCCTCTCACGCATCTCCAGGCCGGGAACAGCCCAGCAGTCTGGAGGACTTTGGGAAGGGTCACTGCTGGTACCTCTTGCCAGCTTTTTTTTTTTTTTTTTTTATTTATGAAATTAATTAGGAACAGTGCCTGAGGTCATTTGGCTCAGGAGATACATGTCAAGATAAGATATTTCAAAAACACCTCCTTAATAATTTAATATCAGGCTGGAATTTGGAAGCATGCTAGAGAATTATTTAGAATTGCAAATTTAAGCAAGGTAAGAAGAAGTCCTGCAAAAGAAAACAAACAACAGCTATCAAGATGCTATGAGTTCTTCAGTCCCTGCTTAAGCCTGTCAGAAAAAAACCCCAAACCTGGGGACAATATTTACTGAATGCAGCAGATGACTGGCTGCTTCCAGTTGCCTCGTGTTGGAGGGAAAGGGCGGCCGGGAGATGGGGGACTGCAGCTGGTCCCCAAGGTTGGGGTCCCCTGGAGTCCTGGTGTCAAATTGTTCTTTGACCTTGAGCAAGTCAGGATGACCCAACCCAGCAAAAACTTCAGTATGGGCTTCATTTTAAGCACGTGGACACAAGCACATGGGCATATTTTGAGCACATGGACACAAGTTGCCCCATAGAAGTCTTATTACGCATGTGCTTAATTTTAAGTTTAATTTTGTGCCTTTTTGTGTGTATATGCTTTGAACACATACGTAATAAGACTTCTGTGGGGCAACTTGTGTCCATGTGCATATACTGTGTAGGTGTTACATGCTTGCCCCAACCCAGAACACTGTTTTTTATCAATACCCCATTTTCCACAACACCGGGCAGAGCATCACGCACGGGCTCTGGCCCTTTGACCAGTATCTGTACATCGGTGTAATGAAAGCGTGCTGGTGTCTGCTGGAAGTGCTCACTGCTTGCCCCAGCTCTGGCCGCCAGCACGTTGCAGCCTTTGATTTCAAGGTCTTCCTGAGCACTGCTGCTTGAATAAGTTTAAGTCCTTTGCTAATGTTAGACGAAGGGACTCTAGGCTGTGTTATAAAATGAAAGGTAAATCAGAATCACATTCTGGCAGTCAACGTGAAGCCCAAAAAAAGGGCATCCAGAGCTGAAACAGGGACCTACTGCCTGGATTTGCATTATATCATACAGCCTGAAGCCCTGCAATGAAGCATTCGGAACAGTCTTTTTGAACTTCTCAACAGGGACAGTCTTTATGGATTATTTAAACATAAAAATATACGGCTTTCTGGAAAAGAACCATTTTAGCCTTTAGGGACTCATACTGACTATTGTATAGTATGAAGATCTATAATTGAGCATGCTAATACTGATATGCTATTGTTTGAGATAAATTTCACCGGGTGTGAGCCCATAATGCAAATTATGCCTTAAAAAGATCAATTTAAAGACTCTATTGTATCATTTTATTGATTTGCAGATGTCTCCATGCTACAATCCAAAGCAAGCAACTACTGCATACTGGTGAAGAGACTACTTTTCACTTTTAAAGATGCTTTAAATTTTGCAAAGATTTTTGCTTTTTTTTTTTTTTCCAACCAAATCCCATAATCATGTGAAAAACAGGTTTTAAACAAACTAGTTTCTTTATAAAGCATCTATGCCTAAATCTGATAATCTTAAATGAGATTATTACTTACTAAGATTACCAAAAATCTTAGTAAATGTTAATTAAAGTGGTTTTAATTGTCTTTTAAAATCAGTATGTGTCTATACTCTCTTACTTTGAGTAAAGCACGTATTGTCTCTGTCTATATGCCAATCTTCTATAACGGAATTCAAATTTCCCAGTAAGCTTTGAATTTTCTTGTTACTGAACGTGTTTGGAGCTTGTGGCCAATGCTTTTTGTTTCTCTCACATAGCATAAAGCAGTACATTCAATAAAAAATGTATGCGATGGTTCAAAAATTATAAAGAAAAAAATAATGGCGCCTGACACGCTTGTAAGGGTGATTAGGTGCCTCTCCCTGCAGGCTGGATAATGTTCTTTTAACAGCTTTTTCTATGTATTAAATAATGTCAAGTTGTTACATATTCTTACTTCCTTACTTTTGGGGCTGTCACCGACACAAGTTATTCTGAGACAAGCTACTGAAGAATTGCACCCTGATAGCTGAATTCAGATTTTTTGCTTTATTTATGGTATGTTTTTTCTCTTAAACATAAACTTTAACTGCAGAGCAAGATTTGCTTTCTGGTAAATGAGAAAGTGACTTATTCCTTAGAATAAGACTAGGCTTGCCCGCAAGGAAATACATCTTTATCATGTCTGAAAAATTCTAAACCAAACTGATTATGTGTCACTTGATAAAGTGCTGGAGAAGAATTATAGGTGTATTCCTGTTCCCACTAAAACCAACAGTGAACTCCGCTGCAGCAGCAACAGCTCCCAACGCATCCTCTTTACGCCCCGGCCGTTGGGTGTAGCGTGGCATTGCCAGCGATGCAAGTTGGGAGGAGATTGGAATTATTCAGTAAGGAAAATGTTCAGTATTTCCTGAGTGAGTTTTTAATCCTAGTTTGAAGTCATTGCTGCCGTTGTAAGGGCCAAGTGGAAACTGTGGTGCTTTTGTGCATCTGTCAGACGCCGCTGCTTATTACAGAATCAGGAATGATAAATATGCCGAGTGCTTTGATGTGAATATCAGCTTGAACTCCTCCAGTGCTCAGGTAGAAAGCAGCTGAAGCTATTGTTTTCATCTTGCATGAAAGGTTGAACAGATGCTTGAAAATAAATAGGACCTGGTAAAAAGATAAAAATCCTGGGATAAAAAGCATGCCCTCTGTTCTCAGCGCTTACCGCGCACCTAGGCCAAACTCCAACTGTCGCTGCAGTTGATATATAACTCCAAGTATTGTACAGAACTGCCCATTCAGTAATAGCAACAGGCAGCCACAAGAGTAATAAAATCCACATTATCTGTCCAGATTAACTACAAATCTTCATCTTCAGCTGGCTGAGAACAGAGAGACTTTACAACATCAGCTTCATCATCTGCACGGATGAGGGTACGGGACTTCTCTTTGAAGAGAAGGATGACGGTGGTCAGCCCAGACCCAGAGTTCAGCTCCTGGATGTGACACGGACCTGTTAGGTCTGTTTGTTTGAGTAATTTAGGATTCAAAAGAGTCCTGAGGCACCCAAAGGACAAGTCAGCTAGAAATTAGATGTTTATATATATTTGTCTGCAGGGCTGTGGAGGGTCACCCCAACTGGTTCTGAGTTGGGCAGATCAAATATCAGAGAAATACAACCATCCTCTCTGGAGAGAGCATCAGTACGTATATATTCTGCTTCTCAAATATTTGATCTGCCTACAAGACTGTCTACATCTTTCTTTTTTTATTTTCCACATTTTTGTTCGTGCTCGCTGCTAAGTGGTGGAGCAGCTGCCACCTCCCAGAAGTCCTTGTGATGAGGCAGGGACCCATCTTCCTCCTGACTGTTGAATGAGCCACTTACAACTGCCATTCCTTATTAATGAAAGGCATTAACAGCAAATCTCTGAAGTTTTACCTCTTGGCTGGAGCAAAGCGTACAGTTTGAATGTCTTTAACGATGCTTTGAATGAGAAATGCAAGGTGTGAGGAGGAACTAATGCTGGTGCTGAAACAGTACTGTAGAAACAACCTCTCCTCCTGTCGCTTCTGTGCTCGTGTTTCGTAAAGCAGATTGTCATTTTCCTGAAAGATATCCTTGTCTTCTGACTCCAACAACAGCTAAAATCCCTATGTGTTTACCTATAAACCTTCTTAATAAATGCTTTCCAACTTTTGAGTAACAGTTCAATGGCAGCCACAGTTCTGACCACAAGGAGTGGATCAAGACAATCCCTCTAACACATTATGGCACCTGATTTTTACATTATAGGTGCTTAAACTGCTGTCACCTGCCTTATTTATGGAAGGGACTTATTCTTCTAACAGGAGAGTCGGTGATTGGAGTCATGCTTTGGAAGACCACCAAGCCCAAAAGATCATTATCAGCTCATAGTCATCCCTTGGTGATTTTTCTAGTTTAATTATTGACATGACGGGAATATATTATCTAAGTGCAGCTCTTCCACACTGTATTCATTTCAGTCTGTCAACAATATCGCACAGACTGAAGAAATTTTATTTATACTAGGGCAATGACGCTAGTGCATTCACCTTACTGTTTGCTTCAAACATGCACCCAGTGGTGGATGGTTTCCCATTACCCTGTTCACCCCCTCTCACAGGTCCATCCTTTTTCCCAAATCCACTGTTATCTCCTCGCCTTCTCTAGGATTCAGTTTCCAAACAAGTCTCGCGAACTGTGTGACTTTATATCACCAGCCTACTCACCCACATCCGTTTGTCATGGGAGACTTTTCCTGGGGAGAAGGGTGGAAGTGCGGATGGAGAGCCGTCTGTCTCCACCTTCTTGGGCTTCTGCTGGCTGCCACCAGCACATCCACAGAAATGCTGTGAGTCCTTAGTGGAAGGCTTTGGAATGAAATTACATGGCGGTGGGACCTGAGGGAATAAAAAAAGAGAGGAGAAACATAAAATGAAAAGGTTTTCTCATTCTCTATTACTGGCCATAAGCAAATTAATATAATTGTCTCATTAAAATGGATGCACTTTAGTTCTTATCATTTTCTAATGAGGTTTTATTTCCTGAGGAGATTAGCTGCATATTCTAGTCCACTATGGAAGAAAGAGGAAAACAAGAGGCAGAGGGTAGGAAACTCAGGGAGAAAAAGGTAAGTCAGAACATCAGTAAAGAAAAAAAAATATATATATCACCCTGAGGTACTGGTCCACAAAAATGCTTTACAATAGCTGAACACAAAATCAATTCAGAAATACAGTATATCACAGTCCATAAATAACGTGTCCAATCAGAAAAATGTGAGGGGAAAATGACAAAAGGAAAAAAAACATTCTCCCAAGGGGGTAGCGAGGAGGTGGAGAGGGCGTGAGGAGCATGCCTGCCCTTTGGAGGAGGACAGCTTGCTAGAATAACGCCTTTACTCAGCCAGATCCCAGGCTCAAGAGAGGCAAGGCCACTGACACCCCCTGTTCTTGCCTAATCTGCAACGGGCAAACGATAATCTGCCCCTCACTGCACGTCCAGAGAAGTGCTAAGGAAGAACCAGTTCTTCTGTACAGTATGGACATAAATATAGCTGACCATACTTGGCTCAGGACGTCTTCAGGTGGAAAAAAATTCAGATAGCATCAGGGGGAGCATCATGTGTGTGTGCTCTGTGCCTGCTCTTCAGCTGGGGAGGGAGCCCTGGACCACCAGCACCTCCGCTCTGGCCCAGTCCAGCCACTCTCACGTAACTGGGCATACCTGTGGCAAAATGTTCTGTGTTAGCTTATGACTGTCCTTTTACATTCTTCCTACAGTCAAGGCAGCTGCCTCATTTCTGCCAGCCAGATAAGACTCAAGGCTTGAATGAATAATCGTTTTTAATGTACGCTTTTGCATCACTTCTCCAAAGAAAGTCTTGTCCAGGAGCCGCCTTGTTTCTTTCCATCCTAGTTAATGAAACATATTAAATGTATTTGATTGAAAGTATGTAATATTTCTTTAAGTTTAATTGAGGTCAAATAAAATAGTTAAGAAAAATTATCAAGGGTCACGTTTTAAAGACTGTAACAAATAAAACTCATTTCAGTTGTGGTTTACTGACACCATGAGAAATAGAAAGTTATTATTTTGCGTGTACAGCCAGCTGAACAGTGCACAAAGTGTTTGCCTAAAGAAAAAAAAGGCTTTTCATGGATGCTGCTGGGAGCTCACAGCGAACTGCAACTGTCCTACTGAAAGAGTGTTGTGGTTTTGGGTTCAGCTCTACACATTTTACATCTGTTACATGCAACTATCTAAACAGTTCAAACCCTACCTTTGACATTCGCTGTGAAGCTGTAAAGCCTCTCAGTGGCCAGGTGCGTACAATACATACCAGACTGATATATACATATATATATATATTTTAGGTAATAAATTCTAAGCAATGCCATCACTGAAAATTTGGCCTTGTGGAGATAGATGGCAGGTTTTAGTTGCTTAGAGGCAAAGGTCCATAAGTCGGGCTAAAGCTCAGTGAAGTATTGAAGTAGTTTTATTTTACAGCATTTGTGTAACTTTTAGGATGAATAGTTCAGCCAAGTGATGTCAGTGCTTGTGTAACTCCAAGGTCTATACTTCATACTCTTCTGCTCATACAAAGTGCCTAGGGAGAATATGGTCACGTGTTGAAAACTTTGCTTATCATTCAATGAAATAGGTACAGCCTCCCTTATCAAAATGAAATCCTGGATTTGGTAGATCTGAATTTTATTCCTGTTTGTAACATCCAATCCCATGGTGACCATGGTTCATTATTTCATTTAGCTGGGACTCACTTTTCTCCAGTTACAACAGTGGCAACAAAGATACTTAGTTCTTAGCACTTAGACATCTGAGGATCAACAGTACTAGTGAAATGCAAGCCATTACTTCTATTTATCAATACCAGACAATCATACCACTACCAAAATATTCCCTTTTCTTCCTACTGATGTGTTAACCAGTCAAAAGGGTTTTTTTAATCATACAAACTACTTGCAGAAAATGAGACACATGTAAAAGGCGATACGCTGGCAACCTCAGACGTCATGCAAGTCCTGCCCCACTTTGCAGCATCTCCATTTTTCCTGATAGAAATATATGTACTTTGCTTGCAGGAAATGTGAGAACCGGAATCTAGCTAGATTAAACACTGTGACTGCCTTTTGTTTCTTATGTTCTTCTCATTCCCAGGTTTAAGGTGGGTGAGAAACAGAGGGGACCAGCTATCGTGGTGGGTGACCGTTCCCCTGAATTTCCCAGGTTTGACTAAGCGACTGCACTGAACTAAAATTCTAAACCTTCCAAGGTTCATCCATCACTTTTACTAAATTACCTCTTCATTCTCTTTTCCGCTAAGAATCTAATTTTTATAGCACTGTAGAGAATTTTTATAGCACTGTACTTTATCTTGTCACAGTATTTTTTGTCATTATTTTCATCTCAGTGAACTCTCGAATGATACTAAATAGTCTGTGTAAGCTTGACTGTAAGATAACGAGGGAGGTGTACATTTGCAAATGTTAATAGCTTACCCTCCTAGCCTTTTGCTTGGGAAGTCAGGGTTTGTAGCCTTCTTGGGCAGCACACAGAGAAATTGTCTATATTTAGTCTTGCTTCCTTGGCCAGCAAATGGGTCAGATCCGATGTCTCTTTTTTTCTGGCAGGGTAGCACCTACAGGTTGCTGAGACTGATTTCTTTGTGATCCAGAGAAAGCTGAAATGAGCTGCTAAAGCTTTAGGAATTAGATGGGTGTTTTCCCCATGCAAATCTAAAGACGAAATGCTCACAAGCTGTGTGTCAGTATTTGCGTGTCTGGGGCCAGAGCCTCATTTTTGACCATCATAGGGCTACAGACAACCCCTGTCCCGAACTACTTTTTATTTAAAACAACTGAGAAGAGATAGGAATGAAGTGAGTTGTGCAAGGTCACGTAAGGTTTAGCTCTTCATATCTGCATAGCTGATGCTCAGCAAAGTGTATTTACCCAGCCCTGCCAAGTCCCTGGTCACCTTGCCCATCACCCTACAAAAAGTGTTTTCCAGACTGGGGGGGAGGAGAGGAAGAGGCAGCAGAAAGGAAATTTAGCATTTTTCCCTCATCCAGTTTTCTCTGCCCTCTCTCATCCTAACCTGATGTTAGGCCCAGCAAAATGACGGTTTTCTAAAATGAGACCAAATAAATGTGTGTAGAGGTCAGGGGTGGCAAATTTAGCTAAAGATTTTAGTTTTGCTAAATGTTCACCCAGCTTAGCTCATATATTTCATTCACCTGAATATACAATCCTGCGCAGAAAGCCTAGAGGCAGAAAAGTCATTTAGACTTCCACATCCATAAAAATTTGTTCAATTAATACATTCCTGCATGAGACAGCTAGATCTTCAGCCCCTATTACACCTCCTTCATCCTTCCTCCGGCAGCAGGGAATGAATGTAAAACTGCCCTGATGGTGCAGCCGAGGGAACGCGTGGAGGGACGGGAGGCAGACAGCTGTGTGCTCATGTGCTGGGTTGACCCTGGCTGGATGCTGGCTGCCCACCAAAGCTGCTCTGTCACTGCCCTCCTCAGCTGGACAGGGGAGAGAAAACAGAACAAAAAGCTCGTGGGTTGAGATAAGGGCAGGGAGAGATCACTCACCAATTACCATCACAGGCAAAACAGACTTGACTTGGGGAAATTGGTTTAATTTATTAACAATTAAAATCAGAGTAGGATAATGAGAAAAAAAACCCCAAATCTTAAAACACCTTCCCCCCACCCCTCCCTTCTTCCCAGGCTTAACTCCACTCCCGATTTCTCCACCTCCTCCCTGCCACTGGCACGGGGGGACAGGGAATGGGGGTTGGGGTCAGTTCGTCACACATTGTCTCTGCCGCTCCTTCCTCCTCAGGGGAGCACTCCTCGCTCTTCCCCTGCTCCAGCGTGGGGTCCCTCCCACGGGAGACAGTCTTCCACGAACTTCTCCAGTGTGGGTCCCTCCCTGGGCTGCAGTCCTTCAGGCACAGACCGCTCCAGCGTGGGTCCCCCACGGGGTCACAAGTCCTGCCAGAAAAACTGCTCCAGTGTGGGATCCTCTCTCCACAGATCCGCAGGTCCTGCCAGGAGCCTGCTCCAGCGTGGGCTTCCCACGGGGTCACAGCCTCCTTC
>JANXJC010000098.1:38494024-38514320 GCA_027564655.1 Leptodon cayanensis
GACAGCCTGCCTCACCGTGGTCTTCCCCACGGGCTGCAGGGGAATCTCTGCTCTGGTGCCTGGAGCATCTCCTCCCCTCCTTCTGCACTCACCTGGGGGGCTGCAGGGCTGGGGCTCTCGCATCTTCTCACTCTTCTCTCCGGCTGCAGTTGCACAGGTTTTTTTCCCTTCTTAAATCTGTTCTCCCAGAGGGGCTACCACCGTTGCTGATGGGCTCGGCCTTGGTCAGCAGCGGGTCCGTCTTGCAGCCGGCTGGCATTGGCTCTGTCAGACATGGGGGAACCTTCCAGCAGCTTCTCACAGCAGCCACCCCTGTAGCCCCTCCGCTACCAAAACCTTGCCACGCAAGCCCTATACAGCTCAGCAATCCCAGCCGGCCACCCTACGACCGTCCGAGCTGGGTGCAACTATGAGCTGAGCTTTGGAGCAGCCGAGGACATCAGCCACCCACTGCAGCAAAGGTGAGCTCCAGAGTAAAGCCATTCCCTTCCCACACAGAGCAAAGAGGTGCAGCAGATGCAAGCATTAAAAGTACCCAAACAGTGGTGGATGTCTCCAAAGATTTGATTGTGGAGCGAAGTCTTCCTACACGAGGGGAGTGATGGAGGTGCAGAGAACAGACCTTGATTTCTAGACTGATGGAGTGAAAGAGCAATTTTGGACTGAAACTCATCACAGGAATTAGCGTAATCCCACAGGTTGTCCTGTTTTACAAGGAGGGTGCTTCCAGCAGGTACCTTCAGATCGCTGCTTCTGAGCGCCTTCTCAATTCATCTCTACTTTCCACCTCTGCCTTTCGAAACTGGAAAACCTCAGGGAAAATATTTATACAAAGTCACCCTAGCTCTGCAAAGCAGTAACAAAACAAAATGATGTCTTCAATAACAGTGCCGAGCGCAGGAACAAGTCGTATGGATATAGTCACATTTATAACACGGACAGGCAAAAAGTTCTCTGTGGATATATGTTGTACATCTTCACAGACTGCTGCCTGGTAGCGTGGATCCCGTGGAGTGAGATATCAGCAGTGATTCGCTTTGAATGTGCACATGGGGATTTCCTCCGTTAGTGACCGAGGTGCAGGAAAGAGGGACAGGGAGCAGCATCGCATCGCTTTGTGATTGCACCGCCCCAGCTACTGCTCCTCAGATACACGTGGGGGAAAAAAACCAAGAAAATATGTGAAGATGGGTTCATGTGGTGGGTTGACCCTGGCTGGATGCCGGCTGCCCACCAAAGCTGCCCACCCACTCAAACACCATTATCCTTCTCTCCCCTGAGCCTGCAGAGGAATGGGACAAGAGGGAATTATTAGTGCTCTGGGAGCCAGAGAAGGGCAGAGAAAGGATCTGACACAAGCCAGGCTGTCCCTGTCTTGCACTGCCCTCCCCAAGCCATGTGGGGATCACGAGTACTTTGTACAACGTTGCTTTCCACCTCTGGTTCATGAAACTTGAAGTAGTTTGTGATCTGCTGCAAGGTGGTTTGCGGCAGGTAAATAAAGGGAGTAAGCCCAGACCTTATTTTTTTTCCATAAGGCTGTATCTCTACTACAAAATCTGTAGGGGTTGAGAATTAGAAAAGGCTTGATGTCTCTTGCTCGAGCCTGAAGCTGCAGTAACCTGCCCATGTTGCTGTCTGGGCTGCAGCATCACCAAAATTCTATAGACAAATCCCACCATCAACAGCAGTGGGATTAAACAGGCAGGAGACTACAGAATCAAGGTAGGATTTTCTCTCTCTTAGGATTTGGGAATGGGCCAAATGGAGATAAACCTTTGCCTGTCCAGGACAGCAGTCCTGGAGAGCAGGAGGGCAGATAGAAAAAAAGAAATCAGAAGGGGGACTCTGTCCTAATGCAAGCTTGCAATCCACAGGAATTAGAAAAGGCCTGAGGTTTTGCCCCTAAGGATTGCAGGTTTGGATTGCCTGGGGCTGTAACGCAGCTTGAAACCGGTCTGGTTTTACCTAGGCTTAAGCTGAACTAAGGAAATGTCCGATGACCATCAGGCTGCTGACACGGCTTGCCACAAATGCTCTTGAGCAAGAAAGCTTAAATAACAGCAAGGTCAAACTGGAAAAGACCACGAGGGTTGGAGTGTTGTCCCAGCTGAAGTGAGAGGACCAGGAAAGGCCAAAAGATTTCAAAAGACTCCGGCAGAGGATCAGTTCAGCACAAAAATAGCTGCCCCTTCTGTCCAGTCCTAGCTATAGCAAGACTGCATTACAAGAACTGTGACCTGTGGTGGTCGTTGCCGGTGACAGTAACCGTCCAGCTGTACCGTTAGCAAACATCATTTCCAGACCCGCTCCTGAGGTTTGCATTCCCTACAGGAAAGCTGCACAGCTTCGTTAAACTCCCTACACCTGCTTTGTACAGAGAAACATCAGCGCTAGGACGGGGTTTGGGTCAGCCTTTTTAGGGGGCAAAGTAACCTCTTGCAGGGTTAGGAGCTGACGGTTATCCTGGTCCTCCTCCTCGTGTAACACTGACGGTTATCCTGGTCCTCCTCCTCGCACTGTTAAGCGTTGTCATCCAGACTGCCAGGGAAACATTGAATTTTGCACCTTGCTTATTATTATTTTTTTTAACAAATAACTTTTTAAACTTTATTCAGATGGGTACTTTCATCGGTTGCCTGAACTGAAGTACTCGGGGCTACCATGTTCCTCCAAAGTCACATTTGTTATTTATTTTACTGGTATTCAGTTGAAAAGCCTCCTGTCACTAACTTGTTACATTCCTCCTGCACGTGTGCCCTTGCTGGTGTTTGTAATTGTCCAGTTTCTCAAATGTACTCTATCTATTTAAATTTTTCCAGTCGTTGTTTCTTGTCTTACCTGCTGTACAGAGAGAGCGGAGCCAGGGAGGGTGGAGGTGATGACAGTGGGTTTTTTTATCTGTAAATCTCTGGGGGGATAAGGTTGCATGGTTTGCAATTAGACAACCAGGTACTGTGGCAGAGGACATCATTTCCTTCAGCAGGTTATCATTTTGAAAAAATCAGGAACCTTTTAATATACAGTATATCTTGCCGAATCTATTGTGGCTTTCTCTTAGCCAGCTTAAAAGACTGAGCTTAATGGCCTTTAACTCTCCTGACAAAAACAAGTTTAAGCTGGGCTTCTTTATCCCCTTCTTCATCCTCAGCTTGCAGCTGCACTGCAAACCCTTTGCAATGCAAAAAGCAGAGCGGACTCCAAAGGCAGCTCCCTGCTGTCCTGGCTCAGAAAGGCTGCTGGCGCCCGCTTCCCACAGCAGCTAAGCCAGGTCTATCCTGTTAAGGCTAAACCTCCAGTTTTGGCAGCCTTGTCTGCGGAATGGCCATCAGATGCAGCCCAGCGCTGGGTTACTGGAGCTTATCTTTTGTTGCAGAAGAAACGCAGCTACATTTACGACAGGACCTATGTGACAGATGATGCTGAAATTCCCCCCCCCTTTTTTTTTTTCTTTCTGGCTGTGCAAAAAAGGAGAAGCTATAGCTCTGAGCTTGTAGTTCCATAGAGTGTAGCAAGAAATTTAGGACTTGGGAAAGAAGATGCTTTGAAAGGATGGCGCTTGTAAAATCCTCAGTGGTTTTATACACCAGAGGAGACCTACAGGAGGGACTGGAGCAGTGGAGTAGGGCACGGACCGCTGCTTAGACCACTGCAGTGTTTTGGTTTTTTTTGCTATCATCCTCCTGAGTAGACAATCATTTTTCTCAATTGTATTTCTAGAATTTCTACAGCTGTCATTGTAACGGAAAAACCAATATTCAAGAACTGTTTGTTACAACCTGGTATTAAGAAGCCTACTCTGTGTGAAAAAGTTATTTCCGTACCCTTCATGTAAGTGTTCTGTGCACCACTGATTGGGAAGCTTTCTGACAATAATTAGGGTTGGGCTAGATGACTTTTAAAGGTCCCTTCCAACCCAAACCATTCTATGATTCTATGAACCCAAACTATGTTTTATCAGAAGCTTTTTCTTTAACAAACAGAGGTAGGCTTTTTCTTTTTTAAAACTTTTTTTCATGAAGAAGTTCCGGCATAGGAATTCTTCACTTTCATTGAACTCTTCAGACTAAATTGGAATTAAGACTCTGTGTTTAAATATAATTTTTCTTCTTGATCAACAACCCCAGGACACTGATTTTTTTAGCCATAGGAGATAAGCAGTTCATTTTTAATGCCTGTTGCCCCAAGCTACAGAAGCAAGGGGATAGCTCCTCCAAGCAAGCTATCATTTGGTGAGGTTGTGTCCTTTGTTCAACGAAAAAAGCCCCAGCGTAGCTAGTCTTTTTCCAACAACGAGGAGTTTAGTCATGCAGACCTATAACAATGCAATGCCAGCAAAAAAGTTTTATCTTAATTTCCTCATGCCAGCTCTATGATATGACAAGAGTTATAAAGGCTCATTTATCTTGTGAGACAGAAGGGGCCATCATCATCAGACCCCAGAGACTGATCTTCAAGGTCTGTCTGAAAAATTATGCATCTTAAAAAACCTGATCCCAAACCAGCAATCACAGAGCAATACCCATATATTAGCTATCTGGGCTGCACTGGATGGATAACTGGAAAGATAGCCAGTAGGGTGGGCTTTGAACTTCAGTGGTATTTTAGCTGGCGTCTTCTATCATCGAGCTGCAGCTTTTCTTTGGAGCCACTGTTGTCTTATTTCTGAGCATGATTTAAGTGGTGTTAGGTGAAAAAAAAGGTTAAAATGAAAACTTCTTTTTCTGAAAATGTTGTTTTCAGCATATATCCCCTCCTGAAGATGTGTTCCTTTTATAATTACTTTTAATGCTTTTCATTAACAAAAATGCTATCTTCTGTGAATTCTTCTCTTCACCCCTCCAACGTTTAATTTTCAGGGATGGCATGAAGAAGGCAGAATAGTGCCGCTTACTCTCTGACCTGCTCAGCAGGCTCAAACTATGTAATGAAAATGGGGGGAAAAAGATATTTTTCATTATTGCGAGCAAATGACAAAAACATAGGTAGAATTTAGTAACAGTATTGAGAAAATAGTGACATGCACCAATTAAAAGGCTCTAAATTAACATTTTTTACTTACAAGAGGGATTTTAGGTATTTCTCTGGATATGCTCATTTAGTGACCGAATAGCAGATTTCCTGCTAGAAATTATTAGGGAAGGGACAGAAAAATAATCTAATATGCCTATCTCCGGTTTTGCACACAACTTAGGCCCCTGAATCCACCCTTGTATGTAATTTTTGCCATTCTGGGCCATCCCAAAGTGTCTCTTGACGATGTTTCCGCAGGGAGTGGGACTCCTACTTGATCTGCCAGCCCTGGGTGGAAGGGCTCTGCAGCATCCTTGGCAACGTTATTTATCATGTGGGGAATTATTGGTGTTTAGTAGGGTTTGTTGGTTGTCTCGGTTAAGACTCCACTGTGTACTCTCATTCCATGGGATATCTATGACAAGTTCCTGGAAATATTCAAATTCTCTTCTTTTTACCTCCCTTCCTGGAGAATTTCTCTTAACATCACTCAGAGGCAAATTTTTCTGTTATATTCCCTTGTATATAATTTTCTTGTGCCTTTGTTTTGGGGTACGTGTCCTTTAGGTGTTAGGTCTCCACTCAGTGTGCTTTTATGATACATTTTTTTCTCAGACATGATTAGCTGTTACATCTCTTAAACCTCATGTTTGACAAAGTACGATGCATGGCTGCAGTGCCACAAGGCAAACATTTATATTGATGCTACATGGTGTTTATGCTTAGAGCAGATATGAATTTACTGGGAAAATTTTTTTTCCCCCCATTTAGTTCTATGCAAAACTTTTACTATCAAGACTGGGAGCTGAATAAAATTAAGTTAGAAGAAATGGCATGAGCATTTCTACTTGTCTGTACCAGACAAATTCCCAGGGTGTATGAAAAGGGTAGCTTTGGGCCTTGAACTGTTGGCTTGCAGTATTATTCACAGACTAAGTGAACCATTCCCAACTATTTCCCAGTAAAGGTTACAAAAGTAGGAACTATTTGTACATTGCCAGGACAGAACAGTTATTTCACATTGTCAGGATTTATCTCACATTTCAGGATTGCTTTGAAAATTTTTCTTTCTTGGTAATTTAATTCTTTTGCAGTCCTCTCCCACTGGATTGAGAGAATTGTATTCTTCTACCCCTCTTTTTCTCCCCCCCCCCCCCCTTTTTAAAATGGGAGATATAATTTATATCTGTTTCAGTGAATTTGCCACAATAAAGAATCCATTTCTTTCAAGGTTTTTTAAATCTCCTCAGAGAGTGAAAGTAGCATTTGCTGAAATTAAGGTGCATTTTGCCAGAAATGTGATGCTAATCCTCTTAGTTTTAATGGTTTTGAAATGGTTTGTATAAGAAGGTAAACAGAGTAGTTGATTAATAGGAAGGAAGTCAATTGGCCATGTTGCAAGTGTTATATGCTATACTGTACAATAGTTCTTTATTTCTACAGAGTGAAACAGACTGGTCTCCTTTTTAAAGTTCTTAGGTGAAAACCGATACATCTTCTTACACTGTACTGTTCAGAAGTGTTTGATTCCAGCACCAGAAAAAGCAAGCAGTGCACTTTTGAAATAGAAGTCAAACAAATATCACTGATAAGACATTGACGTGACACCAGTGATCTTCCCTTTTTATTGAAAATAGGCAGATATAATGAGGTGCTTCACATTTTAAAGTCTTAAATCTTAGAAAGCTCCAGGCCTAGATGGTTTTGATTTTGGCTTATTAAACTTGCAGTGCAGGGAGGGGGGGAAGGAAGGGAGATGGAGTGACTCACTTATTCTTGTTATTTAACCTTTCATTGGCCAAAGAGATTTTCGTCTGTAATTTATTAAAAGGTTTGTTCGTTCCTGAATTACTTCCCAGTGTCTGCTATCCGAGCTCGGATGCCAAGACCCACTCAAGCCAGGCAGCAGGTACCCTCCCTATTAATAATTCAGCCGTACCTCTCCCAGAGCTCGAGCACTATTGGCATGTAAGGTGATAGGAGCCAGCAGTTACCTTAATTCTTTTGTCCGGCACAATGGCAAAACTCTCGCTGTCATGAGGCATGAGGCCGAACGCTCCCACAAGTTGTAGTCCATCAATTAACACTTACAGTTAAGTGCTGCAACAAAAGTGTGAAGTGGTTGAAGATCTGAGCAACGGAGGCAATAGGTAACCCAAGAGCTTTGAAGGAAGACCTGGTGGCTGCAGTTACAGAAGATGCCTGGGACAGAATTTCAGGGTTTAAATGGGGAAGAAGACGATATAAATTTGAGAAGTAACTGAGGAATAATTAGAAGCCGAAGCTGCTACGACTGCAGGAAAGGAGTCTGCAGGTGTTTCCCAGAAGGAGCACGGTGTGGGCAATGGCCCACTGCGGCAGTAGCAGAGTTACCTTCATCCTCTTCTAAAGAGATCCTTTACTAATAAATGCAGTGAAATATTACAACATAATTTAAAATCAGTGAAGGGCTGTCTGAGAGCAATCATGTTATCTCTTGCACCTTTGTCCTGACTAGAAAGGTTCCTTTTCTAAAGCTAGCTCTGAAGACCTTTGCTAGCTGAAGCCATTAATCAAAATAATCTAATTTGAAAAGGTCACCTAAAAAAAAAAAGTTTGTGCAACCAGGTAGTCTCTCTCTTTTTTGGGTCTAATGACAGATAAAAATGAGTCAAGAAACGACAATGTTAATTTAAAAATAAACCCATAGAACTAATAAAATGCTTCTGGGTTTCATGTCAGGTTCAGACACGACACACCAATGTCTTTACATGTGGAGTGGTCTTTCAGCAGGTAAACTAACACTCTGGTAATTTTTCTTTGGAAATGAGACAAAAACCAGACATGCTGTTATATTTAGGGTGAGACATAAAGTGCAGCCCCTTTGTGTAAGTAGCTCTGAGTGATGGGAGGCTCTCCAGAAGCAGGCTGACGTACTGGGTTTCAGTGATGTCTATCACTGCTCCACCCCACAAATACTTTTTTTTTTTGTTTTGTTTTGAGTGAAGAACAATTTTTACAAAGCATTAATTTATGACTCTATCATCTCATCTTGCAAATCGCAGCTCTCATTTAGTGAACCCCATGCATAGTATAAATAATTAACTCTCTGTCTTCATATTAAGCCACAAGTAACAGAATTATCTGAGAGCCTTTGAGAGCTATATTTGCCTCCTAACCAATAATTTGTTATTGACTCAGCATTAGGACCTGACAGCTTTATAAATTTACTGTATAGGAGAACATTCATAGAAATAGTAGGAAAACTACTAACCATTCTCCTTCTGCATTACTTCTGGTGAAATAACAGAATTTCTACAGGAGTACAGCTAAACACAACACAGTCAGTGCAGAACCTGTGCTAACAAACACATCTGTACCATGAAATCTAACCATTGTCTCTTCCAACACTTTTAAACTTTCCTTCCAAGCTGGCTACACTTTCATCTCAATTGCAGTATTGTCATTCAAGAACAATTTCATTAGATTAAATGGTCTGGTAGTCAATGCAATTGTAATCAATAGCTGTAACTCCAAGAAAATAGCTGGACGCAGACTTTCAGTCTTCTCTGCCCTGTTCCTTGACTGACTTCAGAAGTGCTGTAAAACCAAAGAAGCACTTCTGTAAATTATATTTTAAAGGATCTCCAAGCCGTCCAGTTCTACAAAGCTGTCATTCCTTATCTTTAAAAGCAAAGAGAAGGTTTTTTTAGCCTGGGCTAGAGTTTAATGTCTCAAGCTATGACTGATAACGGGCAGAGAGAAATGGATAAAGACCATCCTGTCCGCGTGAGTACACTCTGCTCAGCTGTAATTTCCTCAGTTGCATCATGACATGAAAGGAAGCCCTCAAGCAGCATTTCTGAAAGGTTTGGGAGCCCCGATGAAGTAAAGCACTAAAGTTTCACTGCACCTTCAAAAAAATCTCAGCTCGCACATCAACTTTTTTTTTTTTTTATTGCTCTACGGGGCAGGATGCTGCTTCTCCTCCTCCCCGCTGCTCTGCCAGCGTTGGACCTGACGAAGCCCGAGCCAAGGATCGTAGATACTGCGGAGAGGCTTCTGCTAACTTCATTACCCGCTAACGCACGCGAGACCCATCAGCGGTGGTGCGGGAAGCCAGCAGCAGGGAACATGAAATACGGCCAGGGCTGTTTGCTCAGGTGCACATCCTTTTCCAAAGTCACTTTCAGCATTGCAAACGCCGCTTCGGGGATTGCTCTTGGCAAAATTTCTCTGCCTTTCCTGAATAGTTGAGGCCAGAACAAGCTCTAATTCCACATTAATGAATATTCCCGTTTCCTTGTTTTGTTGTAGATCTGTTCTATTCACCACATTAATTGCAGCTTCACCCTTTCATTCCGCACTTTAGTGGTCTTAAATGCAATGTGTAACTCCTACTGTCTTGACATATGCAGGTGTTTGCCCTACACTTGACATCCTGCAGCCATGCTGAATCTCGAATGACTAAGCAGTGATCCATGTAAACGTCATGTCATCTCCAGTTTGATGGGATACCTTTTAAACACAGGAGATAATCCTTTCCCTTCTTTCTTTCACCTGAAAGATAAATCACTCTATTTGTACTGTCTGGAAAATTAAAAAGCTTTTATTTAGCACCACTATTTCAGAACAAGACCTTTATGAAATACAGAGGCACTTTGGAAATGCAGAAGCATATTTTCAAACGAGTGCAGTTATTCTCAGCACCACTTAATGTATTTATTATAGCTCTTGCATTACAGTTTCAGAAGCTGATGTATTTATATTTTTCATGATGTCTCCAGCAGATGATAGGGTATATGCTGCAGTTTTCCTTATATACTTGGGAATGTAAGAAAAAAGCCTCTTATTTTAGCATGTACTGTATCTTGTCATTCTTTTTCCAGATGAAAGTGATAGTAGATTAAGTTCTCCCCCCTTCTTTCCAAAGCTTATGCAGGTATTTCTTAGAGCATAACCAAGCTCAGCTCTGAAGGCTATGCAATCAGAAAGACTGAATCGATGCAGAACAGAAATAAAAGAAGATCTGCACATCTAAGAAATTTTGACGCTTGTGGCCCCAGTGCTACGTTACCGAATCCTGAATAATGGAGCATGATTTTGGCCATACCACTTCTACCTTTTCCACGTTGATGTGAAGGCTTGAAGCCTGCTTGGGTACCACATCGTTTTTGGGGTGTTCAGACACAAAGAATGACTCAGTTTTCCACTTCCCAGCTCCTGCTGATCCTGAGACTGGAAAGTAGCTTATCCCATACACCTACCCCTGCGACTAACTAAGGTACTGCCTCTAAAACCTGAATTCTTGCAATGCAACTATTTGAAAACCTCTTTTTAACCTTCAACACTTAGCGAAGGTGTATTTCCTTGGATTACGGTGATCTGTGCATGATGTAGAGGTGGTGCTGAGTCCCACGGTTTGCGGTAGGGTGCAAGCTGGTCACGACACAGTAAAACCTGTAGTCAAGCCCCATACAACCATGTCTGTCTTAGGCTAATGTAGATTTGTAGAAATTAATTCTGGTTTACGCTAATAGAGATCTATAGAAATGAATAGGAGCTGCTTCTGACTTACACTTATATAAATAAAAAGAATCAAGTTTGCATTTTAAACTCATATATAACTCAGTCTTAAGATTTTAACATTTTATCTTTCAAGGCTCTAGAGAATTTTCTTGCCAAGTTCCTGCTATTAGACCTTTGAAGAAAAATTGCCTTTAGCCTACTGCTATTGTCAGTGAACTGTGGAAACTGCAAGTGAGATGATTGTTTTGTATAGGATGAGGCCAGGATAAACGGAACTTCAATCCTAATCTGCTCAGGGATTTTCTGTAGGTCCTTGAGTAAGTAGTTTAGCTTCTATCACTTTCTGTGAAAAATGCAGATAAATAAAATACAAACGCTCTGAATTCCATCTATCAGTCCTTTCTTTAGATATGAAATTCATCCTAGACCAGAAGTAAGATTTCAAAAGTAAAAGATGATCCCTTCTTAAGAACTGAACTCTATACAGCTACTAGCTACAATTTCCGAACTGGCAAAAGCCGTGCGCTGAACTATAGTGAAGCTGCAACAAATCCCCTCACCTCATCCTAAAACCAGACAACAGAACTATCTAAAGCCCTACTTCAAACCAGTTTCTCCATCACTTCTACTGCTTAACCAAACTCCAAGACCAGAGTTACGCCCCTGGGCGAGGGGCTAATTTACACCCTCCTGCAGCCACCTGCCCCGCTGCTCTCCTGTCTGCGCCCAAAGCGGAGCCCCGAGGAAGCCCAAACTAGGCTTGCAGCTTGCTTCTGCTTTTTTTTTTTATTTTTCCCCTGTCAGTCTGCTACCGAATTTTGAAAAACATCCAAGCCTGTTATTTTCCTATGGTTTCCATGCCTGCTTTCGCAGTCCGGTCCATCATTTGGCTGCTGTAAAGGTTGCTGCCTGATCTCTTGCTATGGTTGGAAGAACCATATATCTCTGCTTAGTAGTTGTTAGGGCTCTTTATTATTTATTTTAGTTTTTATAAAAGATTCCAGACTAATAAATACTGTCACTCAGGGTATGGGGCTGGGTCAGTGGAACGAGTGACAGCCAGAAGACTCGGGTCTTCCTTTCTCCATTGCATGGATTCGAGTGAGCCATTTTCGGCTCCTGCTCCAGCCTTGACCATCAATTCGGTTCAACTGGGTCAGACAGAGAAACACTTGCACAGCAGGAGCAAATATTTTAGCACAGGCTGCATTGCACGAGCTGCAAACCTTTACGCTCCTTGCTGGCTGGTACCGAGCTCACTGAAATAAATGGGCTGATGCAATAAAATCTACGCTGTTGGCAGACGGGCCAATGCACATCCCCTTACCTGGCTGTTGAATACCCTGGCTAGCAGCAGCCAGGCCGGCACAAGCTCCTGCACCACGTGCTGACGTTGTGGCTGGGTTTTCTTGCGGCTCCAAACCCAGCAGGCCTGTCACTAACTCTATCAATTAAAGCGTACGCTGCTCTATAATTCAGCCGAGCGCTAGGAAGGGCTTGTTCTCACTGGGGTGTAACAAGAGTAATTATAATAATGATTTGCCCATTCCTCACCACCGTATTTGCTCTTAGCAACAGGCTTGAGCACCGCAAGAAATGTGATCAAAGTTGAAAGAAAATTCTCTTTGATGCAAAGGAGGTTTTGTTGCTGTTTTGGTTAGGGAGGGCAAGCCGGGGAGACTGTCAGTGCAGTCGGCTAATGACAAACAGGGGATAAAGCTCCACGGGGATTAGTGAAGTCTGAATGCAAGTCAAGTGGTCTGATTCTGTAATTTCAACCAAGTAGCAAAGCAACCTACAGGCTTTTTAGTGTTTAGATTGCCACAAAGCAGCTTTGCTGTCATCTCTGAAACACTTTCTCAATAAGAAATTTCCTGGAACACCGAGGTCTTATTTCTTGTGGGAGGTTAAGTCATTGCATTATCTCCTCAGGTGAAAATTCATTATGCTCATCTTCTATGTGTGTTTGAACAGCTTCTTCCTGTACAACAGGCTGCCCGTCTCTGCCTTAGGCGGTAACAGCATCAAGTGGCGTTCAGTGCTACTTATCTTGCTCACCTGCCAATTAGCTATAAACTGTAAGAAGCATTGTACCCAAAAAGGGAAAAAAAAAAAAAAAAAGCTGGATCAGTTTCAAGTTTAATTACTCCAAAAGAATTCAATATATTATTGCCTCAAACAAAAGAAGGAAAAATCAGAACCTTTAATCCTCTTTGAAGATGCTTCTTACTGATATAACCCATCATGTATTTTTAGCACTCGTGACAGTACTTAGAGAAATCATATCCTATGTTCGGTTAAGCCAGGAAATGCATTTGGTTCTTCTACTACAATTTTCACAGCAGCTTAGTAAATGCAAACTCTTTACCCCTTGTCAGCCATCCCATTGATGGTACGTACCTAAATGCTGTGTAATAAACGGAATAGTTGCAAATTCATTTAATGTGTTCGTGTCTATACGGTGTAGCACATTCAGCTTGCACATACGATCTTATTATTCAAGCACTGCCTTTCTTTTTTAAAGATGTTAGGGTCCTTAAAGGGTTTCCACACCGCCGTTTGTGTCTCATGGCCCTGAGATTAAACCCGACCCCCAGGGAGGGAGCGCAGGTGAGATTCACCCCCATCCTCGGAGCGTGACCCGCAGGGACAAGGGGACGTTCAGGCGCTGAGGCTAATCCCGTCCCAGGGGCTTGGCTCAGGTGGGACCGGGGAGCACAGCGGGCTGGTCGAGCACTCATGGGAAGAAAACCCCCTTAATTCGATATGCTCTAATAGATGATGCTTGACCCAGGAGAAACAAAAATGCTAAATGGTCGAAAGAAGCAGGGGAAAGAAGAGGAATGGGGTTTTTCTTCTTCCGGAGTTTGAACGCAGCCGTGAGCCGCAGACGTCCAAGGGCGTTTTTCTTACTCGCAAGCTTTTAGGGTGGCTTTGTGCTACGGGCCTGAGCAGGTCACTGGAGTGTGAGCCCCCTCGGGTTTTGCAGGGGTGGAAGCTGGTGGGCTCGGCTGCAGGAAGGGTCGAGGGCACGTGTGTGTGTGTGTGTGTGTGTGGGGTGCAACTCTTTGGGGGGGCTTCAGCGGGGGAAGCCTTCACCCGTGGAAGTGCAGTATTCCGATAGTCCTACAGTACTGCTCTCCTGAAGTGCAGGAGGTCCTGGTTTAAATGGGAATGGGACTGGGTGCCGGAGGGTGCGCGCAACCTGCGACCTTGCCCGAGTGCATTCACGCCACAGCTGAGGGCACCGAGGGCTCTTAACCGCCCCTTCTCCCCCATGCCTACTATACAGTATTACTAGAAATGGCAAGGACATAAAATCTGGTTTTCAAGAGTAACCAAACAACCATGAAGGGATTTTGCTCTCGCAAGGTTTCTGTGGTAGATTTCAAAAGAACCCACCAGGTATCTTCAAAGTTTTGATTAATCATTTGTTTTTTTCAAGCAAGTGCAACAGTTTATTTTGCTTTCCCTGTGAATCAGCTCATGAACTAATCTGGGGGCTACAGAGACTGGAGTTTGCTGCAAATTATAAAAAAGTTGGGATGCTTCTGTAAGAATTTCCCATAGTTGAAAAGGTACTGAATTTATTTTATTTTAAAACTGAGCCAGTTCTTTGTTGTCATCAGATTTACAAAACAAGACTGTTTTCAACATAAACTACTTTAGGACTAAAGTTCCTTACTGGATTACATTGTTTCACGTTTTCTTCTTAAGCTATACTCCAGTTTTTTAAAAACTGAGCTCTTGAAACTTACATTCCTCAATAGATCTATTCTCAAAAAAATTGAGCCATCAAAAATAAAAGGTGTCATTTTAAATTTTAAAATATCACATTTGAAAATTGAATATGAAGTAGTATGCGATCCATTTTTTTTGTATTTATTGTGCAGTGACATACAATGCAGCATAACGCTGCATCGTTTTGGACAAGGCCACACTTACAGTAGAGTTTATTTTAATTCTTTCTCAGTGTTCATTTCTTGATTTCTGGGCATTACAAACTGATATAAGTACCAGCTTTGGAGCTGCATTTGTGTCGCTAAAACTGCTCAGAGTTCCTGATTTAATCCTTCTCAGTGAGATGGCTGTGGAATGAAAACCAGCCAGATAATAAACCTGCACTTCTGCACTAGTCTGAGCCTAAATGCACAACGTCAAGAAGATTTAATATAAACCTTCAGCGCAGCACTGTTGGTTCACTCGTATAACGTTGGAAAAACTGAAGATTAGAGCTGTAGACAATAATATCCTTCCAAAGGACGTTTGCCTCTGGCTCATGACAATAGCTAATTCATACAGCGATGGTAACTCGTTGATGATGACGCACAAATTGGGATCTGAGGGAAAAGAAAGTGCTGAAAACCCACTACTCTGGCACTTTTTCAGTGGTTTAAGGCAGCCCTCTAGAGACAGGAGGGAGCACTGCATGGGGATGCCAAACGCACCAGCAGAAATCTCTGCCGGGGCTGCCAATGAGGGCTTGGCTCATAAAGAACAAAAAAGTTCCCAAATTTTGTGTGTGTGTGTGTGTGGTTTTTGCTTGTTCCTTTTTGTTTTTGTTTTGTTTTGTTTTATTACAAAGCTTCTCCACTTATCTGAAAAATGAATTACAGCAAGTCTTTAATTCACAGTTATTTCCTTTTCTAGCACTTCCAACATTTTGAATGTACTGGTAAACGCATGGTACCAGTAAGACAGGTGAAGCATAGCAATGGTTTGTCCAGGTGGAAGGGAATGACTGCTCTGAGCACGGGGTACCTGCGGTAAGGCTGGGCAGCAGCTCTGGGAACAAACTATCCAGAGCACAGGGAAACACACAGGAATGCCAAGTTATTTCAGTGAATTTGAGGTTAGATAGTTAAGAAATGCACAAGCTTAATTGTGCACCTGGACGAAAATTTGCACTTGAAGTGTTTCCTGGGTGATACCGGCATCTTAGGGCTGGAACGTATTGGAGCAATGGACGTATCCTCGTCACACCAAGCAGCTCGCCTTTAACTTTAACTTCCACTTGCCCATCTTTTCCCAAACCCCTATAGCTGCTGTATCCCAGAGCTTTGCAAACCATCTGGTCAGGCCTCAAAAAACCAGAGCTTCTGGCAAGGAAGGGAGGTTTGAGACAGAGGGTCTCTGTGGGATCGCTCTGCCGAGCTCCCATCTGCCGCAGCCGGTACAGGAGAGTTCCCCATCTGGTTCAGCCTACTTCAGATGGGCTTCTTACCCTGTGGGCTAGTGATGTGTGACCCTGAGAAAGCAAGTTTTCGTAAAGAAAACATGCAAACATCATATTTGGAACCTAGGTCTAGTTTTCTGTTATCAGCTTTTTTCAAGCAAAATGACATATATGCAGTGGAAGAACTGACCCATCCTTGTTTCTTATCTTCTCTACCCCAAGCCAGAAGAATCCATTTATCAGTTTGATTCACAACAAAATGCAAAGTCACTTAATCTTTTATGTTTGTAAATTCTCTTCAAGGTGGGTTTGAAGGAAAATGCCTTCTTCTAAAAGGGTAAGAGGAGATTGTGAACAAAAATGGCAAAGTGTCAAAAATACGCGGTGACTCCCACATAAAATACCTCTCGCTTAAACTAGGTATTTGATAAACTAGTCAGTTCACTGGGAAAATCACATCAATCTTCATTTTAGTGGGAATGAATGCTGAGTATTTACGCCACATTGATATTTTTTCTGGGATGGAGGAAACTGATTTTATAATCAGTGGTAGAGTTTGTGTATTGTTTCTTCATGTGATTCTGTTTGTAAATTTTTCCTGGCTAGCAGTCACAAAACATTAAATTCCCTAAAGAAAGTCTGAGACACTGCAGAATATCAGCACGTTAGGTCTAATCCACTGTGCACGGACATTAACTGGCGTTTTCCTGTGAATTTAGCCAGTGTTCAGACAGAGCTTGTAACTGGGCTGTTGGTGTTTCACAACCTTCTGGCCTAACATCTTTATTTATATTTGACCAATGACAATGTCTGATGTCACGCTCAGTTTTTTAACCCACACCCAGTCCCTCAGGCATCCTAATGATGAAATATGAGAGCAGCAGCCATGAAATGACTGAAGCAAAGTAGACCGTCTCCCCCCAAAACTTTGTAACAGGTTCGATTGACTGGGGAAGTTATCAGTGCCCTTGAGTGACTGGAATGATGCTCTAGGAATGTGTCTGGCAGCTTGGTGTCTCGTCCGTGCTCGTGGTGGGAAATTGGTCCTGATAGTGTGAAATTTGGTAGACTTTCACATTTGGTTTGGGCATGAGAAATCCCTCTGAGCATGCTGGAGCCAAAGATGAGTCCAGTGCAAAACCTTCAATCTGAGTAACCCCGTAACAACTCTTGGTTTTTGGACTCAACTCTTTGAAAATTAGGAAAAAATAAAGAAGTCTGCTCAGGTTGCGGTTTTGTGCGTGCGTTTCGGAATCGATGCATTTCCCTTGGAGCATGCAGATGTTGTGCTTTGTGCATCCAGATGGATGACTATTTCAAAGGGAGAATTTTAGGCTCCTTTTTTTTTATTTGGAAGACAGCTGTAATTTCTAAATGTTATATATTTATTTGTTATGGGCTTGTTTACTTTGGTCCACATCTGACAGAAACAGTTGCAGCCACTGAACTGAACAGAAATTTAAAAAATACATTCGTATGTCACCTGGGATAACAGAGCAATCTGTGATTTCTGACCTCTCTCTATTGCTGAACTTGCTTTTAAGAAGGGTAGCAATACTCCATCCATCATCACCACAGGTATCGCGCTGCTGCCTTCCTCCCCATAACCACGTAGTGGTACCTCAGGCTTCACTGAGCTCAGCCTCAGCCAACTGGGCTTTATTCAGCCCAAGGTATCCATCAGATACACCACAACCAGGTGTCTAAGAATCAGCTACAGCTCAACAGACATATAAGATGTGTTGGCAGGGAGTGCAAAAGCTAAGGACCATCCGATGAAACCAAAAGGCAGGTTTAAATCAAGCAAAAGGGGATGCTCTTCCACCCAGGGCATCGTTAATCCTTGCCACCGTGTGGATGCTCACAGTGTGGTCAGGTTCCAAAAGTGTTTGGACAAACTCATGGAAGAAAAATCTGTTTGCTCATTTAAATATATAATCTCTCTGTCTGACGCAGGAAGCCTCTAAGGCACTGACCACCCCCTAGATTAGTGATTACTCTGAAACATTCCACTATAAATTGTCTTGCTCTTCCCTAAGCATCTGCTGCAAGTCTCTACTAGGGAAGGGACAATAACATCAATAGACTTTGCTCTGATGACGTGCAGCTGTTCTTTTGTTCACATTCAATGAGGAAGGGCAGAAATGTTCAACACCCCAGAGAACCACATCCCATCATCCCCTAAACTTCAATACAGACAAAGTTCAGCAAGATGTACAAGATGAAGCCAGTGATGTTCACGGCATAATTTTTGGCAAGCACTCGTACACCTGCTCGCACATCTTGAAGAACTGTAACTGTAGATCTTTAACACACAGGTTATATGTATTTAAATCAATGATTTCACTGAAGTTAGGATGCCTTTTGGTCACATCTTCATATCTGGTAAGAGTATTAACAGAAAAGCTAAACAAACCTCCTTGCCAATGTAAAGTCTATTTCTGTTGCCAGCCTTTGATATTTTCCTGCCTGGCTCCTGATTTTTCATATTGACACCTAAAATGCCCCTAAAATATAGCTTATCTGTGAAATTACAGTTATTGTAACATCCTTCTTCCATGGGCAGGGAGACTGAGCAACTGGTGGCCTAAAATAACAGCCCTGGGTAATTTGGTTGTGCTTTTTTGATGCACTTGTTTTCACCTCCCCTAACCCCATGCTAGCACGATAAGCATAATCATTTTCTCCCTTGTACTATATTTGGGCCATATACTGGAATTTGATCCAACAGTCACCATTTGCTAAGGATAAGAAATGGCTTTAATGCCACACACCGACACCTGAATCCTACCAATTTTTCCCTGTTTCATTTCTTCCAATAACCCAACCAATTGGCTTGAGCAAGCAATTCAGAAAAAAAATAAATGTAATAGAGGCTCCTCTTTTCAGAAAGGTACTTCTGTCCAATTGCTTTCATCTCGCAAATACAGCTATGAGGTCTGTTTCAAGGGATGTCCTTCAGCAGGCAGCATGAATTGCAAAATCAGTCACACAAATGGCCCACCATATATAAAAATAACCAATATATCAACAGGGCTGAAGCCAAGCAGCAGTTAAAATAACTACTAGATCAGTAACACTAAACTTACAACAGACGGATGCATCTGAAAAGCAGAAGTGCAGGCTATTTTTAATTTGATTTATATTATTACTTCATTTTTTATTCAAGACATGAAACATTCTGAAAAGCAAATGCTAAAATTTGAAAAAGATTGCCATAACAAAATGAAATACAGTGTAAGTTAAGATTGATAGGGGAATATTCTTGTCTTTAATGAGACAGGATGCTGTGCCTGACAAAAAAATTGACATAGTCTCTGTGGTGGAAGAGCCTTCTCAGATGGATGCTGCAATCCCTGCTCACGCTGCACGTGGTTTTGCTGTTTTCTGTGCTGCTACTTTAGGAGTAAGTCTTACCCTGCTAGTGCAGGCATGAGCCAGCAACTCCCTTTTAGGCTGAGCTGTATTTATTCACACTAGTTTTCCTAAAGTTTTGAAAGTGTTTATTTGGAGAGTCCGAACAGGAGGATAGAGGGGGGTTTAAGTCAGGGAGGTGACATGCACAACTAAAAGAAGAACTTTGCAACACACTACGAACCTCTTAGCCTGTTCTGAAATCCCACTGTAAAACGTCCTACACTGGCATATCTATTGCAGAGAAACAAGGTTGTTTTCTTCCAGCTCAAACACCTTTTTCAGGATTCATCCAAGTTCACAGTTAAGAGAATAAGGATAATCCCCATGACAAGTGAGGCCTGAGAGACCCAAACTCAGCTCCCTGCTTCCTGCTGAATTTCCTGCATCATCTCTCAAAAACTCTGGTGAAAAAGTGCAGCTTTTACTAAATGCAGCTCTTTATGCTGTAAGGGTCCTGGGCTAAAAAATGGCCTGCTGGAAGGAGGACCAGAGCACATCCCACAGACGGCTGGGGTGATGTCCTGCACGTTTGCCTTGTGTTGGAGGATGCCAGTCCTGCTTTCTCTAAAAGCAAAGCAAGAATCGGGTAGGATGAAGGCCAATAATATGAATCTCTGGGATGTATTATAGAAGATGAAACTATCCTTGTCTGTACAGGAGTAATGAGACTTAATGACAGCCTAGATACTAAAGGATATGTTTGATCTGCCTTAGAAGACACAGAGTGAAACCCCACTCTGCTTAACGTCATTAGCAAAATTCATGCTGACTTCAGTGAGGCCAGGGTTTTACCTATAATCAGCAAATTGAACGATTCAAGAAATGCAAACGTATTCTCCTAGCTAAAGACAATTACTTCGTAAGTTGTTGCTGCCTGGACAAAACCCAAGGGGAGGGCTTAGATACTCCTTTCTGTAAAAATACTTGTGCAAGTGAACATAATTCAGGCTACAAAAACATTTGAGAAAATTCGGACCTAATATGTCTTCAAAGCCCAAAGAGTTTGAGCTGTGCCCGAGGTTCAGTAAATCAATAGATTTCTTTCCAATAAGTTAAACTGAATGTGGAACAGTTCCTTTCTGAACTACTGAAGAAAAAACACATGGACGAGGTACTCTCTACCATGGTCTAGTGGGCATGGATGATGGTTGGACTCGATGATCTTGAAGGTCTTTTCCAACC
>JANXJC010000098.1:38519323-38591056 GCA_027564655.1 Leptodon cayanensis
AGGGATGGTGACTCAACCACCTCCCTGGGCAGCCTATTCCAATGGCTGACAACCCTTTCAGTGAAGAAATTTTTCCTTTTTTTCCTTTGTCTGCAGCACAGGATCTGGTTCTCTGGCAGGGAGTACGTCACAGGCCAGCCTGGTCTCAGCGTTGAGGACACATCAGCGTCTTCAGCTTTCTGGTTCTGAGCACTGTTTCAGTCTCCAGAGGACAAATGCCCTCTGAGCTCTGGCACCGCTTCCAGAGCGGAGCCCCTCTGTTGATGGACCCACGAGCTGGAGCTGGAGTTGCCTTGGCCATTTTTCCCAGGGATGTGGTAAAGTCCCCATCACTGGAGGTTTTCAAGACGTGGTTGGACAGCAGGATAGATAAGCTCATCTAGGCTCCCTTTCCCGTGAAAAGTTGGAGCAGATGATCTTTCGAGGTCCCTCCCAACCTGGGCTGCTCTATGATTCTCTGATCTCCACACGGCATCCCACGCCGGGGTTGGTAGATGTTGCCTGAAGAGCTCGTGGTACCCAAGGTGATGGGCCGGATGGCTTAATGGGCTCTCTTGACATTAGTCTCTGGGAAGCCACAAAGGCAGTACTTGGACTAGAGACATCTATAGCTCTGCAAAGGCAGAGCTGACGTGTTATCAGAGCTCGGCCACCCCTGCACGATGACACCAAAGAGTGGAAGTGCAGTGCCACCGGTTGGAGATGTGTCACTCCTTAGCTGGGTGTAGATACCTTCCTCCACCTTCAGTCCCATGATCTTCTGCAGCGGGGACAGAGGGACCTGCGGCTTTGACCCTCAGCCCCACAGTAGGCTCGTGTTGCCTGACGAAGGGGTCTCGGGCGCTGTTCTCCCTCAGGTGTGCCCCAAGTGATGGGTATGAAGGTCCCTGCCTGAGGACCCAGGCTGACAAACCTGTTTTGGGGCAGGGAGTGGCTCCAAGGTAGGATTTCAGCAGCATCTCCATGTCCAGGTGAAGAGACTGTCCTAACTTCATTTCCAAAACCACACAGATGAATGGTGAGAACCAGAAGGGAACATGACTTGTCTAGGTCTCCACAGAAAAACAGCTGGAGAGATATGAATAGGTCTTGCAGCAGAAAACTTGCTTGTGTGAACATCCATGGGTGAGGAACCTCACATCAGTGGAGACCTGAGCCAGACAAGAAATATAATATTAAATATTTCTGTCTGATTGCCTCCAGAGGAGATCTCTGTGTGAATTCTGTTTCAAGGCCATTAAACAGTGTGTTCCTACTTTTCTTCCCAGTTGTCCCTATGAATTTCAAATGTTTCTGGATAGGCTAATAGGTATATTATTGGTGCTCTTTAGATGAAAGGTGTTACAAAATGTACACAACCATTTCATCTGGTCAGAATGACCGTGTAAGCTGTGCTTCTATTAAAGCCTATACAGTTACCTAAATTTAGAGTGCACTGTAAATCATGTAAAACAGAAATTACATGGTGATTATGCATCCCGTGAAAAATGTGGGTGAGAAATCATGCCTTTGATTATAAAAGATGAAATGTAAACTGTATGCAGCCCGATGCAGCCTGGCTCATTTATATTGCCTAGCAGCCTGCTATGTTGCTTATGAAGTGGCAACAGATGGAGCTGAGTGCTGACAGAGATGACAAACTGCATTTCCAGAAGCAGCACGGCTGCCTTTATGGGCATTAAGCAACAAACTGAAAGGCCTAAAATGAAGAGGAAGTAATAATAATAATAATAATAATAATAATAATAATAATAATAACAACAACAATAATAATAATAATACTTCTTGGGAGGTTAAAGGCAAGGAGGTTTCTCCGGGTGTGATTCGAAGCCTGGGGAAAACCAGACCAACACTTTAGCACGGTAGCGAGGGGAAACTTTTGTGCTGCAGGCATCTTGTTCATCTATGTTGAGGTGTGCAAGGCTCAGAAGTCCTTAGATAAACCTGGGATAGACAGTAAAAAAAAATAAAAAAATCTGTAAAGCATAATATGTTTTGGTCAAAACTACCTCTAAAGATGTCAGAAAGTTTAGCTGAGAGCCTGAACATTTTCATTTTCTGAAGGGTAGGCTGTAATAAGCAAGTTGTTGAAATTAAACATGGTAACCTGGTGACTTTAATGAGTCTTTAAATCAAAGGTGCACAAGCTACCTGCAGCTGAATTAATATTCAAAAAAAGTCGTTGAACGTGCTGGATGAGGTGCCAGGCCTAACCAGAAGAATAATTGTGTTAGAAAGCAGTATTGGGAAAAACCATAGTTTACGAAGAATGGAAAAACAAAAGCATAATAAGAAAAAGTTCTGTGTGCTAGATGTCATTAAGTAAGGGAATAAAATGAGAAGTCACAAAAATCAAATTTTTGGGAAGGATTTGAATATAAATAGCAAAAGCTTGTTTAGCAGGTGACTATAAAAAGGAAAGAAGATGTATTATCGTGCAGAAAGGATATTTTAGAGATTAGCGATAATCCATATAAGGCCCAAACTTAATGGAAGTTCTTCATTTTTGAGAGATGAAGACAACAAGCACTGCAGAAAAAAATAAATTAAGAAAGTGAATGAGGGTATGGAAATGGAAATTACTGCATCAAACTGCTTCATAAATGCAAATTGTATAAAACAATTTGCATCAGAGAAAGCCAAAGAAAATGGCCACAAAAAATGACATCTGACACCAATTATTTTGAAGAAATGTATTAAATTAGAGGCCGACAACTGCAGATAAGAAAATAACAAATAACGTATAATGAGGAAAAGGGAAGAAGTAGTGAACTTAACTTTTCAATTAATGCCACTGAGAAAAAAACATGTCTATTTTCATGTTAACGTATGACATAATGGCATAATGCTTGGAACAAAGAAGCAAGCTACATTACTAAGCACTGTAATTTTCTGTGTTGTTGGATGGGTTATATGTTGCCGTACATGAAGATATGAAAAGAACACATATGTCTTCTCTTGGAAATAAGCATGGTTATGATTCCAGCCAATCACACAAATACATGGAAAATACATGGAAAAGCTTTCATGGAGACGATAAGATCCTTTGAGTGAGCTTGCTGGTAGTATGGCTGAACAAAATACAAATGCCTCATGAGTCTTACTAAAAATGATGAAACTAGCACCAGTTCCTGCCAGTATAAACACATGACAATTTTAAGCTGCTCTTTCTCATGCTCGTTGTAACTGTAGGGGAAGATGGAAGTCAACGGAGTCATGGAGTGAGATATTACTCATTGTGGCCATTGTAAATGATTTCCCCAGAGGCTGTAATGTCTTTGAGGAACTTGCTCATTCTAATTCATTTCACACACTAATCATGCCTATAATTTCTTCTGCAGATATTTGCACTTCTGTGCTTTGCTTTTGGTCCTGACTAATAGTCCTCTGGGGTGGCATGTCTCACCGAGAGTCCCACTGGGGATCCCCAAGCCTGCCCAGGTCCCGTGGAACGAGAGGAGCTCAGTGCTTTGTAGGACTGTGCTTGGGGATACCAAACTCTCTGTTTCGATGAGGGCAGTCCTCTGATGGATGGGAGGCACTAGAGTCTGGATTTTGGATTTATCACCAAAGGATCAGTCATCCCAAGCAAGTTCTCCAAGATAAATACTCAAATACCCCTTACCTATTTTTCGGGAAGCCAGTGGAGACCAAATGACTCACCAGGGAACCGGTTAAGCAGAGCAGAGATTTTTGGGGACCCATTCTCTTTTTTGAGAAGAGGCCAACGTTAAGTCATTTCAACCTAATTTCCTGAAGAGGCAACCTTCTGTGCTTTCCTGCACCGTGCTTCAGCAATTACTGCTGCCCACCGGACACCCTGGACTTTATTGCATTTAAACTGGTGGAGTGCTCTTTTCCTTGGTGCTCTTTGCCCAGACAGAGTAGGAGCTCCGAGAGCAGAGGGTATTCAGCTTGCAATTTTAGATTTAGGTGCCAAATTCCACCTAAATGCTTCTTTAGGTAATTTAATCCTGTATCACATCTAGTCTTCAGCTGTCTCTGCCTTAGTTCACCTGTAAAGCATTTTTGTCCTGAGGCTGGAAGCCTTTTGGAAGTGAACGCCTGTTGCCTTCAGTTTGCAGAGAAATTAGTGCAGCAGGGCCTTGAGATGATTTCACAGCTTCTCGGTATGAGCTAAGCCAGGAAGACCAGGTCAGAAACACTGATGCCTTTCATTTGTGCAACGTGAGTACGAAATGTTATCAAATCAGAACATAACAGACAGCGTGGAGGATTACTTTGTGAGACAAATGGCTTGCTAACAGGGTAAAAATGCCCTTCAGTGGCTCTGCTAATTGTTAGAATATTTTACAGTTGGGGAACTTTGCTTAAGAATCTCCCAGCCATGTAAGAAACACACACAAAAAAAGGAAAACAGGTAAGACTGAGCATTCAGGACAGACCTGTGTCAGGAGACAGGCTTGTTTGAGAGAATTAAAATCACAGTTTGTTCAATGTAAGCAGACAGTGAGTATGCAGTCTTTAGCTATTTATAACTCACAAATAAGGCAAGCAGACAGCTAATATAGCCAGGGGCCAGCAGTAACAGAGCAATGCAGTTTTATTAGCAAGCCTAGGTGGACATGTCATTTGATAGATCCATGTGTGAAAGTATTTTTATGATCTGTATGTTGAAAAAGGTCACAGAAGCTTTAAATATGAAATTAAATAAAATTAAACCTTACTGAAGAGAGCCGGATCCCTCAGGCACTCAGAGTCTCTCAGTGGCTTAAACAATAGTTGTAGAGAGAAGTGGGGTAATCACAGGTGACTTCAGCCTATATGAAAAAATCCAATATAGCCAGGTTTACAATAGTTAGAAAAAGAATCATCATTTAGCTACATATGGCAATTACCAAGCAATACAGAATAGTAGCTGCTTAATTATAAACCTCTGTATGTAGACTTTCTGACATAGGAATTGAAAAGTAATTCAGTTCAATTAAAATGTTGCAATCCAAATAATTACATTGGTTCATGATATCTCAGTTCCATTGACCAGTTGATTCCATCAGCTGGGTAATTAGCCAGCATTAATCAGTTAAGCTCCAGCAGAGGCATTAGTTGCTTTAATATGCCTGTATTTATGTCTTGCAGAGATAGCTTTGTGTTGTAAAAATGGAATAAAATAATTCACCCCAGTTGATGACATTTCAGGTATTTCAGTTTACTCTTTGCTGTGCTGGGTTCCTTGCCTGGAAATATTTGCTGTGATGTGCCACTGTCTGCCTTTTTGCTGAAACCCCAGAGAGGCTGTGACAGTCCCTGGGTCGGCTGCTCTGCACCTCCTGCCATCCCTGGAGGAAAGCCACCCATCGCAGGAGAGCTGCACGTCCCACGAGGGCCCCAACAGCATTAACACACTCATCTTTCACTTTCGGAGTGGAAAGTTTCCATCCCTTTTTTAGTTTGGCAGGTTTGTCTTCAGTTAATAGCTTTTTTTTTTTTTTTTTTTTGACAAGAAACAGTTTATGAAGGAAGTGCATGGTTTTTCTGTCATTTTTCATATTCTTTATTTAAAAAAAAAACAGTGAAATGAAGGTTTAACCACTACCAGTGGTAGCTGTTTTTTAAAACAGAAAAAAAATCAGTTTCTTCCCTTAAATGCTTACAGTCTAAAAATTTCAAGAAATGCAAAATAAAGGAAAAAAGATAAAGATGTAGTAAATTTGTATTTTCTTTGAAGGTACAGCAATAGCCATAATCATGACTCGGGTAATTCTGCCCGCGGAATGATTTGCTTGTGTGTGGGAACCTGTGGCTGATGGGACCAGCCAGGAAAGGACAAGACAAGCACCCTTACAGATATTGATCCTTTCAGACATTTCCTATTGCTTCCTCATCCCTGTGCTCAATAATATATTCCTTATGATGATTTCATAGTTGTGCAAAAGTTAGATACTGTTAGCAATGGTTTAGCCTGCCTCTCCATCATACTGCATTCAAGTAGCCTGTCAGCTTCCAGTACTGTCTCCACAAAGAATTCTCTCTTCTGCAGGGCAGACATCTATTCATCCTTATTATAAACACAAGACAAATTATTTCCCCCCAGATTTTCTCCTCACATTTTTTAGGTCTCAAATACTTTTTTACCCCAATTGTCTTTACTTTCTTTGTAGGCATCTGTGACAAGACATAGTTTCCTCAAGAACCAAGTCAATGTTAACCAATTGTTGTATTATTTTAAAATAACTGGAATGACCTCCACGTTCTGTGGGCAACTTTATATTCAAGTTGCAAAGAGGTTTTGATCGAGTTCAGGAAAAGTGTATGACTAACGATTCATTAACATTTTATTTTCTCCCCCAAATGTGCTACTCAAATGTCCTCCATCTCCACGTGGTGTAGCTGGAAGCTGAGGAGCACGGAAAGGTGAGGCTATGCAGCACATCACCATCACCGGCTATTTTGCTGTGTGATTTTTGTATTTGAACGTACTGAAATTGGGTGGACGTGGTAAAGGAGAATGAGGAACCAACTCATCCTGGACTCTCTTACCCTGTCTGCTCACTGTGCCTGTCAAGGGTCCTTAGAATAGGTCCCGAACTATTGTTGATAATGTTTGAAATTTGAAGTACACCACCTCCAGAAAAGATACTAAACCACAATGTGTAGGGATAATTGTGGCAGTCGGTTGCCTCATTCAACCAAAATACAAAGGGATGAAGAAGCTGAGAAGGAGAGCAGAGAAACATTGATCGCTTTGGTACAGAAAAGTCCCACGGATACAAGCAAGGTATTGCAGGATCACAGTTCACGGGTAACTTGCTCTGTAGCTCTTAATGTAAATTCACATTGCATATATTTTCAGAATAGAGTCAATGATTTTCTTCTTGTTATTGTATTTAGGGTTTTGTCCTAATGAGTCTGCTCACCGCTGCCCATTGAAAGACCCCATTCCCAAACATATGTTAAGTATTTGGATTTAGAATTTCCATGGCAGAAGTCACTTTTACAAGGAAATTACTACCTTTAAGAAAGTTTAGTTTTAAAAAGGACCAATGAAACTTCAGTTTGCTCAGTGCTTTCTTTCTCCCTTTCCTTTTTTTAATCTTCTAATCTATGTCCCCTTTGATTTTCATGTTGCTCTTGGGAAAGACAGTAGCAGGGCTGAGCTCTGATAAAATCAACAGTAAGTGTTTGTACGAGCATTTGGACTCATCTTACACTTCAAATACCAGGACAGCAAGAATCCAACCTCGTATTGGTACCGACACTGCTAAGAGAGAGAGCAGAAAACCTTAGGCTGGAAGGCAAAGACTTTATGTTCTTTAATTTCCCCTTGCGCTAGAGAGGAAAGGTCTTTCCTACAGACTGATGCCAAGAGTCCCACAGCTTGTGACACCGGGTGTTTTCTTACGGACTTCTGTGCTCTTCACCCTCTTCTACAGCAACATGAAATGAAGCTCTGCTCGTGTCATCAATATTAGGGGAAGCTGTGGTGATTGTCAAATTGGGAGAAATTTCAGCCGTCAAAGCATATCCTTTCTGTGTGCCTTTCTTACAGAGAAACCTGGAAGAGTACAAAGCCCAGTGAAGAACATGTAATTCTTATTTCCATCCCAGCTTTTGACCTAAGTTTTGTTGGGGAGTGCAACAGGGTTTTTTACATTTTTAATTGCTCCTAGGAGAAAAGTTTTCAAAATCTCAAAAAGTCCATTTGAACGACAAAATAGCTTTCAGTTTAGCTGATGTAAATTAATAACTTAATGGGGAAGAGTTTTCTGTTTGTTGATGAAAAAAGCAGTTTCACCTTCTAGAAACAAAGCATTTCAGCCTGCATGTGTTCTGCAAGACTTGCAAATACACAAGGATGTTAGTCTTAAAAAATGTAGGCAACAATACAGAGAGTGAGTGGAAAACAATTTGGGTAAGAGTACAACGAATATCGCTCAACAAGTAATACTTTGGAATAAAATTTTATTACCCATTTTAACGTTTCATTAACCCTTTGAAAGTATATATTTCCAGTTACCTTTCCTAAAACAGCAGCCATCTGTTTTTCTAATCTGAATTAATCTTGCTTATCATTTGTCTTCTTAAAAACAGGAATAAAACCAGGACACATTCTTAAAATCACAACGATCTTTTGAACGGCTCCATTTTCAGTTTCTTTAGAATACTGATATTCATTCAAATTCATTCAGTTTCTTTCTTTTTTTTTGGAACAACTGATGCAGTTCTACTGGAAAATATTTATTCCCTTGGCTAAGGACAGTGTTGATACCTTCTTTAGTTTACGTTGCTATTTTGTCAATGGCAAACCATAATATTTCCAACATATAAGGAGTGGTTGCTATACACCATGCTGCATAAACAGGCATGAAAATAAACCCATTCATTCAAAGGGAAAAGAAGAGGTGGGGCTGGAAGAAGGTTTCCAGCCCTCTGAGCCAAATATTCTTCTGCTTAGGCCAAAAAAGCAGCACCTCCCCCGCCGCCCCAAGCAGAAGCAGTCTCCTTGTGCATCGCCCAGTAGTACTTGTCAAAATAAATTGTATATTATGGATTCAGGAGAAAAGAATAACCAAGCAATTACAAACAGCTCAGGCTAATTTTAACTCTGTTAAACAGAATTAATTAATCTACCGCAGAAAAATACAAGTCATCAGCTTACTAATTTTTTTTCAAAGCTTTTTATTACTTTGTAAGAGGAAAAATTCCAGAAGAGCAATCCGTTGCCACAGATGCAGCTGCCTAAAACATGAAGAAAATAATTTATTTCTATGTGCCTTTGACATTTTCCTTGGGTGAGAAAGAAAGATATTTAAGCTTCACAGCACAAATATCAAGACTGTAGGATCTACATATTTCTGTGATAGACTCATTGTGTATTTCACTCTGTGAGATGAAGCAGAAGAACCAGGACAGTCTTTTTGGCCCATCCTTTATGTATTCTTGGTAATTTTTTTCAAGTGCAATGGTTTGTCTGCTTTCAAATCTAAAAACTCCTCTGCATGTACCGTCAAGAGATTTGTGCTGCTTTGCACTGCCGAATCAAGAGATATGAGAAATCCATCTACTTGCATAGCAGAACTCGGTGGTGTAAGCAAGGAAGAAAGGGTAAGAAAAAAGGCACACAATCCTCTTTTTTATCTAGGGCACTTTTTGGCTGGCTACAAACTTACTGGAATCAGATGTCCAGATTGTGTTATACAGATAAACTGAAAAATTGGGTACGAGACTTACTTGCAGCCTGGATCCACCTGTGGGTTTCCACTGTAGAGAACCAGTCTACAGGCTGCACCATCCTTGGAGAGTCCCTGCTCCTTGGAGTAAGGCTGTGGTGGCTCCTTGGAATGGGAAACCAGAGGAGGAATTTTGTGCAATACCTACGTGGGACCAGAAGGGTCCATGTGTTAAAGTCTGCGCTCCAGGCCGTGCCGCATACCCGTATCGTTGGTCTGTACACACTGCAACTCCTCTGCAGTCAAACGAAAAGGACCAGAACTGCAGTGAGTTGTGTAAATCACAGCTTGCTACTCTTCCAGGCTTGAAACAAGGAAGACAGTGAGAATATCATTTGTTCCCCAGAAGCCTGTGTGCGGTATGGAAGTGCTGGGGTCTCATCCACAGAGACTGAAACAGGAGTCTCCGGCCAAAAGAGAGCTGGAGGGCAACGGCTCCTCTAAATTAAGGAAACGGCACAAATGCATGGCCTAGACCACGGTAGGTGATGTGAAGCATCCCACAGACCACTCGCTGCTGCTGTGGGGGTGTAACCCCGCACTGCTGGGCTCCCCAGTGCGTGCCTGGACCACACTCAGGGTGGTTATTGCCTCCTCGTTCCCACTAAGCTGGACTGAGCCAGTTGGGAACTGGGAACACAAGGTAGAGTTGCCAGCACAAGAGTGGGACAGAGGGATAAGTGCCCAAAACTTGAGCGTCTTCTAGGGACTCCTAAAACTGTGAAACCCAATTGTACACATTGTTTTCTCCTCCCTGCCACCTTTGCTCCCAATGAGCCTTCAGGATCACTTTCTGTGGAAATAGTCATGAAAACACATAGTGATACAAGAGTTTATCAGTTTCTTTTTTGTAAAAATGTTCTCATAAATAAAAAAAGGTCACTTGCACAGATATTCATGAAGACTGTATAGGAGGAATTACAAAGGTAGCCTGGAGGAAAATGCTATTTTTATTCAGGTAAGCAGGTACAGGTATTTTTACAAACTGGCATCGTGCTTGTATATACATACATATATACATGCTTGTGTATACATATAGAGAAATAAATATACGTGCCAATGCCAACCCTCAGGCACACTGAGGACCACTGTGTCAAAAATGTCTTCGTGAAATGGAAAGCAAGGCTGGCGAGAAGCAACAGCAATAGTTCTTGGTGAAGATCCTGAATACAGACCCAAGGGTTTGCTTCCTTTTTCTGATCACTGTTGTAGCAAAGCGCTACTTTTTTTTGGCCAGGGTTTCCTCAGAAATCTTTGTCTATGCCCCTAAATAGATTGCACACTCTTCTGAGCCAGAAATCTCTCAAAATTGGCAATGCCTACTATGATGAGGATTCGATTTCAGCCATTCCTCTGCTAAAATCAGTACCTCCTGAGATACTATCCTGTATTCCTCGGATTTCTGGGAATCCAAGACAACTGGGGAGATTTGTTCCTTTGGAAAGGCTGTTGGACCGAAGCTATAAGGAATGGTATATCCAGCAGTATTGCTGTTTTGATGAGTCTGTTGATGACAACCTTTTGTTCTAACGAAAACCAAAATGACTTGATTGCAGCCACCGTGTCTACCAGCACATGTGCCCCAGGGCTGTGTGACTTGTCACAGGCGTATGGAGAAAATGTGGGGGAGCCTTCTGCGAAAGTGTTAGTAACACCTTCTGGAAGAGCCCATGGGAGCCCCCTCTGAAACATCCCACAAAGACTGCTGGTAGAAGGTATCTCCTGGACTCACACACACATGTCAAAAGCCACATGGGATGGCCTGGAGGACCTCCAGCTTCCTGGGACCCCAGTCGATATTTAGCACTTCACAGGGATATTAATAAGAAAGACAGGCATTTTATCCCAGAACTACACATGAAATAAAGATACTTGATAAAAATAACTTACAGCAGCAATGAAAAAAAATATATATGATAAAAATCCATTCCAAATCCAAATCATTCTCCCAAACTGAAGACCAACCACAGGCAAAACTAATAACTAGAAGTGATTTATAAGGAACTGAAAACATCATGAGAACAGGGGAATAAAATATATTTTGAATAGAACAATATAATGTTATTGGCAACACAATGGCATACAAGCCTCTGGAGGTGTCATGCTGTCTTCTTTGATTAAAAGCTTGCACAGAAACATGAGTATTAATTTAGAAAGACTGTTTATATCTTCTGTCTCCCTAGAATATTATTAACTGGAGTATGCAAAATTAGGTCTTCAGAGCTCTTGCAAAATATTGTAAGCAGCAAGTCTTTATGTGGAAGGATAAAGCAAGGATTTCAGAGGGTTTGGGAGAAGTAATTAAGTTTTATTACTTGCAAGTGCATTCATTTACAAGAATAACTTCCCCACAGAAGTGGACATAGTTCTCTTCCTTTGTTTTTCTTACAAATGTTTCCTGAGGGAAGATTAGCAAGATACTCCAATTAATCCTAAGGAAGAAACCCTCTCACTACTGTAAGTGACCTGAAAATCTGAACTAGCTGTCTTGGATCCTTAAGCTGTATGACTTTAGCATCAATAGTGAGACGCGCGACTTCAGAGGGGGTGTCACCCCATCCGAAGGCAGGGGATAGTTGAAAAAAATGTCATCTACAACAATTTCCTTCCTTCAGCTGGCTCTGGAGGTAAATTCTGTTTTTAAATGACTGCAAGAAGGACAGACACATACCTCTCCGATCATCTTTCCTTTAGTTACAGCATGGGATCCATGATGAGTTTTATTTCTAAATCATTGGTGGTATGGGGATGGAGAAACTGGTTTACATCTATCCCCCCTTTTAAGGATCTGAAATCAACATCCACCATTGCTTCTTTACCTTTTTTAATTTTAATCTAAAACCATCCTGCACATATATCTTGATACTTTTAAGAGATACAAACGTGGGGCTCAAGGACAGAAAGAAAAAAAAAAAAACCAACAAAACATTACATGGTTTATACCGTGGAGGTGATGTACTCTTACTCTTTGTAAAGTCGTTGAGTCTGACCAGGCATCAAAACCTGGCCTCCAAGTTGTTAAAGGAGGAAGAACTTGCTCGTCAGGGTCATTAGGCAAATTAGGGGAGTTAATAAGCGTATCGCCTCTGCCATGTAGCAGGTGAACACAGTTGGCATCTGGTTAGATCTACAGCTACCTAAATTATGTGATTTCCCCCAAACAACTACAAAAGCAGGCAGCAAGGGAGTGTGATTGCCCATGACAGACCAGGCCTAGAGAAGAGGAAAGAGGGGACTCAGGAGTTGCAGTTTCTAACTCAATTTGCCTGGTGTTTACATCGGAGAGAGACTGACCCCAGGCAGACAAGAATTTCCACTATTCAGAGGAACTTCTTAATTGGCAATAAAACCAGATTTCACACGGCAAAACTACAAGACTTGATGAAAAAGAGGGATCTCTTTTTTTCCCCTCCTTTCTTTTTCCTGTTTGGATATGCAGTAACAATATTTTAGTGCCATTTTTAAAAAAGTCTGTTTATTTCTTAAATCAATGGCCTCTCATTTAAACTCGCAGACAGGGACATGTGGATATCGTCTAATAATTTGATTTTTAATATCAAACTTTCAATCCTTCTTCTTAAGAAGAGAGTAAATTTCTCAGTACAAGAGAATATAGAGATCTCCTTTGACCCTGATGTCCACCATCCACAACGTCAGCCATGAGCACAGACTGCAATCCTTCTTCCTCCTCTGTCTTCATAAGTGTTACTTTGGGTCTTAACAAGAGCTACTTAAATGTTAAAATGATTAAAATACCAGTCTAGAAATCAAAGAAGCATGCCACTGAAATCAGGATGCTTTAAAGCAAAATTGGGGTCACCTTGTGGTCTAAGCACAATTAAATTATGCCCTAATTTTCACAGGACTCTCTTAACAGAGGCTTAAACTGTCAAGCTCTACAAGTCACTCAAAGTGATAGTATTTTTCCTATTACCAGTGCGAATAAGGGTTAAAAATTGAGACCCCAAATGTGTAGCTGATCCTGAGCAGAGAAGCAATGGATGGAAGCATGATGTATGCTCAACTTCTAGCTAAAGTCATTACACTGAAAGTAAAGTAGCTCAGGGAGTGCCCATTGCCCAAATCCAATTTTCATACCAATGTGTTGCTGAGAGTACAAATTACTGAAAATTTGCCAATCCAAAGCTAATATTCAGAAAAGCCGTTCCAGTAAAAGTAAAAACAGCCTTTCAGCTAGCAGTGCTGCTCTTCCAATAAAGAGTATGTGAAATAAAACCCACATAATTGCAATAAATAAAACAAAACACAAAGAAAACATAGTTGTAAGAATACTGGTAAGAGGAATTGTATTCTAAAGCTGAGCGCATGGAAAGAAACCCTTTTCGAATGCTTATTCCCCAGCTGCGTAAGAAGGAAAATAAATCTTCGTGTATAGTCAAGGGCCGATGGATTTCTTGGTGGGAAGAAAGCCAACTGGTTGAGTTTTACCAGTAGAAAGGGGAAAGGTGGGAACGCTGTGGAACCATAAATCCCAGCAAAGTCTAAAGTTTGTCTGGTGAAGTTACTTACCCTCACCTAATAATTTCACTTCCCAGCATATATGACATATTTACCTGCCTCCTTTTCTGCCAGATTCACCCCCACATTCCTTCCTCTCTATTCCCATAGGAGTTGATTTGACTGCTCGGTTCTCAGGCTGCTCACACGTCCCACGTGGAAAGGCTGTGCTGGTGGTGTGCCCTGTAACGTGCTCTCCCGCTTCGCCCGGGCGTCTGCCTCACCAGCCGCTGGTGGAGATCTCTCCTGGGTCATAAACTTATTGCCTTTGATATTAATTAGGGATTAGCTTTCTAAATGTGATATCCCAATGCATAACTATGTCTAACCTCCCTCGGATGTGTGTGTGTGTGAATACCCCCCAGGAGAAAGCAGTTTGCTGGCACCATCTGGAAGCTGAACATGTCCCTCGGCCCCAACCGGAGTCTTTGCTGCAATCAATAAATGATACTATGAAAACAGTGTTTAGTGTCTTTTTGCATTAATCCTTATAAGTGAGGTCAACTGTAATCAGGTGGCTAGCCCAATCAATTCCAGTAACAAAAGAGCAAGATGGCCGTGAATAAGAAAAAACAGGTTAGAGAAAGTTTGGATAAACTACATGTTTTCCAATCATCAGGTCTTATTTACCTGCTGGAGATGTTACTTAAAGAAGAATCCAAATATTGCTAAGGGGAAGAGTGATGATGCACCGGGGCAGATTGGTCAGAAGGGCAACGGGTGCTGCAGGGCAGGGAGATGAACTGTGTAGTCCCTTGAGATACTTTCTAGAGCTATAACTTTATGTTTCACGATGAATAATTGAGGATATTTTAGGCTATATTTTGAGATTTCATTTGTAGATCAAGAGTGGAAGGACTGATCTAGGAATAGGGCTTGACCAGGAACATGGTTAGAAAAAGGGCATTATCCAATTCTTGAAAAAAAAGGCAAATATCTTGAAAGACAAATTCATCAAAATTCTGATTAAACCCAGTGGGTGCATATGCAAAAAAAAGGCTTTGATGTGATTCAAACCTATAAATGTGAGTGAATGTTTCTACTTTTGCATATGCTTATTTCTTTGGCCAATTCAGGCGGGAATTCCAGAAAAGAGGATTTGGTTCCATGCAGATGCTCCAGTACTGACACAGCCTGGCATTACCCAGCATGGCATTTGACTGGGTTGTTTTTAGGCATGCTATCTGTTCAAAAGGAGAGTTTCTTTGGAAAACTGTATTTGGAAACCAAGCAGTTCAATGTAAAAGGAAGTCTTGTTTCTGTCGGTGCAGGTTGGTTGCTGAGAGTGAATTTGGTGCCTTATGAAACAGGAAAAATAATTTCTGCTTCAAGAAATATGCATGTTAACTCTATATTATTTTGAATATTTTACTTTTCTGGCTGGCACATTTGATCCAAGTAACTACAAACTTCTCTTTAATATGGTAGTTGATAATCTGGCTATTGGTAATTTGCAGCTGAAGGAGGAAGACTGAAGAAGATTGTTTCAGAGGAAGACTGTTTCAATATGCGAATTAAATAGTAGTCTGGGATTTATAATCCCCAAATAGTCTCAGTTTAAGTGCTTTTGTTTCCAAGCAGACAGAAAGTGTTGACAAATGGCCAGCCTTGTGTAATGGTCCTGGGCTTGGGGTGGGGGGCACTGGATGTTTTTCTTCCCGTGTTATCAGGAAAAATAAAATCTCTGCAGGCCACTGCAGTGCACATGTGCTGCCACCAGATTTACACAGATGTGATTGTCTGCAACTCGGTAAACATTTCTTTTGATGATGCCCCAGAAAGAGAATCTAGTTCACTCCCTCCAGGCTATGCAGAGCTAACTGGGATGGAAAAGAGTAAGCAAATAAGTGGAAAACAGCCAGCAGAGGCGAAAGAGCGGATGGCATCCCCAGCCCGCTAGGAAAGCAGAGTGCAATGCAGGAGAGGTTTTCCTGAAACTGCCGGAGCAGAGGGCAGCCAGCTGAGCTTGTTAAATGCACATTTTCTGATGAATAAATATTGTGCCTGTCATTTGAAGAGGTAGTTTTTCCAAGGGAGTGCTCTCTACCCCAGACAGAGCCCGGCAAACAGGAACTGAAATATCCTTAAACCCCTGCTGCTTGGACAGGGTGTACCAGGGCTATGCAGCATTTGCTTCCTTCCCCACGCTAATTTGAAAGGACGTGATTTCAGTGTCTATATGGCCGGGTATTCCTCTGCAGTGTGCACTCGAGCATTCCACCTTTCTGTTACAGTTTGAGTCACTTTACGATACCTCTATCATTAGCAATACCTGATCAGAGCAAATAGAGTACATCCTCACAGTGGAATTGCTTTTGCACTTAACCTATTGGTTTGTTTATTTGTGAACACTCTGGCTGAAGGAACTTATTAAATAATAATGCTGGGATACAAGCCTGAAACAGCTGGCATAGCGTATTTTTAAAATTCTGACAGCACTGCCACACTGCCATAAATTCAACTTCAACATTGTAATGGATTTAAAAACCATGTGTGCTTTTATAAGGGTTGTATTCCCAGTTTGGTGGGTTTCAGATTCTTCATCATTTTGCTTATGGTCTTGCTCAGCATGGTAGACCTGACTCATTTGCTAGCTGCGCAAAGAAATTAAAATAACACTGAATTTCTGGGGCCTCCCTAAAGAGCCGGAGAGCGTGGGAGGAGGGCAAGGCAGGGCAGATGTACGCCAGGGCTGGTGAAGGACTTTCCGAGCTATTTTCTTTCCCGTGCATTGGCAGATCTGCACGTGGCAGCAGCCGTGGGTGGCTGGAAGAGAGAAGTGCTGCAAACCCGTGCCCGGCGTTCAGTGGGCCAGGGCCACGTTTGGGGAAGGTGCGAGGGGCTTTAACCGATCGTGTATCGGGGGAGGCTGGGTAGCAGGCAGTAGGAGAAGCGTTCAAAACCACAGAGATCTGTCCCTTTCCCAGCTAAGGGATTTGTGCGGCTTCATCCTGCACCAGCTCACCGCTGCTGGGCGCTGCAGTGATTTCCAGGGGGGGTTGGCATTGCCTTGGTAACTCAGCAAGAGACTCCTCCTCGCAAAAAAATGACCATGTTTATTTTTTTGCTGGCATGATTTCAAATTATGGGAGCAATTTGGGTGCTTGTGCTACTTCAGTCCTTCTAGGCTCTCTCTGCTGGCCCCTGAGCTGCCCCACACCAGCACCACCAGTCCCGAAGGAGGTCAGACACACTGAGGTGTGGGAATAGCACCAGATACCTATGTTTGAGGTCATTAAATATTCGCTGGCAGCCTCATTTGCGTACAAGAACCACTGGAATTCAGTAAAGGTATGAGAGAAAAATAAGCTAAGCACCATGGAGCCTTTCTTAGGATAGGCATGAAAGTCAATAGCTTTCACCAGTCTGGGGTACGGGCCAATTTACTGAGATGTCCCCTGCAATTATTAGGCTTTTCGCCTTGCTCTGAAGCTCTGGCAAGCAGCTGAGATGAGAGCTGCTCTGGTCTGGGTGATTTCCTGATGCTTAAGGCTTTTTTCCTGCACTGTCTTTGTACGACAGCTCAGCCCTCTGAGTACTTTTCCTTAATAATCTTAGTGATATCAATTTCCCCAACTTAAACAGAGATAAGGGGCTGGGAGAATCAAGGCAAGAAGATGCTCTTAAAGCTCTTTGCTTTCTCACCCAGCTTTCTCTAAACCGCAGCTTTTGCTGCCTCTTTCAAGGGCTGGCTGATAATACCTGTGCTCAGATAAACGCATTGTACCTTTTTGTCCCAAAGTGGTCTCTCTGCATGAAATGCAACCATTGATCGCCAGCGGCATTTTCCCAGTGGCACTGCCTGCTTCTCCATCAGAGCTCTGGGAGCAGAACCTGCACACCTCGCTGCCGCAGTATTTCTCACTGCATCTGCAATGGGACCCACCTCAAATCACCAGCACCTTTCAAGTGTAAAAAAACAAACAAAAAAATCTATCATGGCTCTCTTTGCTTAGGTTGGGATTTTTAGCGGAGCTACAGACACCCCACATCTGCTACATTTCAGTGGGATTTGTGTGTCTGATTCCCTTCAGCTCCTTTGACAGTCTTCTCCTGGGTTCCTGTTGCAGCCAGCTCTCAGCAGCTGTAAGCCTTTCATTTAACTCGGCAATTACCTCCCTATTAGCAAGATTTCCCATAAGATCTCATCCTGCATCAAGCTCCTGACAAAAAAAACAGTATTATAATACTTCATAACTTTGTATATACTTTATAACACTTACTGCCAAGATAAAATGATTCACAGCATCTTTGGGCAAGCTCAGAATTCTGTAGCACATATAATAAAGTTATTACAGAAGTCTTTAAAACAGGAGTGTGTCTGTTCAAAATATGCTTGCAAATAAGCAGAACTTATGAACAAAATAAGCCTTGTGCATAAATTTCTAGCCTTGCAGATTTAAAGCAACATCGCTTAGAGCTTACTAATATACCTCTCCAAAATCTCTCAGCTGGCTGGCTGCAGGGTGAGTTTGCCAGAGCTCTCTCCGCAGAGGATGACCAAGTTTTGAGTGCTGTGCTGCGGGGTGGAGAAGGCAGAGCTGAAAATCCAGCGAGAAGCAACAGTAATGAAACCTGCTGTTAATGAACTGATCGGCGCTGAGCGGTGAGACCCGCTGCTGCCGGCTCCTACCCGCAGCCCCGCTTGCTGGTGTGCAGTCCTGAGGGTTTCCGCAGAGTGCTCCCAAAGAGAAAAAAAATCAGGCAGGGAAGAGCAAAGCCATCCTCTCTCATGCTTTATTATAGCCTCCCTTTGACACTATGCCTATTTTCTGCTACTGCATTTTATGTGAGACATTAATCAGGTAGTAGCAAGGCCTGGGTCTGAAAAGCAGATCCCTTCCCTGCTGTTTCATCCCCTGTGCATAGGGGTTGTTTTCTCCCTGATGAGCATTGCTTTAGTATTACCCGTGGGTCTTTTCATCACAGATAACAAAAGGAATGTCATGGTTTGCTGAGCTGGATCAGCAGTGAAAGCCCACCAGCTCACGCTCTGCTCTCCAACTTTACTCCTACAATCAGCGTGTTGGGTCTTTCCTCCCAAGCTCCTCATCAGCCGGGGGTAATTTGTGGAAGGAGGGCAAAAAACCCCTTCCCTCTCCCTTCCAGTATCCACACCTCATAGGTCTTTATTGACTTTTCTTTATTGACCATCACCTGTCCCAAAGGTTTGGAGGATGATCACCTCTCCTGGCTGGAGCTGGGCAAGCCGCTTGCCTGCATTGCCTACGCTGGCCCTGCAGGTCACCCTGGGGTGCCGGTGTTACAGGGATGGTACACAGGGAGGCAGGAATGGGTAGTGTGTACAGAGAAGCCCCGGCTGGGATTTTGTTGTCAATAAAGTGCCGAGTTCAGGCTGTGAAACCACCTGACGCATTGAGTGAAACCCAACTATTCTCATGTAGTCATCATAGGAGAGGATGACCCCCTGAAATCACGTCGCAGTAAGAGTGGTTTTCACGGCTTTTGCTGGGATATTATCTGGATTTCATAATCAAACAAGCCTGACGTAGTTGATCTTGCTCACTGAAGTCTGCAGCTCACCACAAATACGAGCAGCAAATCGTGGCTTCTTTCTCCGTTGTTTCCATACGTATTCTTGAAGGACTGAGGACAACAAGCGAGGGCTTTGTAAGCCGCCTCTGTGGTCTGAGGTCAAAAAGGTCTTCTCCATCCCTGGTGTGCATTGGAGCAGCCTCACGGAACAGTTTTCCTTCAATTTTGTGCTTTCTCTCTGTAACTGAGGCTGTCGCACAAGAATAGGGAGCTAATAAACAGCAAGCGGGATGAGTTTGGAAGGGGACAAATGCCTGCGCTTGGCTAAAGCCAACAGCACCCATCCAAAATTTCTGCGGGCATTTCATTTCAGCCGGTGGTATCTCACTGTACTGACATGTGTCTCCCCTTGGTCTCCCATCAGAAATGCAGAGCTTGCATCTGTGCGGCAGGGCTGGAGGCTGGGTTCACCCTGGAGAGGGTGCTGGGGATGGGGCTTGCCCTTGCCCAGTGCCAGACAGGGTCTCATCCAGCACCGCTTCCCGCACATCACCGGGAAAAGGTTCCTGGTTTGCAGAGGTTGCAGAAGAGCCTTTAGCAAATCTTCAAAAGTTGGTGACGGCAAAATGGACTGTTAGCTAAGAGGTTTTCTCACAGCTATTCCTGTCCTGCCCTCCATTAGCGATTAACACTCCTCCCTCTCAGAGTAGGGTTAACAATTCCTTCGTACGGGTTGACATTTTCCAATCTTCATAAGTCGCTCCCTGTAGGCAGAATGCCACGAAGAGTTAGATTTCCTTCCTAAAGTGACTTGTCACCGAAAGAGCAACTAGGGCAAAGGGAGTCAAGAGACTTACCACTTACAATTACCACGTCTTGCCTCCTGTTTCTGTATCTAAAGCCTTCTGGATCAATCTAGATCTCTCTGACTTGCTCTCTCCCTAGGTTTCCCATGATAGCCATCCCTATTGCACTGCAAGTGTTTTCAGCCACAGGTAGCAACTAGTAACTAAAAAAGGTATTTCTATCCAGTCATCGTATATTTATACTACATACACAGGACGTATTTTGCTTGTATCGAGTGGTCTTATTTGATGGCACATAATACATGTTCTTTGCTGTGCTAAACTGTTGCTTTTGTGTATTACAGAAGAGCATGAAATGTTGAGTGCAGCGCAGTGTTTTTCTAACCCTTTCCCACTTCTTGGAAGTAACCTGCAGGCAGTTACAAAGATGCTGACCTCAAGGCTGTTCCATAGGCATACTTTTAAGTGACTTCATCAGAGTTTTTTGTGTTTGACACTGCAGTCACTGAGGTCAAAAATAGGCCTTTGCTCTTCTGAGAGTGGAAGGATGCAAGAGCGTCCTTCCACATGGGAAAGAAGAGCATGAGGAGGAGCTGACATGCAGCAACTCTCTTTTCCTACGAGCAGCAAGCCGAGTGCCTCCACGGAGCCGCAGATTCAGCAACCCGATGTCTTTACGACGCTTGCTGCACAAGCTAAGTATCACGTGAAAATTCTAGCACATCTCCAGGAGCCTGAAGAAGAGCCTAACAGCACCGATTTCTGCAGTTTGGGCAATCTAACGCCTACCTTTGGGGGCACTCCCGCCTGGGCATCAAGTGGGTTCAGCTCCGCTTCGCTCGTTGCAGCAATACATCTCCGAGTCTGTGATTAATCGGTGACATCCGTGCCCGGTGACTGGTGCACTTTTCCAGGGAGAACAGTTTTAGAATTCTGCTGCGTTCATATTCTGAGACAATTCTGGGTTTACTGGGTAATGCTGCAATCCTGGAGTCTTTGAGAAGTATCACATTTGTGGCTCATTTAATCTGCATATTTGTATTTGTAGTAATATTATATTAGGTCGACTATTATTGTCATTCCAGATATATGTTGTATTTTTATCTCTGTACCCAGTTGCTACATCCCATCTGATGTTATACCAGGAAATTTACCCTCTTTATCTTTAAGCTTTCTATTTATTCCTCAGCACATTTTAGGGGACTGTAAAAAAAAAAAAAAGAATATAAGGTAGTTTTCAAGTGTGTAGACCACAGGAAGCAAATTCAATCTTTCACTGACTTTTATATTTTATAACCAGGGAGCAAGAGGTTGCTGCTATTTAGAACATGGTGTTGGGGTTGTCCAGATTTCTTGATATAGACATTCATCCAGTTTAATTTCTTTAATGTGCTAAATGACCTTTTAAAAGTGCTCTTTGATGTCATGTAGAATATCAGCAACACATTTTAGAACAGCAACAATGCAATAAAGCAAAAACCCAAACATGCTTGAAATATTTATTCTAATAGTACTTCAGATCAGCTACAACAACTGTTTTTAAAAAAAGAGAAGAGATAACAACCTTCAGTCCTTCCAACGCATCTCAAGTGTTAGAAGAAATAAGGGACTAGCTGAAATTGATCTGTAATTTCACTTATTTGCCTAAAATTTTCATGTACTTAGCTGAAATGACTGAGATATTAGTACTAAATTCTTCTACAATTTGCATCTAGAGCTGAAAAATACCTGGAGAGTATACACAGAACATCAAACCCTATGGGTGTTTAAGATAAATTTCACTGGATGGAAAAGCTTTAACATAATAGTCTTTCAGAATATGGAAGCCAAGATAGACATAGCAGACAGGAAATAGATAGGCAAAATAAAGAAAAAAAAAAAAGAAATTACACCAGGCAGTGCCCCAGGGTGCTGGTTGAGTGTTTTTGCCTTCCTTTTAATTTTTTTTTTTCCCTTTTTAAGTAAAAAGCTTTTTTTTTCCTAAATCCAAACAGGACAGTATTCTTTATAGGAGCTCATTTCAAGGAAAAGGAAAAAGCTGAGAAGAATGGAAAATCTTCAGTGACAGAAGAGACATAAAAACACGCAAGGACTGTGAAATCTGATCGTGCCTCACAGCTCCACAAAATCAGCTTCGCTTGCCGCTACTCTCACCATTGCGGATTCCTGCTGTGATTTTTACAGCACGTAACAGTGGAGCAAGTACACCCAATTTGTGACTCTGCTTAGTGGTGAGCTCTGTGACGAATACAATATTGCCAGGATTTGCTAGTTCTGCTTTACAAGTTGAAAGCTCAAGCATGAATAAAAACATGGATGGGGATGGGGGATGTATGGGAGACCCAAACGATGGAAAGGGAGGAAGGGGTATGAAAGGACTGAGAAGCTCTTGAGGGATGGGGAAACTGGGGGGCTGGTGTTTGTGTGAGTGCAAAGACATCCACCAGCTGTTGGAAAACATTGTTCCCAAATTTGGGAAAATCTAAATATTGAGCATCAGGTTTAAACCAAGCGAACAGATCAAGGGCTCAAAGCAATCAGTGGGATGCTTTCCACAGGCTCGAGAGGCAGCTGGACCGGGCTCATCATCTTAACAAGTTCACAGTGCTGTACAGTAAGGTGCATCATGCCTCACAGTGCCCTGAAAGTGTCTTTTTTAATTCCATCCACTATTTTATTGCAGTGAAAAGCCACTGTGATAGTTCAGGTATAATTGTACATTTCAACAGATATTTAATGGATGGCGTAGATTATAGTACTATGTAACGGAGTATCCACAGAAGGGGGAAGCATGCACAAATACTATTCTTCAGTATCTACAAAAGCCTAGAATAATTTAAGCTCACATACTCTTCTGTACTGATTAATCCTTCAATACAAATCGGTGGGTAATGCTGACAATTAGTTACTTCAACTCTGTTTTATTTCCTTCAATTTAGACAGTTAAATATAGATACAAAGTCAGATAATTACACTCCAGTTGGGAGATGTACTATAAACAAATGAAATATAGTGTCTAAATTGATTTGTAAATCTGCATAAAGCTTTCTTTAAATGCAAAATATTTTTTTCATTACTGTGTAATTATTCATTAAACGCCATCTGTTAAGAGTCAAGTTAATAAAATGTGAAAAAGTGTAGGATAAAATGCACAGTAAACTAATTTCAAAATAATTCTCTTGAAAGAGTTCTCTGGAAATAAATACATTTTATCTGAGCCAGTGAAACTTGTCACACAAAACTGAGGGGGGAGAGGATAAGGTTTGCTGAGGCTTTCGTTGTGAAAACAAAACCATTTCCATTTCCAAATACCATTTTCATGTTGGCTTTTGAGAATCAAACATAACATTTTACCCAAACTCTCCTAGAGCACAGTGATATTTAAGCTTTTAGCAAGTTTATGGGAAAGCAAAACTCACCACTTCTTTACTGTATGAAAAATTTCCCAGACTTTCACTGTTAATTATTTCTCGTTCTAATTTTAAGCGTGAACTTCATTGGATTCAATACATTTGACTGCTTTTTCCATATGGAATAGGACCACAGTGAGGTTTGACAGGCCACAGAGATGATGCCATTAGAAATGCTCTCACTAATCGAAGAGGTAGAAAAATGCAACGTTGCGTCGCTCACACAGAGGAATTCATATCTGTACATTTGAACACCCTTTCACTAGCAGAATCCTTTACGTAAGGGGCATGTGTGCTCACCATTTGCCATGGGGGAAGCTGCAGCTGGGGCGACCGAAAGCTTCTTGCTCTGGTTATTCAGCAGAAACGTCACAGAACTGGGAATTATCTGGATCCCCTGCTCCTCCTCGAGGCTCCACAGTCACCTCTCCACCACTGATCTGGCATCCGTGTCAACCGGTGCCACTTTCTTCAGGAAAGCCAGGAGTTTGGGACACGGTTAATCCAGCTGCATTTTTCAGCCCAACTGCCAGTTAAACAGCAAGGATTGCCATACACAAACATTTTTTCAGAAAACTGATATTATTCCCTACTGCCAATTAGGTTTAGCATAAGCATTTTTTTCCCAGCTCTTTTTCCACTCTGTGGAAAACCTGATGTTTTTCTTCGTAAGCCCAGCTGAAAAGTCAGCAAGCTGAGTGATTTGTAGAGTGGAAAGTTGAAAAAAGCATGGTTATGGCAAAACATTTAGTTTTAACTTTTTAAATGGAAGCAAAATGTTCGGATGTGCCCAAGTCAAAGCATTTAATTTGGATTCATTAAACTAAATCAAAACTCTGCACTGCAGTCTCGTTTGACACAAGATGCCCACAACATCTGAATCTTGTTTCCCCAGACTCATGATGGTTATCCAAAATGCTCTTCGAAATGCCACTCCCATTGAATTCTAATGGCAGTCTGTGCTTACACTCTTTATTAAATATTGAATGATTACCTCTGCAACAGAGTATCTTGAGGCTGATAAATTTCAGATAAGAAGCTGAATACAATATGTATTTATAATTAAGCTAACTAAATTAACTCTAAAGCTTGTAACGTATCTTATCTAGTACAGTCGTCTTATTGCACTTTAAAACGTGAGTAGAACAAAGGCCACACAAATGTAAAACTCTCTCTGTTAAAGAAATAATTGCTGTTTAGGAAGCTTGTTCATGTTTATGAACAGAAACCAATTTTTTAAGAATTAGAGTACTACAGAAATCCACGACTATATAATTCAGGCTGTTTGGGCAATAAATGAACTAGAAGCACGAGAACACAACTACTTCCTTTCTGAAATGTAAGCCATATTTCACAGAAGATAGGAACAATGTGCTTTTCTTTGGACATTTCTTCGGAATAAGAGGTCAAACTCTCAAAAGGGGTCTCAGCCTAGCCTTCAGATTTGGATGGGTCTTTACTTTCATATCCCCAAATGCATTTATTCAGCTAAGACATAGAGCATCTTACCAAGTTCCACTTTTGCTCTCCTTTTGAGGGACATGGTTGATGACTGGTTGGTTGCCCCAGCTCCAGAGGCATGAATTTCTCCCCTGCTCCAGACTAAAACCAAAGATCACCCCCAGCTGAACGACCGCATAGTGATGACTCTTTATTTGGGTAGCAAAGTTATGCCAGAAAGAAACCATCATGTCCTACTATGTGAGCTCATTGGGACTTCTGCAATGAGGTTAGCCTTGGCTTTTTGTGGCCTAATGTGGTTTAAAATAGGCAAGAAAGATTAAGATTAATCTCAGAGGGTTGTGATGATCTGGTGGTCAGGGTGCTTTAATTACACTTTGTACAGGGTAGAGCATAGTAATGGGACACAATTTATTTTGAGAAGGTACAACATACACTGTGGATTTCAAGGACCCAAGAGATGTGAACTGAGACATGTGCTCCTAATTTTCTCCCGAAAAGGAAAAGATGGAGGGATCTTCACAGACACGTTGAAGATTTTCCATTATCAACAAGTAAAGTAAAAATTGATTGAAGAAAACCCTTTAGGCTGGCAGACACTTTGCTGAGAAAGATGTGTTGGAAGTTGGTGAAGGCTTTAAATCAGGCACTTCCAAGGACTGGTTCTTACTCATCTTTCCTTTCAATGCCATTGAGAGACACTAGTGGTGCAGGAGTCCCATGCACAGAAGTGTCTCCACGGCTCTGGAAAGCACGACAACCTGCTCATGTTTTGGGCTTTTACAACTCAGTGGAGACCCACCTCTACACACGAGCAGATCTTTTGTGTGGCTTCTACCTCATTTGCCTTTAAAGCAGATTAGTTTTATCTGCGATGGTTAGCTAGTTCCTGGTCAATCGCATCATAGACTACTCAGTAACAAAACATCTTTGCAGTTCCATGCAGAACTGATTACTCCGTGTGCTGGTTTATCTACTTTAGGATGGTTGGGATCATGTATACCTTGGTGCCCTGTGATACTCACACCAGTAACGGTCATGGGACGCTCATCCTTGAGATCATTGGTACTCTGTTGGACTCTCAGCTCTACCCAGACCTGCTATACTTTGTCTTTCACAAGAAGCATAAATACAGTGATTGTGGTGATCAGACAGATCATATACTATATACTGTCAGTGTATAAAAAGCGGCATCACAGAATGACATAAATCTGAAATGCAAACATCTGTCTTGTGGTTAGCATCAATCATAGCTTTCCAGCCTTTTTTTCCTGAATGATTGACTGGTTGCGAACTAACTTTTGGGTTTACTTTTTCATTTTATTTGGTACAAATATACCTAACGGCCATAGTTATAGTTTCACGAATTGATGCATGGTCTGTCAGTAGCCTTTCCCAAGTAATACAGGAACCAGTTACTTTTACCTATTTGGGAAGATTTTCCCTGTTTGTTGTAAAGCTTAACAAGGGTTAATTAAAAGCCCTCAGAGTTTTTCTACTAGTCTTTCCGTAAGTCTTTCTGCTAACTTCAGCAAGCTTAGGATCAGCTTTAAATAGCGTGTGCCATAGGGTTGGAAGTCTAAAACGAATAATGAAAAGAGGATAGAAGTGGCATGAATGAGAAATAATGCTCATTGCGGAAGAAAGAATGACCTACAGTACTGAAACCCCAATAGACTTGTGTCTTGACACCTCCTATCCATGCTGCAAATAACAGCAAGACACATAAGTAATAATATTTTCTATCTAATCTTGCCAGAATTGCTCAAGAAATCTTTTGGGGGGATTAACTGTTCCTGAACAGTTTCTTCAGTGTATTAGCCGAGAATGTCTTTTTTCTTGTGATGTCTTTCTCACCTATGAGATTTTTCTTTGGAAAAAACCCAACCTTAACTGTAGTTTTTCAGATCCTATTAGAAAACACCACTTCTTCTTGTCCCTTTTATCTTGCTGTATTGAGGAAACAAGTAATGCTGCCACACTCATCTGGAAACTAAATGTTCAGGGCTAACAAACTCAGCAAACTTGGAAGGAGTAGCTTTAGAGAAAACGAAACAAAGATGCTGTTCTTGTTGAAAAAAACCCATCCAAACCCTTTCAACATACGTTCAGTAAATCACAAAAGGAGAACTTAATAAAGAGGGCTATCTTTTAGAGCGTCTTCCTCAGGTAGAGACAGCAGTAGATAAATAGGGTGATTTCTGCAGCTGCAGAGCCTGGTTGCAGTCAGGAGAGATCCCAAGTGATCCAAGTATGTAGATAGAACATATTTTGCTAGCATGGCTGGAAGTCTGAGCAGATCGTTGTTTTTGTAAGGTACGTCACAATTCCCAGCTCCTGCTAATCAAAGCCCATACCCACCAACATCTACAAGTGCTCACATAAACCCAGTCCTTAGAATTCGTGCTCCTTTAATACACATATAGGCAAAATCCTTCTCTTAATTTGTCTTGGAGCTAATATGACACGTCTGATCCAGGAGATACTGAAATGATACATTGTATGTTATTCTGAAAATCAGATTATCAGAAAATGCCTCCTTGGCTTTCTATATGCAAAGTATAGCATCTTGCAATGGGGCAATAAAAAAAATTGAGGAGATGAGACATAGCACTTTGTTACCAGAATCTCTTAGAACATTTAAAGTTCAGTTGGGATAATGTATTGCCTCTTAGAATTTTTATTGCAGGTCCTGCACTTTTTTTACCCACGGTATAATACATCTTTCTGTGGTGAAAGTCATCTAACATAGTGTTTAATAAAGTTGCACAGCAAGTAATCCTATCCTTTGGTGGATAAAGGTAATACCCTGGAATATTTGTGGATATTGTCTGTATCTCTGTCTATCTATCTATCTACAGTTTTTTACTAAGAAAGATTACAGAAGCAAGGGTTATTATCATGCTCAGGGAAGAAATAGCTCTATTTCTATTAGGAAAGAGAGAAGTATAAGAAGAATGAACAAGATTACAAATCCAGTTTTCCTGTTATTGGCTCAGGAATGGAGGAGAGAGGCTATTTTTCTGCCTTCCTCGTTGTGGGATCTCTGTAGATAACTGAGAGCAAGCTGGGGCTGTACTGAGCCTCCAGTCCTTTCTGGGACGGTAGCAGGATGGGGCTGCACCCACTGCAGCCCCTACACCTATATGATCTGACCGAGGAAGGGGTAGTAAATGCTCACTGCTCCGGCCAGGGACACCATTCACACCGGAGTATCTTCAGGGGGATGGTTTACACCCTGCGGCATCCCCTTTGCCACCACAGCTTGGACCATTTTATTTAATGCTGGAAAACCCCACAAACCCTTTGCTCAAATTTGTTGTGGGTTAAACCCTCACGGAATCTCACTAAGGCAAAATGACTTTTGAAGAGCATACACGTAAAAATCAGAGCATTACTCTGAGATACTGTCATTGCGTGTTTGTGTTTGCAGCGCTATAAACTTGTGCCATCACTTTCATTACAGACCCGGATTTTCAGTGATGCATGTCTTGTCAGAAAAAATTATTTTAAACCTGAGACTTAGCAGTGCAGCCCTCATCCTGTGAGCCTTGTAAAGAAAAAAATTCCCAAACCATACTTTATAATAAAAATATTGATTTTAGCTGATTCGTGACTCAGTGGATAAATACGAGCTTTTATCCTGCTTTGGGAACCCTGGGAATACACGGCTTGGATGTCCCTGCTGTTAAGAGAGATGGGCTGCCTCTAGAATTACACTTTCAGTTTATTAGACCAGGCAAGCTGTTTGTTGATAATGCCCCTGAGTTTGCTTCAACATTGCTTTATCATCTCCTCCAATTACAATAGCCCATCAAGTCTTTTTAAGGCAGTTTTTACTTGCCACTAAGACAGGCAAATTCTGAGATTTCCTTCTGGAAATCATCCCAGGGACCACTTGGAATTCATGACTGGCAATTTTCCAGCCTTTTGGAATCAAAGATTCAGATTTTCTGCCCTTTCAATCACCTTGCCATCTCCGAGTAATGTGTAGGGAAATCACTCAGCTGTGAACGGAGATTGGTACCGTACTCTCCAACTGATTTATATTAGATGCAACTAAGGAGGCAGGCGGAGCACCTGGAACGTGGCAGCAGACCGCAAGCTGTGACATCTAGGATGGCTTCGGGCACGTTCTTTGCTCTCGGACTGCCCCACCAGTTCCACTCAGAGCATTGACGAGGTGCCCTTAGCCATGGCAAGACCTCCCAGGTCAGAAGCAACTAACTGTTCAGCAGTTATGAACGACCCAGGGATGGAGGGTGGAGAAAAACGATCTGCAATATCACCCTCGCAAGAAAGACGTGCACGAGAAGGCTACCCTGCAGCTTTTTCTTTAAGTGTCTGTAGGCAAAGAGAAATAATAGCATTCATTGTATGTATTCTAATACAGCAGTTTGCTTACATGACACACACACAAACACACTCACTTTTCTTCTCATAGTTCTTAAATTATTAAGCAGAATTTAAACCAGTAGCTTAATTCCCTATCTGCTAAGTAGACAGGTATTACTAAACGTGATCTTCTGGCCTGACAGGGGGATTAAGAGAACCAAAATGCATGTTGTATATAAAAAACAGGCCTTCCTGCAGCTCATGCTGTATCCTGTTCCTGGGATGGGTTCTTTTCTCTTTTGGCAGCCCAAAAGTCTGCTTTGGCAGGCAGCTGTTGACCTCCACTGAACATGGAGGACACATTAGGGTCATGAAAAGAAGAAAAGGGCACGGCTGGAACAATAATATTTCAGGGATTTTTGAGCATTATGATGGTCTTGAAACCATAAACGAGGCCTTTAGCTGGTCTTGATAGTAGGTCCTTCAGTGCCTGGAGCCAGAGGACAGGCTTACTCATACATCCTAAAGCACGTGTTCCTCTTTCACCTCGTTCAACATCAGTTCCACTTCTGGCCAAAGCTGCCTCGAAATCCAGACAGCGTGTGTCCACGTGTGCCTCTTTTACGGAGCACTTGAGCTCTCTTGGCTGACTCCTTCCAAGGGGTTTCCAAACATCGCCCACCGTGCACTGATCATCGCTGCCAAGTTCCTCCAGAGTATGAGCACGGCCAGCAAGGTGGCTCTTCCTCCAGGCCTCACCGACAAAATACCTTGTCGAGAAAGTGCGGGCAAGACTCAGCGCAGACGACCTCTTGTCTAAGAGACTTAGCGTGCAGTTTGGTGGCTACATCTGGAATGCTGTTTTGAAAGGTCTTTTACCTGAAGGAGGTCACTGACACCTGAATCTCTGCCCCGCCAATGTATGTTAGAGGTTTTCCTGAGGAGCAGACATGCAGTTTATACTAATTGGATTTTTTATTCTCTGTGTGTGCTCTCTGATATAACTCTTTGTAACGCTCTTTCCTTCCCTTAAGATAACACTGAAGAAAAGACAGACTGTCAGATCTTAGAAAGGGCTACTGAGAAAAAAATAAGGAAAGTAACAGAGTTTCAAGTTTTGGTTGCTTCCCTCCGCTAACTTGCAAGAAGGTTTAGAAGAAAATAAATTCAAAATCCACTGTGACCTTACACGGCTGGTATCAAAAAGGGGGAGAAACCTACGTCCAGAGGGAAGACATGATAGCTGGAAATCCAAAATGGCAACACTGCTTGCAAATGAGGAAATATTGCAGAGGATATATATTAAGACAATCTCAACTTCTCTGCATTTAGAGCCATTTTTGAAGACATTGTTTCAGTTTAAAGAAAATATACCTGGAAGAGAAAAAAAAGCTTCGGCAGTATCTAGCTGTAAGGCTGCAGGGACACTGCCTGTGTCTCCAGGCATGGAGATATTCCTTCTGGCTGCAGTGCTTCCTCACATCCCGGGGTCTGGAGGTAGAGGATGAACAACTCCTCAGAGCTAATTGAATTATACTGATTTAAAATGAAAAGAGAATAAAGCTTTTGTTAGCAATAACTATCTTTTTTCTTTAATATAAGAGGAAACATCAGCATTTTTACAGGAAAGTAAACACATTTGGAGCTTTCTGTCCAAATCCTTAGGGGGTTCAGCTTTCCCACTAATAACGAAAGTGGGGACTTTCTGTGATAGTGTAATCCACCTAAAACTTGTGATGAAGAGTGGAAGATCTTCAACACTGTGAAAAGAAATCAGTCAGCAACTCCTTTAATTTTTCTTTCTTTATAGCTACCAGATCAATCAGATACTCGTGAATGCAGAGGAAATACTTACATGAATACTGCTAAAGCATTATCATTTCCAGAGCTTGCCAAGAAAGCGCAGGTGTTCCTGGAGCCCTGAGTAATAACAACCCAGGGCTCCTGGGTCTGGATGACAGGTATTCATGACAAAAGGAAGTAATCTTTCTGCGTGGGAGTTAATTACAGGCGATGTTTATTATGCCTAGGGTTGATAAAAATCAAATAGTGATTAAGGACATAGACAAAACTTCATCACTTTCTTCTTTTCTGCCTTATAATTAGATTTTGTAGCTAGACTCTCAACTACCAGGTGAAATTTAATATGAGAAAAGTCAAAGATGTTCTAGAATATTATGATATAAAGGACATAACAGATCACTTCAGGGTCTCTGTCCTCACTTGCTCCTTCCACAAATCTTAAATCTTCTTGTGTGGTTGCTTTTTTCTTTTCTCATGGTTGCTCTGAACCTTTACCAAAAGAGTGTTTTAAAAAGACAAATGGATTAGCTAGTAGACATGGAAATAATCTATATGAATGTGGATTAAATTAACTTTTTCCGTTGTAGGAAGGAACTTACTTGAGACCAGTCATAAGAAGTCCTTGGTAAAAATAAACTGAAGCTGTCCCCATTTGTTTCCAGCTAGTAATTGCACACTACTACTGTGAAATGGGTAGTTTTCCAAATTGTTCCATCAGGAGATTGCTGACCTTGGACACCAGTTTGGCTCTGTCTCTCTGTATGAGTTTTACTTAAGATTTCTTTCATTATCAGCGATGCACATGGAGTACGCTGACTGATAAAAACACAGGAGAAAGCAGCCAGTACTTACTATTTCATTGTTTGGGTTTATTTTAAACATTTACTGCATTGAAAAAAAATTGAAGGAGATGAAAAGGCAGAGTTATAGTTGACTGAAAGGCTATGACTTTTTTAGAGGAGTTTTATCCACATGCTCTGGTGGACTTTTCCCGTGGTCATAGGAGAAGAGTGGTAATATGGTGTTTTGGCTGTGCATGCTCTGTTACAGAACTGATTCTTTTTTAAGGTGAGACTTACACTAGTAAAAGGTCCAGGGAGGTGGGTATAATGCCCTGTGTTTTGGTGGGACCTTTCAAAACGATTGTTGTTTTGAAATCAGTCACTTACTGAGCTCTCTTTTGGAAATTGAACTCCTGTTTCATCTTGTCTGGTAATGTTAATCCAAAGAAAAGTTAACCAGTTTTTGTATTTGTCTTGTTGCTTTGCTCCCATTCCTCCTTTCTGCAAGCCTACTTCACTTCAAGACTAGCAGGAAAGCAAGATCTTATTAAATATATGAATGCTTTGCCACTGATGCTGCCAACAGAGGATTCAGAACATTTTTCATTTTCGTGGGTGAGACCTCACCTAGAAAGGGCAGTGTGGATGGCTCAGTCCTCTGCCTTTGGGTCATGATGAGAACTGGATCAAAAGAAAAAAGCGTTTAAATCTTCATGAAGTGATTCATTTTTTCCTGAGGAACAGAGTAGCCCTTCCAAAAAACACTAATACATTAAAATCTTCCTTCATCATTAGGCAATTTTGAAGAAGTCTTTTAAAGTCTAAGATATTAATCAATCAATAACAGTACCTTTTATTGACTATGCACATAAATGATATCTAAGGTAAATAAAATTAAGACGAAATTAAAGAAATCAGTCTGATATAGTTACCCTGTTTCTTAGTAGACACTAATCTCCAGGCAATTTAAACTAATGCTTGATCCACGGCTTTCTGATTCATGCATCCACACACGTTGCAGCGTTTGCCGAGCAGAAACGCAAAAGGATTTCGCTCCATTCTCTAGCGATATTCCTGTCCAACTTGGTATGCTACCGGCATGTTTATTGCCTTGCCTTTTCATTTTGCTTAAAATCATTCACAGTCCTGCAGAGCATTCGGACTTCTTGGCTCCGGTGCCTCTGTGAGCGCTTGCAGGTCGGATACACCTCCTGCTGCTCCAGGCAGGCTGCGGCACCTGCATATATCAGCTACAGCAACTCACTCACCCACCAATTAATTTTGCATCTGTATTTTTCCGGAACGTGCTCTGCTCTAGGCCCAAAGAGAGCCATTGCACATGATTTGCAATAAAATGAATATCGTGTTTGCTCCCAGCTGTAGAAAGCAACTGGTGAAACTAAACGGAATATCTCAGAGATAAAGTCCTGTTTGGTGTCAATAGAGGATCACAGAATCAGCTCTTCCAGTTTATCGTGATCTTAAAAATTTGATACAAGAAGGCAAGGATTTTTTCAAACAGAGGCCGGTGATCCATCTTTCTTGATTACAAAGAAAGTGCCAGTACAGCTGCATTTGTGGTAATTTTACATGACAATCTGTCTAAGAACCTGCTGGTTGTAGTCGGTGGTCAAGTGATTGTTTTGAATTAACACAGAAACCAAGCATGGTTAGTATTCACCTCCTTTTGCCCTCCGTTTTGCTTGTAAAATGTTGACTAAGATTTACAGGTTCTAACTAAAAACCTTTATGTTAATAACATTTTAAAACAAAAAAGGCTGAACTGATAGCAAGGGCATGCCTATACCTCATTAAGAGTGCTTCCCAAACTACAGGCCTGGAAATAACATATCTGTTTAAAAAGGCTGCCTGGGCTTATCGAAGGGATTGCATAATTCCTTCATTACCATGGTAAGCCAGTTAAAGCAATAATTAAAATTAGAATTTCAAAGTCCTTGAAGTTAGTGGACCTGTAGAAAAGCTTCCAGTGAAAAGAAACCTTATAAAACCTTATCAATATATCACAAATCCAGAGGAATCACAAACCCAGAAGAGCTGTTACAGGGAAATAACTTAAGCCTTTAACAGACTGCTTTGCAATGAGTCTTTTAGTCTCTTAAAGACCCACGAATTGAATGTTACCTTCCCTGAGCTGGAATGGCATTAGTAAGCTTTCCAACATATTTAAAATAGTTAAGCAACCAGGTGGAGAATTTGCAGGTGATACACAGTTAGTTGAGCTCTGAAGTCCGCAAATCCAGCACGGTAAGGGGGACAAAGCAAAAGCAAGCTGTGTAAAAAATACGTATGATCACGTAAATTAAAAATATTTTTGAACCCAAACTCTTCTGCCCAGCCTGAGGCAAAAATCCAAATATCCTTCGTTAATAAAGCAGAGGTATTTGGTCAGATCATCCCCATACTTATAATAACCTCCTGCCCTGCAGAGCTTGTTAGAAAGGGCAGAGGTGGTACTCTGCTCAATAGAAAAACAAGATGCAAAAATCATTTATTTCAACCACAAGATAACACTTTTAATAATGGACATGTCACCCAAAGAAGTGAATAGGTATGAATATCCATGTAAAACTGCTATACTAGAAGCAAATATAAAAAATAAAATACCTAACTAACTGCTAAATGGAAGTTTATGAGAGTGTGTGCTTATGCATGACTTTTTTATATAGAAATACACACCGATATCTACGTGTCATTTTAAAAGCCTTCTGTTGCAAGCCTCTATTTTTGTCTTTGCTGAGTGAGAAGGAGCCAGCCCAGTTTAAAGCAAGAGGAAATTGAAATACTGCACATCTAAAAAGAGCAAGTGTGACAAAAGTGACTTCTGCTCTGACATTTTGAAGAACTACAGGGTAAAGAGAACAAATTCTGCCTAGAAGAGTGTGGATGTGATGGATATCACTTGGTTATCAGAACACGGGACCGACATAAAATGTAGTATCTGGCAAATTCAGTCCTGCCTTTTCTCCACAAAAATTGGGAGTGAATTTGTTTTACCTGTCTTCCGACACCCAAGAATATTTTGGGTCTTTTAATTAGTGACTGTCTTTCTTCTTCCTCTGCATTTCAAATATCCAATGCTTCTCCCATGACAGTTTAAATCCCAGAGTGCCTGTCACATCTTAGGTGGCATTATGAGCAGCGTGCCAGAGGTGACTCCTAAGTTTAATTACTTTCCCTGAATGAGTGCCTTCCCAGTTTCATTGCCTTCTCGCTTGGACACGGGTCTCTAAATCTTTTCAGGCACTTTTGAAATCACCTGCACAAGCACAAACTTCCCAGAGCAAAGCTTTCCTCCCACATATATGTAGACATAGCTAAGATGAAGCGCCTTTGGATTTGCCGGAGACCTCTAGCACTCCTACTGCAAGTTAACCACCACAGCAAGATGATCACGAGTCTCTAAAGTTAACGAACAAAGACGGAGAAAGGCATGGCTTGTGCCTTAAACAGTCCTGATGGGAAAGCCATCCCTGTTAGCCCTAAACCCATGCTGGACCTCTGCCAGCGATGAGTCCGAAACGCAGCCCTACCTGAGCCCACCTTGCTACCACCAATTCACAAGGCAGCTCTGCATTTCGGAGGGACCCTGCCACATCCTCAGAGCAAACCTGAAAAAGAAAAGGTCATTGCCATCAGCTGGGACAGCCGAGCTCTTGGCGAGACAGTCTCAATGTTTGATAGAGTCCTCGCTATGTCTCCTTGTGGGAGAAGCGCTCGTGGGTACTCACGGAGCCCCTTTTATGCGCACATCAGTTTGCTCTCATGACAACATTGACAGGAAAACATAAGAGTAACTCAGAGCAATAATAACAGTCTTTTAAATTCAGGTGATATTTGATTGGCATGTTTTCATGTGAATAACATCAGAATAGCTATACAGCTTGCAAATAACGATGACATCATCTAAGCAGACTTCAAATGCATTAATTCCTTTTCCCCAATTTTCCAAAGGCAATTCTCATTGAGCTGGCGCAAGTAGCATACTAGATAATGTTTCAACAGTTCCTGGAGGCTGGAAATCAGCCTTTCTAGAAATACCTTCCAGGTTTTGGGTCAGAAAGTGTGTTGGGGCATGCTGAATAATTCTAACCTCTGCAGGTGTGTATGCAAGAAGATGAATGGTGAAAGAGCTGATGGAAAAATTTACTTCCCCTCTCTGAAAGTAGGGATATTATTCTAAAGGCTGCAATATTATGGAAATTAATTAAATTAATCATTTAATTCTAGTTTAAATAAGGGTTTTTTTGTTTGCTCGATTTGAGTTTTTCAACACCTCAAAAAATTATGTTAATTTTCAGATTAGTTATGCTTTTATTCATTCGCGTGTAAGAAAGAGGTGAGGACAGATTGAGAACGAAAAAAATCAGAAAACAAAATGAAAAGTCACTTACATCTTTTAAAAATGAAAATGTAACTAATTATTCTTTGCTAATAAATATATTTTTTTGTGAGAAATAGTAGTGCACTTAAAATCTATCTACCAAGCTTTCCTTTGAGCCCTCCTTCTGTGTTTATAGGTAAACCAAATAAAACAGGTACATCCACGCACTCTCTCCTTTAAATGAATACTATTCTAATGTACCTCAACACGAAGTGTGACTCTATCTGCATCACTGATGACACTGATATGGAGCGATTCCAAAATATAAATTGTGAACCAAATCCCATGCTGGAATGTATCATTTAACATCCTGCCTTTGCAGGAATAACACAGACCGAGCAAGTTACTCTCCTACTTGCACCAAGCGACCGAGCTTGCTCATCCACTAATTGGCCCCCAGGAAGAGAGCTCTCGCCTGGTTCAGAAGCAGCCCAGGGAAAGGGAGAGCTGTGCCTTCCACCTACACGCACATCCACCCACAAAATTCCCCGACTCAAAGGTTCACACGGCTTGCTGCTGCCGCTGCCGGCTTGATTTGATTTCCTTAGCTGCCCTAAGAGCCCTTAAAAATCCATCCAGCAGGCAGAAGTGCCGGGAGCATCAGCCGTGTGCCTCAGGACCTGATGTTTCTTTAATTGCATGAAGCAAACGAACAGTGACAACCTGAGCATGAATAATTCACCAGGAGGGCTCTGGCGAGCAGCGCTGCTGTAGCTGTTGTGGCACTTGCAGCGCAAGGGTTCTCTCCCCAGTTCCCCAAAGCGGTGGCCCGTGAGAAACCATCTGGGTGGCCAGTAACCCCCAGTTAGTCCCGGTGTACCATGCCGCGTTCTCTGTGTGCAACACATGGCAGCTGCTGGAGAGCAAGGAACCAGGCAAGAAGCCACGGCGTGATGCTAGTTATTTGGGGCTAGGAAGAGCGGGGGCTGAAGTAAAATAAATTTTGGTCAGTGAAGGTGACAGAGAAGGTGTAGCAGCTGCCTCTGCACCGTGAGACCCTGCCAGCCAGGGCCGGAGAGGGACAGAGTTGCGGCTTCTCTCTCCACCACGCGACCTTGCCAAGGTTTTGCATGGTACTGGGCTGATGACAGACCAAAGTCAACTCACACGAGTGCTTAAAGAGCTTCCTTGTGCCTTTTCTTCTCGAGCTTCTGTCTTGGCACGGCGACCAAAGGCTTGGATCACTTGCCACGCAGTGAATCAAAAGTTATGATTTCACAGCTGCAGAGGAGAAAGTGTTCTCTGCTGCTTCTCACATTGTTAATGGAGCAATGAACTACCAGGGCCAGCTGCCCTGTCAAGTCTGTCTACCATCCTGACACAGTATGCAGACTTTACGCAAGTCATTACTCACTTTATCTGTACTATACGTACATGGTGAAATTCTGACAGCTGGAGTCAGTGAGACTTTACCATCGATCCAGCAGAATGATGGTTTCATGAGCCATTATCTTACTCACGTAAAAGAGGATAACGCTTTGTTTTTTCCAATGTGACACTTTACCTTCAAATCATCAGACTAAAGATACCGTTGTTACTAAAATTTAGTTTAATTGACAATGAAGTGAAATGACCCAGTTCTACAGTTTATGAATGTATTACAAACTCTCAAACAGCCGTGAGGCAAAAAGTAAAGGCTGGTGGAGGCAAGAGGAAATACCCATGGGCTGTCTGCAGGCACACGGGCTTTCTGGGGAAAATTGGTTGTCTTCGAACTGTCTAAGACACAGATAAAGGAGAAACAACCTCTTCCATGTGTCAATACTGCTGTTATTAAAGTCCTGTAAAGTTTGTACACTGCTGATCAAAGGAGGAAGGTGAGACAACAGGAGAAGGAAAGTGCAGTGAAAGCATGAAACTGAGATTCCCCGGTTTTGACAGAGGAAAATTGGAAAGCGACAAACTTCAGTACAAAGGAAATGCATCAGATCTCAAATGCATTTTCAGGTTAGATTTTCAAGTAGTTTTCTCAGTGGTGTAAAGTCTTAAACATTAGTTTCCTGTGAAATGAGTGTCTTAGATGTTTTATTTAGGTCATCAGAATAGCCTCCTATCTAGGATATTTAGGACATAACTGAAGATTTCATTTATCCGAAGTAGCTATTCCATTGTCTCAGTGGGATAACATGCCAAGAAAGTTTTTCCCTTCACGAACACCCCAGCAAAGACAAATCTTCCATCCACGTGTCATCGAATTTTTGAAACTGAAAGGTCAACCTGAAATATTGAAGATTTAATCAGCTTCATGTATTTGTCCATTGCCAAATACAGACAAAAATGTAATAAAAATTACTGCATGGAGAGCAATAAATTAATCTCTTTTCTAGAGGAGTTTCATATTGTTGTAATATCCCTCCTGTTTGGTACAATACTAGTACAAATCATATCTCCATCAGGATAAACTGGTATATATGCGGTATGTAGGCCACAAATCCATTAGCTATAGGCTATTGTAAAAGAATGGCAAGAGATTTGTGTGATCCTTCTAAACCTGGTCATTTGTGGATAAAATTCATCATTTGATTAAGATAAGGCCTTTAGACTCAGGATCAGGGCCTCGCTGTGTACAAACACCTTGCCCTTGTCTCCTTGAGTTTCTGAGGCAAAGCAAAGATGGGAGATTTTTGGTGAACCGATGTCCCCCTGGTTACATAGGACTCAGGTCTCTTGGCTACCAGCCTGTTGCTCTATCTGCTGGGCCACGCTGCTTCACAGAGGCACTTCTGCAGTTAATATATGGAAAATACAATAGATGTTCTGTGGTTTTGTGTGCTTGATAATGGAGCAAATGCCAAAGCACTACCCATCTTCTAAATGCAGACCTACTACTGTCAGAGTTCACTGGTGAGAATTGATATTTATTAGTAGTGCTTATTGCTAATTCATAGTGTAGTCTGTCATTGAAATATTACAAACCAAACTTGCAGTCCCTGCCATTAGGGACTCGCAGGCAACACATTCATTGCTTCTACAGCGCTAAAATATGCACAGCATATTCTTTCCTCCTGAATTGTACAAAACGAAGCTATTTGATGGGTCCACCATGCTCTTGCAGGTATGCATAATAAATAAATCCAGAAGCATTCAGTAAATATCCTCAGCTGCAGGGATTACCAACAGGGGAATCAATTGTGTAAATTACTTGGGCCTTTAGAGTTAAACTTTCATACTGAGACTCAAATCAGTCATCAAGAGAAAACTTCAGCTTTCTCCTGAAATCTAGAAGGCTTTTTCACTTGATTGAAAGTGAAAGCCTTTTTTAGCTGCTACAATTTTTCTGTGAACATTGGGAGTTTAGTCTTACTGATAACAATGTTTTCTTTACCCGAGAAACTTGTACAACACAGAATAGCTTGATAGGAGAACAGAACAGAATAGGAAAGAAAAGGAAAAGGCAAAGCAATCAGTAAGCTGTGAAGCATAGGACTAGGAATGCTTCATACATTTAGGCCAACAATTACTGAAACACATGCCAAACTTGCTGCTTTAATTTAGCTTTCCCACACTGGTATGAACGGCCGTAGCAGCCTACCAAACTCTGGGGGAGGAAGGGCTGGGTGGAGGGAGGGGAGATGGCAGGTCTTGGAGGAAGGAGCTCGGACACCACACCGAGGAGACAGCAGGTCTCCTCTTGACCGTCCTGCAGCTATCCACTCCTGTACGCTTCTCTACTCCCCCGTAAAGAGATCCAGTAGACCCAGTCCATAGTCCTGCTGGACTCTCCTGCCCTTCAAGGCATTTCCACCATTACCCTTTGCCCACTGTTTCCTCCACAACATCAGCTCCACGTCGGCCCCCACCCCACGGGTCCACTGCAGTGTCTATCCCATGCCACCCCCAAATCTGACCTTTTGCATTCCATCACTGCTTCACCGAACAATCTCTTTCTACTTCCCATTATCTCACATCGATCCATCGCTTTGGGAGAATCCTCCTTCCCTGACTGTAATCCCTAATCCTTCATCTCCAGATGCAAATTTCCTCCTTCCCTGTCCACCCAGGTTCGACAGTGATGCCAGACCCCCTGTCACACCAGGGACTTACTCACAAGCAGAGCTTTTGAATCCAGGAGGCACCTCAGCTCACTAGAGGGAAAACAGCACACTGCTTCAGGAAACCATCCTGAGAAACCCATGGGCTGGTGGGTTTGCAAGGCAAGATAAATGACTAAATTACCCAGTGCCTGTGCTGCTGGCCCTTGAATGATTTGTGCAGCTGGGGGCTTTGCAGCATTGCTTTGAGCCAAGCAGGAGGCTGAGCATGGGAAGGAGTCGTCAAGTATCACCTCGACACCAAGTGGGCATGGGATTCCCTTCTGCCACCGTCACAGAATACCTGCTTCCCTTATGTCACCAGGTTTTCCCCTCCTTTTTCCCTGTCCTTCCTAGTCTCCCAGCAAGTCTTGCCACGGTTTTCTTCTTAGTGCCTCCCAACTCCTGTGGCTTCTTCCTTAGGGCCCTCCAGCTGTCTTGGCTGGCTGAGCTTTAAGCTGATGTCATGCTAGGTACCATGATGTGGACTCCCTGCTCAGGCTGTTGACGCTCAGACACCTTTCTCAGCCAGGGCTGTTGCTCCCTACCCAAGAAGAAAACTTGCTGGGGTTCTGGTGCCATTACAGTAGCAGCAAGATCTGCTGCTTCTCTCTCATCTCCTTAGCCTACTTCTCCTAAGAGGGTAAAGACCCTTCTAATTTAAAGAAGGAGTCACCTTTAGGCTTTTCTCATGCAGCTTTGGATCCCTGCCTCAGGAAAAAACCAGACACTGAAGTCCTGCTCCTCATCCACCCAGAATGAGGACAAGTACCTGTGTTCTGGAGCCAGGGAGCTCACGGGACTCACGGGCAGAGCTGGGCTCTGCACCCTGAGCTGCTCCTCCGCTGCTGAGTACCCAGCTAAACCGTCCTGGGGAGTCCCAGCTGTCTTTGATGATCATCTTCTGGCTCTGTTAGCCCTTTAAAGCCTGGTTTAAGTAAACAAACCAAAACAAAACTGGAAGAGAAAAGGCCTTCCTCCAGCACGTAAAGCTCTGACACCGTGCAGCGCGACAGCTCTGCTCCTGAGCGGACGAGCCCGAGTGTCTGCGATGAATAGCCGCCGTCAATCGAGCGTGCACGGCTCTGGCAAGGGCTGCCAGCGGAGGAAAAAATCCGCCTGAGCATCTAGCTCTCACACACGTGCAGAGGCACTTACTAAGCCACAATAACCGTGTGCTGCAGGGTATCCTTCGCCTTCTTATTGTGCAGGGATTAAGGCTTGGCTGCCTTGATGAGAAAGCTGTCCCGATTGCTCACAAACTCTCAGCATTCCCAGTTAAAACTGTTTTAAAGAGACAGGAAAGGTAATCGGAAAACAGTTCCCACTCCGTCTTTTAAAACAAACTTAATTTTAACACCTAATTATTTGCAATACGGACTCATTCCTATTTCCTTTCTAAGCTGCTTCTCGGTTTTGATCTCCCAGGGTGCTCAGCCTGATGGGGAGGGAGGCTTTGGTTAGGAAGAAGCAAAGGCTGTTGAAGGGGACGAAGCCTGACCGAATAGCGAGATCGGCAGCACGTTGCTGTCTCTGCCACTCACCTGCTCTGTGACCTTGGGCATGTGAGAGTGGCATCTGGGGCTTTGGTTTCCCTGCTTTTAAAGGAGGAGGGGAGGCAATCATTTTCCTCCTACGTGTCGTGCTTGGAGACACAGGACTGCAAAGTGCTAAACGAGAGCAGTAAAGCCATGCCGGTAGCCTAATGACAGCTCCAGAGAAGTAGCAGAATAGATTCATTTTCCCCCATCTTTCTGAGCACAGCTAATGAAGAGAAAAGAAAACCCCTGCCCTGGCTGAGAGCAAGCAGGAACTGTGAAAGCGATGCACCGGACTGCAGGAAACACAGTGGAGCGCAGGAATTTGGTTACATGGCTGTTTGCAAATTAAGGGCTAAATCAATTAAATGAAAGCATGGGATTTCTCTTGAGGAAAGCCTAGTCACAATCGCAAGGAGAAGGGGAGGGGTTGTGGAGCGGGGATGACATAATCACGTTTGCGAATCACCAGCAGTGTGCATGCTTTAATCCATTAATGGGGTTTTTATCTGTGATCATAAAAAGCAGGTTACATTCAGCCTGGAAGGGAGTGAGGGTTGGAGGAGAGGGGAGGGGAGAGAAAGAGCAAGAGGGAGAGAGAGACAGAAAGCAAGAGAGAAAGAGAGCACAATTCACTCGGTGAATCGCTCGCAAGCTTTGGGCTGATAATTAAGGATCTCTGGAGAACAGTTTCTCGGCATCACCTGCTCTCCTCCAAACGGACCGAACGAAGACAGTGGTTCAGCCCTGCTGATATTTTTTAAGCCCTCCTCGCAGTTTGATGGGCATTCCCAGGGCTTTTGTGCACGTCTCGAGAAGCGTTGACGTGGAAAGGAGCAGCGAGGAGGGGGAGGTTGGAGGAAAAAAAAGCGCAGCTCTTCTAAAAAACACGGAGGGCATGCGAGAGTGCCCGCAGGCTGGGGAGGAGGGCGAGGTGAACGCGCCTCGCACCATGTTGGCCGGGTGCCGGCGCGGCGCAGTTTCAGAGATGTCCCTCCTGTGACTGGACGCACCATGAGCATCTGGGAGGTGATCCTGGCTTTCGTGGTGGTGGTGCTGATGCTCGTGGCCCTGCTGGCCAACGTGCTGGTGCTGATGTGCTTCCTCTACAGCGCCGACATCCGCAAGCAGGTGCCGGGATTGTTCATCCTCAACCTCACCTTCTGCAACCTGGTGATGACTGTTTCCAACATGCCCTTGACCTTGGCTGGGATCATTTACAAGAGTCAACCGGGAGGAGACCAGATCTGCCACGTTGTGGGCTTCCTGGAGACTTTTCTCACCACCAACTCCATGTTGAGCATGGCAGCTTTGAGCATTGACAGGTGGATTGCTGTGGTCTTCCCTCTAAGTTATCACTCCAAAATGAGGTACAGAGACGCGGCTCTCATACTGAGCTACACGTGGTTACACTCGGTGTCGTTCCCGATAGTGGCAGCTTCTCTCTCCTGGGTGGGTTTCCATCACCTCTATGCCTCCTGCACCCTGTACAACAAGAGACCAGAGGATAGGACACAGTTTGTGATTTTCACAGGGGTCTTTCACACCCTCAGCTTCCTCCTCTCCCTTATAGTCCTCTGTTTCACATATCTTAAAGTGCTGAAGGTGGCACGGTTTCACTGTAAGCGGATTGACGTGATCACTATGCAGACCCTGGTGCTGCTTGTGGACATCCATCCCAGGTAAGGTGCCTGTGTGTTCAGCAAGTGCAGAGGAAGCGAGGATGGGGTTCAGTGTTATGTTAAAAACAGTCCGATCTGTATCACAGCAGGGGATGGGGAGGGCGAGAAATCAAGCATCCTCCTTGCCAGTCTCTATTCTGCATGTTCCTTTTTACTTGTGTTTATTTCTCTGCTTGCAGAAGCAACTCTCTTTTATTATGCTTAAGGGCTCGTTTTGGCAGGGTGAGCAAAGAAACAGGCAGTTTTGGCTGAGCATGCACTTCCCTTTGAGACAGCGATCAGATCACTGCTCTTTGTCTTCGAAGGCGGATTTAGTGGTCGATAGATTTGCTTTTTTTTGGCACTGTCAGCCCAAAACGTTGCTGGATCCCTGAGCGGGAGCAGGCTGAGGCTGCCCATGTCCCTTCAGTCGGAGGTCAGAAGGGAAGCTGGGCGCTGCGTGCCGCTCCTTCGCCCCACGGTTTCCCTGTTGCTGTGCTCTCTGTAACTTTATCTTTCCTGAAGGCAGAATTCTAAGGGAATAACGTTGCAAAACGCATACGCTTGAGTGCCCGTACTTAAATCTAAGTGAGAGAGGCTTCAGCAGCAACGTTAATATGACAAGCAAGGGATGTAGAAAGTTCCTTCCAAATGACAGTCTTTAAGCAAGCCCCTTGTGCCTAGACACAGGAGGAGAAAAGTCTCCAGGGGCTGGGAGGATAAAAGACTTGAAGGCAAGCACCAGACTGGTTTGAATAGGTGCTGGGATGCTGTGCAAAAGAGTCACATCAGGGATTATGCACAAACTATAAATCTTGCGTGAATGGGGTATGTCTGGATCCGGAAGGGTTGCAGATTTGGCTGGAGGAGGGAGAGTGGGAGAGACAGCTTTCCCTGGGTCAGTGGTAAAGCTGAAGGAGGGGAAGCCTTGCTGGATGAAGCCCAAGGGTGGTGCTGAGCAGGCAGCCATCCTGGCGAGGAGCTGGGGAAGGCGGCCGGTGCGCAGGGGACGAGGAAGGCAGCGTGTGCTGCGAGTACGCGACGGCTCTGCCTGCGAGAAGCGGAGAGGAGGGATCGGAGAGGACCAAACTGGGCACGGCTGGGAGGACATGGGACCAGGCTGGTGAGAAGGGAGCAGCGGGACAAGCCAGAGCCATCTGCTCGGCAAATGGGGATTTGAGAAATGAACCTGCACAACCGAGGCAGGACAGAGTGGGACGGGGTGGCTGATGGATCAGCGTGTCCTGGCTGAGAGGCTGTGATGAACTGGGGCGGATGGGGCTAAGAGCCAGCTGTGACTGGGAGGGGGGTGGCAGAGTCAAGGAGCGAGCTCTGCAAAGGGGAACCAGGGGCACCGGTCAACACCGTGGAAAGAAATCAGCCTCGTTTTCTCAGAGGAGCTGGTTTGTCTTAGGGCTTAGTGTGGCTGGAGCAGGTGATTGGAAAGGGAAGGGTCTGGTGGCTTTGCCTGGAAAAAAGGGAGGAAATGGTTTGGCTAGGTAGGGTGGCCGAGCAGCTGGGAGGCACGCGTGTGCTGCTTGGGAGACGGTCAGAGACGGGATCTTAAGGTTTAGACTGTCTGTCAGAGACTGAAGGGAAGGGAAATGTCTGTCAGAAAAATGCTGGCAGTGCAGGGAGCTGTCTGAAACGGGGGAAGAAGTCTGCCTGGAAGAGAGGGAAGCCGGGAGCAGTGGGAGAGGGCAGTCCCACGCCAGACATCCCACCTGAGCCCCTTGCTGTCATTTGCTCTGCCAGCTGGAGGCAAACACCAGCTCTCTCCTCTTGCGGCCAGCCAGGAGCAGAGCTGCAGGACTGAAAGCACATGTGGCTGTCCTCAAAAAAAGGTCATATTTGGGGGATTCCTAAGCCTAAGGCAAATAAGGCTGGAAGGATCAGGGCAGGACAACACACTGTTAAAGGAACAGAAACGTTTGCTCAAAATTCTCCAGTTAAGCTGTTTGATCTGCCTCTTGACCAAGAATGCAGAGCAGAACTTCGGGCACGTCCCGTTACTGTTCTTGAGAAACACATGCATAAATCTTCCCTTATTCACCAAGTCACATAGAGGAAAAAACACCCTTCTGCCCTACGTGCTGTCTGGTTGCTAAACTGTACCTCGACTGGTCTTAGTTCCTGCACGCACTACGAGGTGTGGTGGTTACTCCCAGGACAGTGTCATAAACCCACTGGGACTATTTGAAATTGCAATCGTTACGCCTAATGCTTAAAGAATGCCTGGACTGCACAGCAAAGTTTAGAAAAAGGGCAAAAATCTCAATGGTATTTCTCCTCCTCTGCATTTTTTCTGGTCTAGGTTAATTTGAGGGTGCTCGTGCATTTCGCAATCATCTCACTGAGGGGTGGATTCAGTGGGGCTGTGGGAATGAGACCTCCTTTCTTAGGAGGAGACAGAGTTGTACAGGCACTTTGCTGCGAGTGTATTACTCTTACTTATCTCTCGCATCAGGTTATTCTAATGTTCCCTCTAAGAAAGGAGAGTTTTAGCTTCTTTTCTAGACTACAGAAACACTGGCTGGTTTGGCCTACGGTGGTGCTGCCTTAACTGGTGACAGCTACCACTGCTGAAGGGGTTAGACCTCAGATTGCCTTCCCTGCTGTGAGAGCTACACAAAGGCTGCAGGTCTCCTGGAGCAGTCAGTGACATTCGTCGAGCTCTGACATACCAAAGGCATCATTTGAATTATATAAGTGATATATATACAGGCGATTTCAGTGTTTGCTACAGTACCTAGCAGTGTAGACGTGGATGCTGGGAGAATGCACATGAGAACAAAGTTTGTGATCCCACCTTAGACTACCTTGACTTCTCTGGCCCTTTGCACGGTCTAGTTTCAATGCTGAGAAATGTGTACAGACAATTTTCTGTTTCCTGTGACTCAGAATCCACCCGCAAGGGGGTCTAGCGACAGGCATTATGACAGATGGCTTTATTACCTGTGACTTGGAAAGGCACGAGTGATCTTCTGAAGATCATTCAAGACGAGTACAAAGGAAACCTCTAAATACCACACAAATCCGTGTGAATGTTTAGGGCACATGTCCTTTCAAGTTATCTTAGGCATTTTTACTGGATACTGCTTTTTCTTGCCTTTGTTCTTAAAACCAAGATATCTTAGGTATTGTGAGAGAGGTTTGGGCAAGACTTCACTTAAGTGCTTAAGCCATGTATTTTCAGCTCTACACATCTTAAGGTCCAGTATCTCATAAACTTTGTTTAAAATATCAGACCTTCAGAGGGATATATCTAAGATTTTCCAGCATATTAAAATATTTAAATAAAAGCTTAGTCAATAATCCAGTTCTATTACTAGGGTCACTAGAGGAACTTGCATGTGCGTTCTTATCTTAGTGCATGAAAGTGTGTGCAAAAGCAAAATACTTATCTGAGTACATTGGCTATATGAAGCAGTGAGATAAAATACCTTCCTCTGTGACGTGATATTTATTAGCTGCATCTGGAAAGGCTGAACCAAAGAAGTTGGTTGAAGTCTATCAGGACTTCCCAAGTCATGTGTGAGGTCCCAGAGACAAAGACAGCTTTGTATATGCCAGTAAGGAAAAGATGTAACTGGGGAAACTGTTAGAGACAAAAAATATACCACCCTCTATAACCTAATAGCAAACACCCTAACTGACCCTACTTTGGAGATTTCATTTCCTATATTGCCGTGTCCCTGGGATACTATGAATTTAATAACACAGGTCTTAAGTGAAGCTCTCGAACCTCTAAGATCATCTGTCTGCACCTAAAAATACTCCCAAGTTTTCCAGCTCTTGCAGAACTGAAAGCACATAGGTTCCCTTGAAAAGGTGGATTTTTTTTTTCCTTCTCAGCTGTCATTTCTAGCTGCAAATACCTCAGATGTAGAACATGTAACACTTCTAGATGTGTTTTCATTCTACTTAGGCGTATTCTTTAAGAGCAAGACGATTTGTTATTGCAAGGAGGACAAACTTTTCCTCCAGTATTTATTTCATTTTGCACGTCATGATAGCTGCTCTGGGGACTGGCAATGTAAGACCATATATAAAATGGATCAAAGGAAACACACTTTCTTTAACACAACCAAAAGGTAGCATAAGAACTCACTGCCATGGAGATCACTGAAGCACACTGAGATCCTCAGGATATAACATGCATTTAGACAATGATCAAACATTTGCAGGTACAGCAAATAACGTAAGGGTATGGCCATAAACCTCACAGCTATCAACATATGTGAGCGTGGAAGCTGACAGTGAGTCATCAATTACAAATTTACGATAAAAATGGCGAGACCAAAGCCAAGCAGTTACAAAATACAGCACATGGGCCAGACCATTCAGTTTGCCCGAGACATGATTGCGTTACCACGAGACCTGTGCAATGAGTCAACACGTAGCAGCGCTGCTACGTGCGTAGAGAGGGGGTTCAGGACTGTAGTCCAGCTTTGGTTTTGCCCTTTCCCAAAGGGATTGATTCAGGTACAGATGGTCCTGGCACTCTGGGAGATACAACCAGTGCTGCCCATCCAACCTACCCACCTGGAGAAGACAGTAACTCATCCATTTCCCTCTAAATGCACAGCCAGCACAGGAGTCACACAAGCAGGCAGAGGAGGAGATGGGCTTTCATGTTATCACTCTTTTGGCAAGGAAATGTGCTGATTTCAAAGATTTCCAGTGGTGGAAGCATAGTCTCAGCCCCGTGCTCCCATCACCTTGCTGGCACACCAAGGGTCTTAGCAGCTCTGGGGTGGGCTGGTGAAACAACTATAAGGAAACTCAAAGGAGACACTCTTGTCCTAAAATGCCACAGGTAGGATAAAACCCAGGGTGTGACTAATTTGTATCTGTTTAGTTGGGAACAAGGCTGGTTTGAGGCGAGGAGTCAGCATATCACAGTGCTGTGGATTTATCGTACAATTCCAAGCTTTGCAGAGCGTTCAGCACGGCAGCCATGCAGAGCTGCACAGGCTGCTGAAAGATTTATGGCCACACAGTTCAAAGCTATGGGATATAGTGATCGCTCCAACGTTGGGCTGAATGTTCAGAGCGTGTTTTTTCCCCGTTATGATTTTATTGTGCTTTCTTGCTTATCTTGCTGGGAAGTTTCTCCTATCTAAGGTAGTGGCGTTGGAATTGCTGTTTCTAGGGAAGTAGCATGCTGTCTACCCCACCCTGGCTATTTTGCAAACCTCTGAATATCATGAGGCAAACCCTGGCCTGCAAATACAGCTTACAGTAGTTAAAAAAGCAGCTGCAACTGAATTCAAGGCTAAATTCCACCAATTTGACTATATATAAATCGATATAATGGGTGTGTGTGTGTGTGTATAAATATATAGTCACGTATTTCTCAGTAATTGTTTTTGGAGGTTACGATGATCATACAACACACTAATACTTGGGTATTGTCCCATATAAATGCTGTGCACCTGGTATTGGCTTATGCGAATACAACACTTACTGAAAAGATTGATTTCCATCATTCCATATGTAAAGCCATTAAAATCTGCTACCTGATATTACGATTCATGTTCTTGTTTGTGTTGAATGTCACACAGCGTGAGAGAGCGTTGTCTAGAAGAACAAAAGAGACGGAGGCAGCGAGCAACAAAGAAAATAAGTACCTTTATTGGTACTTTTATACTTTGTTTTGCACCTTATGTAATTACAAGGTAAGTGTGAACTTACATACTGGAAAAGACTACTGAGAGGCACTCTTAACTCAAAGAAGTAGGGCACTACTTAACCAGAAAATGATTCAAGTCTCCCGTGAAAATTTTGTGCAATGTTTCCACTCCTATGATAGAGATTGCATTTACTGAGCTAACAAAACTATGTAAAATGTCATAGCACTTATCTGATACAACCCCGATGCAGTCTGTGAGCCAAACTCTGTTCAGTCAGCTCAGTCAAGACGTTGGCCACATGGGAATGATTTAGGAAGTCAGTACACAGGATTTTGCAGACTTTTTTTTAGGTCAAGTAGTCACCTACTCCTCAGGTTGCCTCCCTGGTTCAGAGGCTGATCTGTAGGGGAAGACACTTGTCTGAATAGGTCAGATTGTAATAAAATCTGGTCAACAAGATCCAGCTGAGGTGAGAACATGTCCACAGACTTAAATGATAGTTTTGTCTGACTGGATAGAGTTTATTAATCATAAACATCAAATATCAAAGCTGTTCTGGCTCATAGCTAAAAAAAAAAATCTTGTGATTTATGGTCAGATGTCTGTCTATCTACTAGCTTATCTTTGGAAATGGCTCCTTTGGGAAACACAAAATTATTCCTATGAAACAAAAAGTATTTAAAAGTGAGTATATCCAGCAAAGTGTTATCTAGTTGTTGAAGGAAATTTACAACTTGCATTCCTTATTAAAAGACTCTGGAAAAACTGAAATACTGCTATGCAGAACAGAGAAAGAAAAAAAATATTTTTGAAGTATCTCCTATTCCAATAGTATCAAATAGAAATTATTGGGGCTGACTTCAGTCAAACTCAGATTTATCATAAAAAAAATCATTGAAAAAGCTGAAATAAGACTCAATATAAGTGGGCATGTAGCCAACCCCAAGTTTTTCCAATTCAGTATAATATCCTGAATTTCTAATTCTAACAAAACGATTCTCAAGAAGGTCTTGTAGTCTCTTGGTAGAAATGGAAACCTGCATGTCACATCGATTGTGTGTTCATGGCTAACAGCTAATTGATTCATGCTGTTTATTTGTAACAATGTTGCAAATACATTTGTACCAGTGTTACTAGATTTACCTTCACTTTCACTTAGTAGTCACAAGACACTCCATGCCACACACTCTAAAAGGGTATGAAAGGATTTATAGTTACAGGCATTCAGCCTTAGTTCTCAGGCTATAAGATATTAGAGTATTTGTCTCATTAGAAATGGTTAAATTTCATTTTATGTTGTGTCTCAGGACTCAATGAAAATCATCGCAGCCACAGAATAGCTCGCGGCTCCTTCCTGAGTGACGCCGAGTGCTCTAACCAGGACTGTCAGAAGTATTTTTGTGCTTGTCAGAAGTATTTTTGTGCTTCTCCATAGGCATCTCAGCCCAGCATTCGGGCACCACCTCCCCACCTCCTTTCAACGCTGTGGCATCCTAATTTGTGTCCCAGTAGCCCTAAGATACAGAAGAGGGTTTAGAAAAATCCTGATTCTCCTCCTTTTAGTCCATACAAGGATCACTTAAATGTTCCCCTGAGTCTTCGGTCTGTTGAGAACCAACAGCTTTGCCGCAGGGAGCAATTCCGAGAAGACTCAAGACGTGGGGTCTTGAATGCATGAAGAATTCTTGAAGGGTTGGGCACTGAGCAGGCATGCCAGGCGGGGTAAAAGCTATAACTTCCCTGGCCTTTTCCGTTCTGGTACGTCTAGGGGCATCGCTGAACATCAGGCTACGGGGAATTCCCTCTTCAGCTACTCGAATCCCCCTCGAGACCTTGCTGGACACTACACCTCATGGATGGGTATTCGAGGACGTGCGTTGCTGTGCTCTCCCGTGCCTCACACATACGTCTGAGGGTGTTGAAGTCAAGGGGATTAGGAGGCTTTTGAGCAAGTATTATTTTCTGGACTATGTCCAGCGCTTTGCCTTCACAAGATAGAGGCAATCAATCACAGTTGAAGGCGGTGAACAGAAGAGAGCCGATGAAGCGTATTGCTCAGCCTCTCATTTGGACAGCCAGATCTAATCAGCAATATGCTTAAATTAAACATGCTTTTAAGTATTTCATGAATTGAGGCCTGAAAGCAGCAAATCACAAGGCTTTACTATAACATCTTTCTGCTTTCACACTAAAACCAAATAGTTGTCTCTAGCAATCCCACGAACCAGTGAAGGAGTTGTGCTTATAACCCCAGCCAGATAAATTCTTCTCTGGGTAAACCAGAGTTTTTCAGATTACATTGAGGTAAAAACCAGATTAGGCACCTCTTCTATCAAGAAAACACCCTTCTAATTAGTTCAGTGGCTGACCTTAAGTAGTATATCAATAGAATCTGATTCTTCTTGATTCATTTCCACTGTACCAATTTGACAGATATATTACCTGTATTATTTATTTCTAGGCATAGCTTGTTTCTTGGTTTGTAAAAATTCTATTAGTACACGTCTCTTCTTTTGCTATATTTATCATTATGCGATTAAATAACATTGTTCAAAACCTATTTTCTCCAAGGAGCTTTTTCATAAGAAAAATTAAAATAAGTCATACCAATTTCTAATATTAATTTCCAACTCCAGGCATTTCATACTGAAAGACAGAACTTTGCTCATGTAACTTAATAAGTCCTGTCAATGTGTGAGGAAATTGACTTTAAATTAAAAATCCTGAAGTAATATCAGAAAGAAGTTCATAGCCCTAAGCCCTCAGGTTACAGAGGAGGATGATGGAACAGGCAGAAGAATATTAAAATTTGCTTGTAGCATCTCTGGGGGACAAAGGGTAAACAACCTGTGTTTTTAAAGTGGTTGCCTGCCCTCTGCATGCAGATCCTGCTCGGGTAGACAAGCAAGTTCAGAATTCCTCTGCAAGTGATGTTCTTGCCTGTCTGTGTATATAAATGCATGATTTTTCCTATGCAATCTTAGGCTGACGTACTTGAAGAAAGTGGCCTTCTAGCCTTTGTCAAAAGTCTCAGCTGATGTGAGGTAGAGATATTTTCCTCCGGGATAGAAAAACCTTTTGGTACAAGCTGGACAGTGCTGATTTCTATCACCATATCTCCGCGATGCCTTGCTGTCTTCTTATCTCTGGACTGACAGGTGGTTCCTGCAGCTCTGGGGAACAGCAAGGGCTAAAAGCCATGTTTGCAAGATTTGCTACAAGAGATTTACAAGATTAGCTAGAAGAGTCCAGAAGTCTGCTTCCGTACAGAAGCTGGCCGGTTGTAATACATGCACCACTTAAGAGGCAAAACTGGCTAAGGGTAAATCAGCTAGTGATCACTGCGATGTCATTTTTGTATCAAGAAGCAATCACTAGAACAGGGCTTTCTTCACTAGCAAAACAGCATACAAAAGATTCAGTCTACCAAGCAATAAAGTGAAAATAAAGCAAAATCAACATCAAGAGAAAACTTATGGTCAGCCTATTCATATCATTAGCACGAAAGAAAAAAACTAAGGTCTAATTCTGATACTATGGGACTTGTGTGGGAAAAAGAAAAATCAGAATTAGACACAAACAGAAATGTTAGGAATGCAAGCTTAAAGAGCTGATCCAAATTCCTGGGGAAAGGACTGAATTTCTTCTTGTAGAACTTCATCATCTACCAACTCCACAATGTAGTGCCAGCTTTGTTTCACTCCTGAACGACAAGATATTTTAGCTTGTTTGAGACTCTGATGTACTCAGAATTTTCCCCATGACTCAGTTAAGTTCTCAAGTTTAAGGAATGCACAACAGATATGTTGCCATCGTAGTAGCCTCCAGCAGGACATACACATGTTCAGTAATATATTTTATTAAAGTGATAAACGGCACAGGTACATAAAGGGTTTTCAGTGTGTATTAATTATCTTTATAAAAGACCAAGGTCTTAATCTTCAACATAACATTCTCATTTGTTTATTGAAAGTGAAATAAAATAATTGGATAGCCATTTGACATGATACAAGCCCTAGAATTATAAGTTTCTAAAATATTAACAAAGTATCACAGCAAAACAGCTTATAGCTTTGAAATAAAAAGGTATTGAAGACCAGACAGTAGAGTGACTTATGAAAGCAAGATAGGGAATTATGTAGTTGATATTGTAGAATTTAATTTACAGGTAGCACTGAAATATTAATGCTCCTTCACTGAAAGTGTCATCATTTTGGCTGAAACTTTTCATGAAAATTGAAGCTCTGCATATAATTTCCCCCATAAATGAGAAACAAAACCCTCTTTCAAAGGCAATAAACTACGTGATATGCCTTGAAAGACTGACATTTAATTGTTTGTAGACGAAATGGAATAACATAGCTGAGGATTTATCTGCATTTCTGTGTTTGATGCTTGATATCTGCAAATGTAATTTACTATAAAAAATAATACACAAGAATTGCAAAATGTGTAAATATCAAGGACAGTTAGGGAACATAATCAAAGAAAATATTTAAAACTCTGTCAATAAAAGTGTAGGCTTTTCAGTTGATCAGTCAATGAAGGTATAATTAGCAAGTCTAGGCTTGCAACCCTGAAGTATCTATTTGATATGCTTTAAATGGAGATTGTTAACATCTCATAGAACTGATTGACAGAGACTCAGACACAAATTTGTCATATTCTGGTCATTCAAGGCATCCGCTGAATTTAATTAAACTTAATCATATGCACATCCATAAAGCATTCGGTAGAAGTATATCAACCAGATTAAATTCAACATGATGAAATTCAAAATGCAAAGGCGGCATCAAATATGTGAAATGGAGAATAACAAGAAGAAGGATGGCTCATGGTAGATTACAAAGTAAATATGACTCAGTAGATGATTAATTTCCAAATAGTCAATTCTCACTTTAAAGCATATCAATGTGGGTGTCACAAGCTACATTTTATTAAACAAGAGAGAATACACCAGATGAGACCCCCCGACAGCTTGAGTACATAATTACGTCTGGGTTTGGATCCTACCTGGTAAGAAAGATATCAACCATGAGTTACAAGGACAGGTTGAAAGAACAGCATTTGTTTAGTTGAGATGAAAGGAGAGAGAAATGGGACAGACAGCGGTTCTTTGGTATCTCGAAGTTACTTAACAGTGACCAGCTGAGCCAAGAGGTACCGGTGGGTGAAGAGGCAAGAGCCGTTCCCAAGTATTTTCCTGTAACCTAGCCTGGTCACCTCAAACGGCTCACGTATCTGTGAGCCCAAAGAGTGTTTTGGCTAATGTCACCACCCCTAAAAACATCATCGTACAGGTGTGCCTCACTCCTGATGGAAGTGATATACAAACTGATAAAGTTACTAGCACAAAGCACACAAAACTATTCTCAGTATTAAAATTACCAATTCCACGACAGCGGCTAAAGCCCCAGCACTGGCAGCAGACCCCTGGGTGCTAAGCCCAGCACACATATCCAGGGAGAAACAGTCCTTTGCCATGGAGTTTGCCGTCTGGGCAAACCAGAATGGAGAGAGAAGACAGAAGCTCGTAGTCAGTGATGTAACAAATTAAGGCTCGTTAGTCTCATTTTTGTGCTCAAATGACTGGACCGTGCCATCTGCCAGCGCTATTTTAAACAACACGATGTAGTGAAAGTTTATGGAATGAAAATAAAATGACTGAGGAAAAAAATCGTCTCTAAACTGCTTGAAGTACTACCACTATTGTCATCGCTGCTGCAGAGACCACACTTCAGAATGTTCCTTGGAAATGGTGCTTTTTCTGAAGAAATATCAGCAACTGAAGTATTTTCCAGGCAGGTGTAAGAGCACCTGCAGCTGAAGACAGTTTCAGCAAAGATCTTATTTGCCATCGCAAAGTGGTGCTCTCTAGTAGGACATGCGGCTGCTTGTCCTCTAGAAAAATCAATAGTTTCTCAACAGCTGTAGAGACATATTGAACAGGACTGCCCTTCAGTGTTGCTCAAAGACACGGGGAAAGAAAACCTTGCGGAGTTATCAATATTTCACTGTCAAAAATACCCTGTCTCAGTACAAAGTGAACTATCTGTGCTAGTGTAGGTATAAGGAGTATATAAAGCTCTTGCCTCCCTCTCTCCCTCCCTCCACCAATGAGTTAGAAGGTTTACCTTGCTAAATTTGTTGCAAGTGTATAAGTTAAAGGCTAAACTGACCGGTTTTTGAATTCAAGATATATTACACCATCTCTCAATGATGAATTTTACTTCCTTGTGTGCTTTTCCTGTGACCCAGGCAAACTGTCCAAAAGCATCAGACTCTCTCTCTAGGAGCTGGACTGGCTAAGAAAGCGAGCTAGCACTGGTGAGATGGTTTCTCAGATACTCTAGAGGGGACCTAGAACCACGAGTTCAGACTAGATGCTGGATTTTTAGATAGCTAATGTTAAGGCAATATGACTCCTATGAGACCAAGCAATGGCACTTTGTGTCCCGATCTCAAACTTCAGTGCTCAAAGTATGCAAAGTTTTGCATCAATATTTAGAAAATTATGTTAGGCTATGCAGAAATTATTGTTTACAATACTTGCAGTTAAATTTGCTGTGCAGGATGGATTCAGTAGTGATAATGAGTGTGAAAGTCATGAGGAAACATACCTGGGCAGATAATACTCCTTTAATTCCCTTTAGAGCTATATTAAGTCTGTGGTGAACTTCAGCTGCCAGAAACGTGATCTTATGACACACATGACTAGAAAAAATGCACAAAACAAAAGCACTAAATGAAGAAAAAAAAATGAAGTGAAATGTTACTGTCTAACAAGAGATCTTATTAGGACTGAGAACCCTAGAGTCATCAGAGAAAGTAACACACATTGCCCGTATGGATAAGTTTCGGTACAGAGACTAAAAGTGTAATGGTTGAGGATATGTTATGCAGGAAATGATTTTGAGTAGATGCTGCATGATATTTTTCATCAACAGTAAACTTTCCGTGAAGTGTTTACCTGCTTACCACAGAGTATTTATGATCCCAAACGTGGTGTTCACTCAACAGTAAAATTAGGGCTAGGTTACAGTACTTTAGAGAGAGGGGTACCCCTTTATAAAGTATCTTGATGGCCTGAGTGAGCCAGATGAGTTGAAACCCCAGCTCTACGTCAAAGATTTGGACTCAGTTTTTAGTCTCCAAAAGGTGTATTCTGATAACAAATAAATAGGCTCTTTTGAAGACTGCCTCATATCCTGATGGAGCTTTTCCATTTTGCACTAAACTCTTCAACATTTGTCGAGGCAAATGATCAAGAGAGCCTTTTAGGAGGCAACACATCCAAGGTCTGCTTCCAGGCTCAGTGAATGTACAGCTAAATCTAGAGAGTCAAAAATGCCTTGAAGTTTGGAGGTCAAGACACTCTGACAGGAGCTGTGTAGTCCCATCCTTGGGAAACGGACCTTGAGTTTACATTTGCAGTCTTAGAAATGTATAAGGGGAGGACTACATTCACATTTTCACAAGTATGGCTTTCTTTTTTTGTTTTCTTGCAATTGCCCAGCAATAAATTGCGGTTTTGGCAGGGGTCATTGCCTTATAGTTGTGCTGTTTCTCCATGTTTTTAATATGACCATTCACTTTTTCAACCTTCCTCTTTCCACAGACTTGTTGAATTATCCTCTGTGGTCCACATCAATTCCCACTGGGGAATCATTTCCAAGTGCTTAGCTTACAGCAAAGTTGTTTCAGACCCTTTTGTGTACTCTCTGCTACGGCACCAGTACAAGAAGACATGGAAAGACATCATAAACAAGATCCTCAAAAGAAGCTCCATCAATTCCTCAGCCCTCACCAGCGAATCGCACAATCAGAATATATTGCAGCTGAACGAATGAGGAGCCTGGTATGGGACCTACGAGACGCATAGAAAGATAGATGGGAAACAAAAGTAACTGGCCTATCCCTAGTAGCTCTCCTCAGCTGGCGAGGTTTCGGGAGGCAGTCGCGGAGAGGTTGAAGCCCAGCCCGTGTCCCTCCGGTAGCCCACGTAACACCTAAGGGAAGCAGGCTACTTCGCACCTCCTGCCTCCGACTAAAAAAGCGCTATCGATCGCGGTCCTGCAGGCTTCGCAAATACAAATCTCCCATTGATTTCCATCAGCAGTTACACACACGTATAGGGGAAAAAGCTAGTCCTCAGCAGAAGGACTCATGAAGGTAATGGGAGCAAACCGGTGCCGCCGTAAGATTATTCTCAAAAGCTGCACAGGGTTATTTGTGCTGTATTTTTTCGCTGGCTGCAGGTAACGCTCCCTCCGATGGAGCTGCCAGCCTGGCTTTACAAAAGCTCTTAATAGGAAAAACTTAATAGAAAAATCTTTACCTAGATACTCATACAGTGCCCAACATAGCTTTCAACCTCTTCTGATACATATTTTTCAAACAATCCTGTAGAACTGAAGGAAGAGAAAAATCAGCTTTGAAGTATGCTACAGGCTGGATTCAGCCATGTCTTCTCTAAGTATTTTAAGTAACTTCCAGAGAATCCCGTTAGTTTTCTTCCCATTAAATTTCAGAAAAATAAAAATGGTAGACAAGATGGAAAGGTCAGGATGCCTACCTTCCAGTATATCTGAACTGTAAAGAGATGGATTTTGCCCAAAGCTGCAGAACTGGGCCCTGCGCCCAGGGGAAAAAAAAAAAAAAAATAAATCTTTTCCTGCGGTGTTATTAATCATGTTTTTTTTTTCCTACAGATATGTTACTCAAAGGAAAATGAGCCTAAAGCTGAGTTTAAAAATATAATTTCAAAAGCAAGTGGACCAAAAATAATAGACCCCTTCCCCACCATGAAAGCGCAGCCAATAATCTGAATCCACATCCGAATGTGCAAATCTCAGGAGGTTTCATTATAGATCTTTATAGCTCTAGATTGCACCTGTGCATAGTAATGTTATTAACATTTACCATGCATTCAGTTCAGCCTGCAGCTGCCATAGGTCTAAATACCAGTAACATTTTCAAAACCAGAACAATCCTACGTGTCGCACTTCCTCAGACACTGCCACAGTATCTTAATTTTTGTAAACATTATTTGTAAGTACATTATAAGTACAACTACAGCTGGTAGATGGCTTCATGACTGTCACACAGACACATGATGCTGAAACCACTCTCCAGTGACTCATGAAAAATTACTTTCCTGGGTAATTTTCAGTGAATTCTCTCTCAATTCAGTGAAAACACTATGAAATGAGGCAGTTTTTCAAGTGTTTTCTTATTAATTAAGCTGCAGAATATTGAGAGCAATAATTAATCAGTTGTCATTTCTGCTGTTAAAATTTTTAGGAATAATACATTTCTAAAACAACTTGCACCAACAAACTGTTTTGTCCTCATAATCTCTTTAAAATTAATTTCAGTTAAAGAACTATTGGCTTCATAGGCTTCACATTTATACTTTGATTAGCAAAAGTCTTACTACCAATTCTGACCTTAATTCTGCACACATTTTTCTCCAGAAAATGACTTAAAGTCCATAAGACAACAGCAAGTTAACATGAGAAATTAAATTAATTTTTGCTGGGTTGGTCAAGAAAGCTTCTGTCCAGTGGCCATAAAGTACGCAGTTTCCTTTGTGAGGGTAAATAGCAAATACGTACCCAGATTTTGAATAGTCTTGGTTAATTAGGCTTCATGCATGTGATAGCAGCTTAAATAACAGCTGACACAGCTGGCTCTGTTACTGCCTATCCTTGCTCATATTCTGACTGTCAATACCATATTGAGAAAATAAGGCCCTGGGTACTAAAAACGTAGGATTACTTTTCAGTTACCACCTCCTGTGTCCCCCCCAAGCAAAGGCCACTCTTTGGTGCCTATAGCTCCGCAGAATTCCCGAAAGCAAAGGTTAATGAGCTAAATTGGTATATTCCCTACTCTTTTTGCTAAATGATCAATGTCAGTCATTTTGCAAATAAAGAAAAAAAACATAATTCCAATAAAATATACACACAAATATAGTCACAGAGGTTAAGTAAGTTTTCACAACACTGTGTTCGAAATTAGCCTTTAGCTAGATTAAATAGTCTACCTCATCTTAATCATTTTACTTCTTGGGCTTGACATAATTTTCTCAGGTGCAATAGATAAAACCACCCAGTTCAATACCTGTTTCTCAAGAAATTCAAGTCATTTTCATGACTTGATTGTATCAGAATACAGGATATTAGAAAGTTGATTATTAGTGAGTTTGAAAAGATAAAAAACTCTACGTCAGTTTGTTATATGTTTTACTAAGACCAGTTTTACTTAAATAAATTGCAACAGGATGATTGCTAAAGTCCGCAGCTGTTGCCAACTTATACGTGGGGCTGCTGCCAAAGTCAATGGGAGGCTTGTATGTCCATAAACCCAGCCCCAGAAGGATTTCAAATTTTAAATCAATTATTCAAATAGAGTAAGAAAATTTCCCAGAAAAAAACCCCAACATTGTACATTTAGGATGGCTAGTAAAAGATGGAGAAGAATACAGCATTGGACTTGTCTCATTATTGTTGTGTATCATAGTCAGTCACTGGTTGATTTATGTGTCACCATGAGCAATAAATCTCTCCCCTTGTATGTGTTTAAAAATTTGTCTTTCTTTCATGGTGCCTTTCTTCTAGAATTAATCTTAAAACAGAGAACAAGTATAATTTCCCCTTACTTACATCAGCTTTCTGACACATTGTCATATTTCTACCATCTGAAGCAAGCGAGAGTTGTAAATGCTGGTGCTTGACAAACTCAGTATACAAAATAAAAGTAATACCCTAACATTTCCTGATGACATTTTCTAAGATACTAGAAATATGATACTGTGGCTCGTTAAGTGCTAGATATTCAGCTGAATTCTTATAGGCAACTGGCAAAATTTTCTAAAATGTATGTCTAAGTGATGAATGTAGATATGAGTAACTATCTGTCTGCTGAGTATTATATGTACTATACAACACTTTGACTTGAGTGAGTTAGAATAATGATGGTAAATGTAATGCACAATACTTTATTATCTCTGATCATGAAGCGGAACTGTTCTCTTGTCAAACACAAATGCGCGTGTGTGCGTTGTGGGGGATTTTCCATGCGTTCTTTAAATATTTTTTGAAAAAGTTTGTGAAGTATGGCTACAATGTGTGCCCAAAATATGGAACTGCATGTGCAAAAATTGTACAGCTGCTTAGGCAATATGCAGTTTTCTGCAGTTTGTTGGTATCTGCGATCCATACGCAATATCTATTTCTCACATGCATGTTCAATTAACATCGTCTTCGTATCTTGTAAATTTGGCAGGCAGAACATTGGCAAACGATTAAGGGAATTTAGTCCACTATGTTGTTTTATGGATTCTGAGCTTTTTCCTCTATTCATTTTACAGTTATTTATATAATCTCAGAGCCCTAACTGTGAACTAGGACCCTGTTTTATGTTATGGTTTTGAGCCAGTTTGAATGTGAAGATCCGGGTAATTGCATTTGGCAAAAACTATGGGAGACTGATAAGAGTTTATTGAATAAAGAATAAGTACCAGGTCCTCTCCTGACATAAATCAAAATAATAGTTCGTTGCTTCACCTGAGGATCGGGTCCCATTAGATAACTATAGCCAGGTTTTATAGATACGTCTTCTAAATACGTAGGGCCCTGTTTTCATGATATTTACAAATGGAAAGATGTAAACAGGATTTAGTGAGTTGCTCATGCGTGTACGTGCCCGCTCGCAATGTCAGGCAACCACATGACTCTTCTCTAAATAGGTTCTATCCCTGGTTTTACCCTTTGAGTAAAAGGCCCTAACAACATCTTTTCAGCAGCCCTCAGACTTTTTATAACCTCCCTTATTTCTGAAAAAAAAAAAAATCAAATCTAGACATTAAAAATGTTCCAGACAAATCCTTATGAAGCCTGACGACTGTTGCAGCAGTAGCCACGCGTATCACAGCGTCACAGACCAGCTGAGGTTAGAAGGGACCACTGGAGGTCATCTTGTCCAAGCCCCAAGAGGCACGTCGCTGCCTTTTGCTGTAGTTTACCGTCTCAATTTTGCCAATGCATCTGTTTGCTTTGCAACAGCGCTGGGAAATAATCTTAGTCTGCTTCAGGTCAATGATAAAATCTTCCTGGAGAGAATTTTTTAAAAAAAGTGATTTGGGGAAGATATCTTAGACTTACCTTCAAACCCAGCTGCATCAGAACAACTGCAGAGGTCACAAAACTGGAGCAGAAATAGATGTGAACGGGAAGCTGAGGGTCAGGAAGGTTGGGAATGGCTTTGCTGCCGTTGCAATGCTATGTGTTGTCCTGGCTGCAGTGGGCTTTTCCTAGTGACCTATTTTCACACCGAGAGCTTTCTAGTTCTCTCAGCTGTCCGCTTACCCCAAAGAGAAAGGTAAAATTCGCATCAAAGCCCAGTAGCTGCCATAGAGTTGGATGAGGCTGCAAGAGCAGCACAGCCTCCATAGGAGAATCCTTGCTGGGTTGGGAAGACTCTAATGGTTTTCAGCTGGGCTATATGGAAACTACTCACATTGTTTAAATGACCAGAAAGCACCTACACCTGGATGAGCCTTACCCTTGGAGACAGGCTAATTCTTAAAGTCCAGGAGGTTTAGGTAGCTTGCAGAAAGTAGGTTTTTGTTTTCTGGACTTACATGCCTAAGGTTTCACAGTTCCCTTACCCCTCTTAATCCTAAATGGAGAAAGCTCTGAGGGCTCTGAATATTTTGTCCTATACATTTTTACATGTGCAGTGAATACTTTTGAAACAACCCTTTGGAACCTGCTTGCTTTTCACTAGTGTTAGAGCTGTCTTCATTAAATGTTCTTGTGATTAAGCGAAGCCTAAAAGCAAAGCCAGAGACTTCACGCCTATGTCAACTCATTGTTACTTGACCCTAAAAATCACTAAATATTTCAGCACATCACATTCAGCACAGAAAGCTTAGTTAGATCCTGATCCTATGGTCACTATATGTTTGCTCCAGTGGGTAGCCCGTGATAGTTGGGGCTTAGCATAGGCTTATGTGTTTGCAGAATCAGGGTTTATGTCTTTGTAACCCACCTGAGCCTGAATAAGTGAGAACAATAACATTTTAGCCTTAAATCTATTTTTTTTTTAAATTTGCTTTTTATGTTTTCAGTGTTCATTCAGTATATCAAAAATCTTTGATGGGTAAAGTTTCTTTATGAAAACCATCCTGCTCAAAAAGGCAGCTGTCCCTGTTGGGGGTATAAAAGTTTACATGGAGAAAAGAGCTGCTGCAGTCTTTGTAAAGTGTCTACTTCTTACCTGTAGTCCTGGTGTGTACCATGTAAATATGTATGTAGGATTGTTCGTTTTTAAGCAAATAATGCTGATCTAATGAACTAGAGAGGTTGCTATAGTTTAACATAAATGTCTATATTTATAAAAAAGATGATTAGCCCTATAGACTGTAAGTGCACTTCAGAAATGTGTGTATTGAGAAGCAAATGCATCAGGTGTATGACAGCATGCATGTGCGGTAATTGTGTAGTAAAATATGATTTTTTTGTTGAAGAAATCCTATTGCACATGGTTTCAATGTACCCAAAGGCACGAGTCCACATGGTTGATTAATAATCTACAAAGATATATAAGGAAAAGGATCTCCATTTGGAGTTATTACTGAACACTAGGGAACGGTTTTGTAGTCACTGTAGTTACACAATTAGACCTTTAAAGAAAACCCTTTTTAAAAATCATACAAATAGCAAAAAATTGAAAGCCTCCATCCTCCTTGGATTTGAGTCCAGCAAGAGTTCCTGAGGAAAAAGAAAAGCGGTGCTTTTGGAAGAAATGCCAGTGCATCCTACTGTGGTATTAGTGGGAATGAAACATGGCCCAGGGTGCAAAATTGGCTATAGCCTTCCTCTTGCTGACCATCACAGGTAGTCCTGTTTAGTCGTATTGCACTTAACGCTACCTTGAGTTCTTGAACAAAAATTTAAAAAAGCCCTTCTGGAGATCAAAGTGTTTTACATTACCTTCCGACCATGAAATCTTTACGCAAAGACAGGTAATTTCTACTCCTCCTGCTTTGCTAATCAATGAGCTACAGAGAAAAAGATAGAAGAAATCTCATTAATTGAATGACGTTTATTAGGAAAAAAATGTCAGTAAAGTAGGCAGTAAAGTGCCCTTAGGGTCACGCAGCAAACATATGACAAAGCTGGGGACAAGTTCTCCATGCTCTGCCATACAGCCCAGCCTCATTTAAGTAAAATAGAGCTACCTGCATCAACCAGAGTAAAGAATGGGTCTTTTTATAACAGAAACCATAGGGCTTCCCAGATAAGATATTTGAAAAATCATTATCACAGATTGCCTTGGAAAATAGATAACTACAAGGTGCCTTGATTTACCTTTATTTATACACAGGGCATTTTTCTAAACCTTGAATTTTTTCATGGTGTTTTTATTTTCTTAAGATCATTTCAGGATAAAAAATCCCATATATTTGGCAACCACTAATCATTCCCTTCTGAATTCTTGCAGGAATGTAACGTATTACCAGTCTTTCCAGGTATAGTTAGATATAAACATTTTCCCCTAGATTAGATTATTAGATGATTATTTGCTTTTAAAAAAAAAATGTTAGGCCCTGGCTTTACAAATCCTTGCTGTAAGGACAGTGGGGTTGCTTGGATGAGTAAGGACCATTCATATAATGAGAGGTATAAAAGATCTGGCCTGTGTAATTAAACTTTTAAGTTTTGTTTTGCAAATAAAGGAAATAGATGGTTTCCTATTTCTAAAAGCACCTAGCCAGTCTGAAGAAAGGTAGTTCTGAAATAATATTAATAATAGCTGCTGTAGATAGGGCATGTTTTGCTTATATTATTATAAATATACCATTATAATTTATTGCATTTTACTTTTTTGTATTACAATGGGATCTAATTGCAGGGGCTATTTATTTAGGAAAAAATGGCAATATAAATAAAACTTTCTAAATTGCATGGATAGAGAGATGCACAGACCAATTTGCAATGACAACATGCTCAAGAGTGCCATGGGTTAACATGGACTTTAGGGTCCCAGGCAAGCTAAACTTCAACAGTCTCCCAATAGATATTTCAGAGATACCAATTCATTCGTGTAAAGACAGATACATAAAATTCTGCTATATTAGTACCTATGTTTAAAGGAATACAATAAAATAAATTTCAGTCCTGACTTAAAATTTTTGAATAATGGGGCCTGTGCTGTCTATTCTGTTTACAATGGCTTGTGCTTTGTCAATACATATCAGATGTTGTAATATATTTTTATTACATAGAGTTAATGGTTAATACAAAGTGACATATATAAATAAATACATACTGTATATGTATATTGTGATTTTGTTAAATTTACTGTTAATGAAATGTGATTATGATAAATGACTTGGTGTGAGCTATTTTTTCATATAAAAGTTAACATTTTAAAAAGGCTGTTTCACCTCTTTGTTGCAAAAGTCGAGCCTGTAATGTCATTGCAATGCTATGACCTGATCAGTCCTGCTCATTTTTTGGAAAACAGCTAGAAAGTCAATTGCAACAGCATATTACTTCACTGCAATATGAGCAACACAAGTGAAATAATTGGAGAACCTTAATACATAATGCATATGTCTAGTCTTAACTAATGTCTAGTCTTAAGACACATGGTCCTACTTACATTTAGCTGTTCCTTGACATCTTGAGGAGGTTTCACAGTTGCTGTGAAACTGGGGGGTGGTGGGGGGAGCTGGTAATGTGGGGCTCCCTCTTCCTGCTCCCGGAGCATCCTCGGCCACCCAGAGCTCCCACAGAAAGGTCTCTGGAGGTTTCCCACTCATCCTGAACACCCCCCAGGCGGCATACCCTGCAGAGGGAATAGCTGGTAGTCCTCCCAGAGCAGAAGTCTTTTATGGTCTACGTAAAGTCCAAACCCTTGGTCCCCGAATGTGTTCTTCTGCTGACTCACAGGGTTTAATCATTACCTGTGCTTTAATAACAGCGTCGTAACTTCAATACTCAGACGTTGGTAAGCACTCATGGAAATCAACAACAGTATCTCCAGTCTTCTCCCTGTGGTCTCGAGACAGAGATTTGAGCTGAAGCTTAAATGCCACTCCAGTGCACAGCTTAGGCCTCTTAAGGGCTCTTTTGCTTCCCTTACAGGTGTTAAATCTCCACCGTAGAAAAGCAGAAGAGACCCCAGAAGAGCTTGAAATTCTCAGACATCGAATAATTTCTGATTTAACCGACATAATTACTTTGTGCTATGCCTTTGGTTCCCATTTCCCCCCTTTATTTAAAACAGCTCAGCAAATACGTTTCTCTTTTCCATCTTTCTCTGTGCATGCCCTCCCTTCTTGTCACACACACACACAGAGACGGTCTCAGAAAGGCTGGCAGGGCTGGACGAGGTGAATAATTTATTCATGTTCAGCTCACAGCCACTTTCAATTTGTACGGAGGGCAAAGCTTTCACTGTTGTCTTTGGAAGGAGAAGCTGGAGACGTGCTGGCTCTGCAAACCTTCAACGCCACAATAACGTCCTCCACAGGGGGAAGACATTTCCCAGCATCACGGGTCTGTCCTGGGCTCCAGGCTCAAAAAACACTCAAAGGAAACCTGCTAACACAACGCAAGAGATTCTGGGAGGCTGTTCCCTCTGAATCTGTGGGAGGTTTTATTTTGCTCTGGTCTCCATTACAACTGCTTCTTTTCATCCCTTAGGAGGGACCTAAATATTGCTTTTCACATTACAAAGGCTGATGCAAAGGGATATTAATTCCTGGAAAGTTTTGCGTGGAGATTTAGCAGAGACAGAATAATTATCCTGGAAAATGCACCTCCTTTCAAAGAACTTGCCATCCACATGGTTATAAAACATATTTCTTTTGCCAGCATCATGCTAGGACCCAGTTAAAAGCTTCATGCCAAATTCTGCTACCCAGACTTTCGAAGGAAACAAGCTGTAATGCCAGCAACACAGTGGACGTGCATCCAGCGTGGCAAGACACCTCAAACAATAAAACTACTTACTTATTCTTTTGTATTTAGTGGCACGTACAACGTAGAAAAGGGGCCCAGCCAAAGCTGTAGGAGTCCTAACACAAAATAAAGAGATGTGTGTTGGCTCTTAGAGGTGTAGTCCATCCCTTGAGTCAATTTGGTCCTCGCACACTGGAGCAGTACATGAGAAAGTAAATCTCAGCACATCATCAGGTGGCCAAGAGGCCTCTGAAGGGGAAAGGCTGTGAGCTACTGGTGGCTTATGGTCCACTAGATAACAACAAGCTGTCCTAAACTGGTAAGATATCCCTGTGTGTGACCATAAGGCCCGTTTTCCAACGGGTGTGTGCAGATAAGCCATGCAAACGATGCAGGAATACCTGTATCAGTGCCCTTTATTCCGATTATTTGTGTTAGCGTCCCTCCCAGAGCATTCCCAATGTATTGGACAGAAAGACTCTAATGAAAGATAAAATTAAAGAAAGCAAACCAAACACAGTTCTCTGGCAGTAAATAAGCAGCTGTTCACGTTTAGCGTTGTGTCAACAGAAAGAAAAAGCATTCCAGAGGAAGAGAAGATTAAACAACCACCCTTCAACATAAGAAAAGTGCTTTTGGGGGGAGATACAGCTGAGGAGAAGCTTTTCCAGTTAAGCAAGAGAAAAGAGCAAGCAGCAGCTCCAGCCGTTCTCGCCCTGCGCGTACTCTGGCCGGCACAAGTGCAGCCCTGGAGCCCCTCGCCGTGAGCTCTTCTTGACACCGAAATAAGGAAACACTTGGGGTTTTTTTGTTTGTTTGTTTGTTTTTGTCTTTTGGGGGGGGTGTGTGTGTTTAATTAAACTCTATAAATTCAGATCATTGCAGCACAGCATTTTCCATGTAATTTCTTTATTAATCTTTAAGCCCCATATTTGAATATGCATATATAAAACCATTCTATTTAATAATTAGGATCAATTAACTTGGATAGTAATTTTGAACGTGCAGAGGCTTCAGCTGAAGGAAGCACTAGGAGGGAACACCGCATATCATTCTAAGTTTAAGCAGTCTAAATGATTCAGCTTTCCAGTTGAGGCTGGACACAGCTAATGCCATTTGCCTTTGGGTTGTGGTAAGGAGTTTTATCACTTTAAATTGCCAATATTTTTTTTCAGATTTCTTTTTCTTTTCAGCATTTCCTGAAAGTGCTTTAGAGAACCTATTTCCAAGATGACAAGTGATGTCCTGACACCTTTCCTAATGGTTTCATCATTACATCCGACTTAGTAATTGAAAAATTAATACTGCACCTTTGCTGTCCAGGTATCACATTTAATTCCCATTTTACTAACTGCAGCTATATAGCATTTTCCTGTATCTGCCTATACGTGATGTCACTTTTGCTTTCATTAGTTCTGTAAGCTTCTTAAACAGTAAAATAATAATTATATACCTTTTTGACAGAGCAGTAATTCCTGTTGCTATGTATTAAATATCCTGACTTTCATGACATATGGGACAAAATAATGTTGGCTTGATTTATTCTGTTCTAACTGTTTCTGAAGTTGTATGCTTGAACCTAATATTGCCAAAATCTTAAATTTACCATCACAAGATTTCACTAACATCTTGGGATAAACCTCTCATTCTGTTAGTGTTTGAGGAAAAGACCCACTGGGGCAGGATCCAGCCAAAAATGTTTGTATTATTATCTTATAATTCCTACTTCTTTCTGTTGTAAACCCTCCACTCCTCACAGGCAAACTGTCAAAATCAAATTGTTTCATTTAGAAGCAGGTTGCTCTGGAACCCATACAACTTCATATTGCTCATAAAAATAGATGTGATACGAACAGCCAGCCCAACAAAGCGATAGCATCCAAACTCACTCTACTCTGATTAGTTGTCACCTTTTAGACAAACCATACCTGAAGCCTTGCATTTTTCTCCCTGAAGGGCTGTCACTCATCCCCTCTGCTCCTGCATTTGCCCCAGGACCACTTATGTTGTGTCCCGGGGTCTGTGCAGGGCACAGCACCTACGCAAGGACCCAACATTCGGGATGCCCGCGCGCCCCTGGGCTCCAGGTCAGGCTTCCCTTGGCTCCTCCGCTTTGCAGGGAAAGTGTCTCCACCTTCTCATCCATGTCACCAAGTCCTTGAGCCACCACTCTGAAGTCATCATCGTTCAAACGGGCGTGAGAAAGGACAAAGTATGTTAAATGCATTTTCATCTTCTCATTCAGTGTAAGAGTTGCCAATAACCGTAAACGTATCAGATACCTTTAGGATGCCCAGTGCCTTGATAATTTAAGAAGTCAATTTTCCTTCTGACTTTAGGAAATTTAATACCTCTCAATAAATTAATTTAATGTGGCCTACTAAGCATGCACTTGCATGAGACCCTTCACCACTATTTAGAAGAGTCTATGTCGCAGGCTGGCTTTCAGCAGCGAGCAAACCTGGCAGTACTCTGCGGCTCAGGCTTGATCCGAGTTGAGTCTTTTCTGAACTTGGGCAGAAGAGCAAGAGCCAGGGTGGCACTTTGCTTCACTGATTATTTACAAAGGATTGCAGATTCTTGTTTTAAAGCTATGGGAGACAAAATAGTTCATTTAAAGTTTTTAATACATACAAAGTCATGATATGATAATTTTTACAAGGCTGCTTTTTCCTTCCATTTTTTCTGGTATAAAGATTGCTTTCAGTGCTTTGTCGTCTGTCCTCGTTTAATCCATTTCAAAAATATCTGTGCAGCACGAAACATTGCCGTTGATCTCATTAAGTGTCTTCTAATAATTGCAGGTTTTAAGAAAGCTAAAGACAAAAACTGACTGAAATTAAGCTTGTAATGAAAAAGAACATGAAAAAAATGAGTGGGAGTATGGTAATTGCATGCTTATGACTGTGACAGCAGGCAAAAGAAAACAGAGCAGCAGATGGTATCCAAATCTAAAGGAAAATGTAAGTGATGCTGAACTCAGACAGTTCTCTAAATAATGGTGTATTTAGCAGCAGGTAGATGTTCCACCTAAAGAAGTGCTGCCTGATAATTCAAGGACATACATCCGATGTAGGAGGGACATAGGAGCCTTCTTTATTTGGATGAGAAATCACTTTATCAATTTCTGTGTACTGCGGGGCATTTACCTCACTTTCCTGGCCATCTCTACAATTTTGCTTATCAAAAACTTACATTAGGTTTGACATTTGTCACTGGTGGTGACACAAAACAACACCTTCTTCTGTGACCTTGGTAGCCTTAACATGACTATTTGCAACATAGCCCGAGTCAGTAGTAGCTGGCCTCTAGTTCAGTGGGGAAAATAAACATAACACTAAAAGTTAACAAAAATTATCATCAGCATTTTAGCACATGCTCCCAGGAAGGCTGCTCAGCATCCTAATAAAGGTGTCATGTGAATAAGTGTAATGGAAAAATCAGGGCTCCCCAATTTCCCATGTCTGTGCCTGCAAGAGAACATGAAAGGCCAAGAGAAGCTGGGCAGGAGCTCTAGCCAGCAAAGTGCTAACTTACAAAAGAGGTTTTCTTAAAGAAGGGCAGAAAGCAGGGCATGTGTGCAGTCTGACTGTTTCATCAGCAAAAACTTGTGTGTCAGGTCTGATAAAACCAGCCAGCTGCCTAAAAGCCTCTTCCCAGCTATGAATTATTGGGTATGTTCAAACATAGTTAATAAGTTTCCTGGGCTTTGTTTTGCTCACGTTATAATTCTGGAACCAGCAATGTACGACCACTCTGTAGAGCTAGGCAGGATTTGTCTAAAGATATTTTTACTCATACTTTGTTTCTCCTTTGCAATGCAAAAGAAAGAAGAGGAAGGGAATATATATCTATGCATTTTTCATATTTACATACATATATATTTATATTGCATATAAATATGTATGTGTTTTACAAATGTATTCCTCCAAAGGAACACTACGAAGGCAATAAAATCTATTATCTGTTAAAAATTAGTCAATTATTTCTGTAAAAAATATTAGCATTTTGAAATTATAATTATTTTCACTTCTCCTATGTCAAGAGGACCCAAAGAATATTGCTGCCTACCAGCAAACAATCAATATACATAAGCAATGAGATAATCTCAGAAGAACTTCTGAGTACTTTAGATTGTTTTCTCCTCTATTTTTTGGCCAACTTGCACAATCTTCTTCCAGGAACTGAGGCATATTCTTGTCTGTGGTAAAAATAAGTTGATTAGGTGGTGAAGATACTACCTGTGCCTTTCTAATTTTCCTTTTTCTTCCTCCCTAACCCACATTCCATGTACGTTCCAAACTCTCCATTGAATTGAAAGAGTTTCCTGAGACAAGTAAGCATCCAGTGTGGCCCACGTGGCTTCCCAGTCTCGTGTTGCTTGCTCGGCTCATCCGCACCACCCGTGAGCTTCCACACCATGGCCCGAACCAACCGTGTCCTTTTATGTTTTGTATTACGCTCAGAACCTTCATTACATCGTCCCAGGCTGCCTTACAATGAATTTTCTCCTTCCCCTTTCCATCTCAGTTCCTACCAGCCCGTACCATGACCCGCAGATAGGCTGACGAGTTACTGCTTGTTATTCTGTCTATTTTGCTTCTTTTAATAGATGCAGGTGCACACGCTGCTGAAATGTTTTCCCCCAGGAGCCTGCAGTTCTTAATCATCCTATTAAAGTGACTGTGTATTTGCCATAATTTTCACATTATCTGCTTTAACTGCACACAGAGAGCCGTTCAAATTATTTGTTGTGCACAGCTGATTGAATTTAGCTCTGTTTGTTGTTTATAAATTGTCCCCTGCCTGTTCACAGTTTTAGGGAGCTGCTGAGTCACTGCAGTTGTTTAAGATATTATTTCAGCTATTTTGGGCTGGGGAGGCATGAGCACTATTGCTTACAGTGAGCTGATGTGAGCATACAGTTTCTGAAATGCCATGGGGCACGTTGCAGACGAGCACCTAACCTGGTGGCATTCCTGGTCTTCAGTAGGCTGTCGGAGTTTTCCTCATCATTAACGCGTGTCTGCATAGAGTCTTCCTACAGCAGCAGCGTGACAGAAATAGCCTCAGCGTTAACTTGGCAGCAGCAGCCTCTATGGATAGAGCACTGAAGCATTAAGCCATCAAAATAGATGTATGTCCAGACTTCTCTTTATGTAGAGCCTGTATATTTTTGTCTTTCCATACTACATTTTTCAGTCTTCTGGTCCAACTGGCTGATGTGCATAAAACAAGGGATCTTCCAGGCAGGCATTTAGTGTCACTTGATGTGGTGTAACTGCTTGCTTTAAATATCTTGCTCGCCTGGACAGAATGGGTATACGAGTGCGTTGCTCCTGCCTTTGAGCAAAGGGATGAAGATGATGACCACAGATATCTTCTGGTATTTCTTAAGAATCAGTGATAAGAAAAAGGTATTACCTACCACACTGACCATGAAGACCTATCCTGCTCTGTTGTCTGTTTTTTAAATTGTTTAACATGTTTTTATATCAAGGTTTCAAGAAATCTGGGGGGTTTTGCCTTGCAGAAAGAAATGTGCTGAGCCGGCAGTGTGCCCAGGTGGCCAAGAAGGGCAACGGCATCCTGGCCTCCATCAGAAACAGTGTGGCCAGCAGGAGCAGGGAGGTGATCGTTCCCCTGTACTGGGCACTGGTGAGGCCGCACCTCGAGTACTGTGT
>JANXJC010000098.1:38591103-38622327 GCA_027564655.1 Leptodon cayanensis
GTCCAGAGAAGGGCAACGGAGCTGGTGAGGGGCCTGGAGCACAAGTCTTGTGAGGAGCGGCTGAGGGAGCTGGGGCTGTTCAGTCTGGACAAAAGGAGGCTGAGGGGAGACCTTATCGCTCTTTACAGCTATCTGTAAGGAGGTTGTAGTGAGGTGGGTGCTGGTCTCTTCTCCCAAGTACCAAGTGACAGGATGAGAGGAAATGGCCTCAAGTTGTGCCAGGGGGGGTTTAGATTGGATATTGGGAAAAACGTTTTCACCGAAAGGGCTGTCACACATTGGAACAGGCTGCCCAGGGAAGTGGTGGAGTCACCATGCCTGGAGGTATTTAAAAGATGTGCAGATGTGGCACTTAGGGACATGGTTTAGTGGTGGACTTGGCAGTGTTAGGCTTATGCTTGGACTCGATGATCTTAAAGGTCTTTTCCAACCTAAGTGATTCTGTGATTCTATTATTTGAAAGGCTTTATAAATTTAAGAAGATGTCTCCTATTTAGGAATGCTTCCCGTGAACTCAAGAAATACAGTACAGTTCTAGAATTAGTCTCAGCTTTTCCAGCATGCATTTGTTTATAACATGCAGATATGTGCATTGTTAAAGCTAATTTAGCTTGCAGAAGTTGTGCCTTTGCTTTTGAAACAACATATCAGTGAATTGAAAACTACCAAACACTGCTGTGACTACAGCTTCCACCATCCCCTCCCCTCTCTGCATTCACAAGAAAAAAAAACATTAGAGACAAGCACTGGTGATGCTACTCAGTTTATTTGTACATGAAGTACTGTTTGCCTGAACATAGGAGGAATAAAAACCAAGGAACCGTTTTCCTTGCTCCCAAGTCTCTCCTCTCTTTCTTCCTCTCCCTCTGGGATGTTTTGCATGAACATACTGCCAGTGAGTTTCTTTCAGGCTTTCTCTTGTTATTTTCTTGCCCTTTACACAGTTTCTCTCACAGTCATCTACACCAGCACAAACAAGGGATCAGCTTCTGCGACACAGCTAGCTGATGAGGGGAGACAGTTACAGCTGAATTTCAGGGAGTTTTCTGTACCATCCATAATAAATGTACAATGCTGGATGTACCAGTTATCCACATCAGTCCCCATGTCTCCATACTGTATACTGATACTCCTTATCTTGGGTCTGTTGCTGTTCTCCATTTCTCCCTTTTGCCAGCAGAACAACATCACAAAACCTTTTTTTCACCAAAACAGGGCGACTTTCAGCAGAGACTTGGACTATGGGTCTGTCTCTGGGAGGCTAATGCTTATTGATTAAGATATTGTTCATTCAACTTGGAGAGGGAAGAAGGGGCAAAGGCAGTAGGGTGCCATGTGTACCGTGATTAAAGTGATCTCCCAAGTACCCTCCCTTACGGGTCACAAATTTTGATGTAGAAAATCATCATACTTTCACAGTAGGAATCTGATAAAAATTAACTCTTGGCAAGTAATGACCACTATCTTTGAATTACTGATAAGGAAGTCTATCAAATGCAGTGACAAAGTGGCTAGGCAATTTTATCTTGGTGTCCATAGGTTTGGTATAGCTTCAACAGATGGGCATTTGTTCTTGTTTCCTCTCTAAAGCCTCATTATAACCTGACTCGTATAAAAACACGGCCAGGTTCCTAAATATTTCAAGGTAGCATTTTCAGATAGGGAAGTCACAGGAAACTTTGGGGTGTTCTTCAGGGTTGCCCTGATTTTGGCTGGGATAGAGTTAATTTTATTTCTAGTAGCTGACATAGTGTTATGTTTTGGGCTCAGTATGAGAAGAATGTTGATAACACCCTGATGTTTTCAGCTGTCACCAAGTAGTGTTTATACCAAGTCAAGGATTTTTCAGCTTCTCATGCCCAGCCAGCAAGAAAGCTGGAGGGGCACAAGAAGTTGGGAAGGAACACAGCCAGGGCAGCTGACCCCAACTGGCCCAAGGGATATTCCATACCATGTGACGTCATGCCCAGTATATAAACTGGGGGAGTTGGCCTGGGGGATCGCTGCTCGGGAACTAACTGGGCATCAGTTGGCCAGTGGTGAGCAGTTGCATTGTTTCATATATTCCAATTATTTTTTTTATTATTGTAATTTTGTTATTGTTATCATTATTATTTTCTTCCTTTCTGTCCTGTTAAACCATTCTTATCTCAACCCACGAGTTTTACTTTTTTCCCCAATTCTCTCCCCCATCCCAAGTGAGGGGGGAATGAGTGAGCAGCTGTGTGGTGCTTAGTTGCTGGCTGGGGTTAAACCACAACAAGGGTGGTTTTTGAGTTGTCCCCTTTGTTTTTTCTTTTTTGGAGGGTAGGAAGGATGTAAAAACCATTGTTTTACATCTTGAGTTCTTAGGCTGCAGCTTCATTACTGAAATTCAACGAGATATAATCAGAAAAGCTGATAAATACTACAGACTCCTACACTCTGCTCTGATCGTTACTATAATAAGGCTACATTTGTACAGTTTGCTTTTTCTAATGTCAAACAATTGGCAGCTCTGCAGTGTTGATGCCCCCTGAGGGCTGCCTGTCCTCATAATTTCTTCTGTCTACTGACAGTAAACATATGAAGTGTACACAACATGCCCACACAAGGCACATAAACACACACCCCGGTATTGTTGTGGGTCACAGAGACTCATTTCTACTCTATTATTTTTAGCATCCTTATTTGCTCTTTCCTCACCCTCCAGAGTTTATTTTTTAACTCTAATAACAGACATTTATTTTATTTTAAATTGGGAATGGATCATTTCGACATCCTCAGCAGTTCATGATACTTCTATAATATCTTTGTAGAAACTCAACACCTCTCTCCAGATTGTCTGTTACGGGACAGTGATGATTCAGAGCCGTGCCTGTGCCTGGTATGGGCCAAATACTCTGGAAAATAGGAGGCAAACAGAGCCCTAGTTTGGCTTCTTTCACACGTGCTCCACTGACCATCCATCTTCCTGCCATGAAAAGGATATCACACCATTTCCTCCTCCACACCAAACATGAGAATCATGTCAAAACATAAACTCGCTGAGGAAAAGTTTCTTTGACCATACGATTTCCTACCCTGAGCTTTTACCAGCTCTTTTCCAGTTCCCTTGGTGTGAAAAATACCCAGTCTTCTCCTTCCTGCCAGATCCCAAAATTCACAGTAATGTTCTGTTATTTGAAAAACTACAGTTATCAACATTTGGGGAAAAATAATATGCCAGCATCTGCTTCTGAACTCCCTGGCTTGGACTGCAAATCTGCAAATGCCACCACTTAGGCTGCTCTTTGTTGGTCATCTCACTGACTGCTTCAAAACCAAGAACTATTTGAAAATTCAGGAAAAGGCAAGTTCAGGGAAGACTATTCAGTAAAATAGCGGAGTAGGAGATTTCAGCTTGAATCCTCTTTTCCATGCTTCATTTTTTCCTCTGAAAAAGTGGTTATCTTTCTCCCACCCCCAGTCTCATGCTTTTTCTGTTCTCATTTCCCAAACACTAGACCTAAGAATCTAAGAAGTTCCCAGCAGATTGCAAAGATGAGTTCCAGGGAAACTCTATTGGTTTATATTTTGTGCAGATCTGGTCCATAGTATTTCTTCTCAACCAGCACTAATGGTGCATTTTCAAAAGTGGAGAAATTTTGCTCTTCGTTATTGTCCCCAGAGTTAGTACCAGCAAGGACCAAGCAAGTGACCAGGTGAAACCCCATCATTCTCAAGCACTTACTACATTTGATTTTCAGTCTGCTAACAGCAAATCATCCAGCAGTCAAGGAATTAATAATACATCTAAAAAAAGTGATAATCTGAAAAGTACTCTCTGGAGACTCACACTGCTTTAGGAATGATAGATTGCTTCCGAAGCCAAGATGGAAATTCATCAATTAATTTGTATGAACACTTTCATTAACAAGAAACTGGTTTTATAATTCTGGCTTTTCTCCCAACCACATATGTTCTGCACATCACTTAATGCTGAAGGTGGCATGGTTATTGACAATATAGTACCATCCATACTCAAATTTAGAGTGACTCAAAGGCATTAAACTGATCCTTGATGACCTTCTTAGGGCAAAAGCTGTATAAAGTCTGCAATCAAACAGTGCTGTGTAATTTCCGTAAAACCAGATACCGTCTGTCTCCGGAGAATAACTCTCAAAGTTCTAACACTCAAGCAACATATTTTAGAGTTTTAAAATTACAATATAGCAACAAACAATAGAAAAATAATTTAGAATTAAACTGAATAGCTAGATTTAACAGCTTACGCTTTGTTTCTGGTGGAGCTGTTGACTTGATGGTCTTGGTCCTTCAGTGCAACCAGAGAGAGTTGAAACGTAACCAGAGACCATTATGTTCATTAATTACAGTGGCTCTAGATGCCATTCATTAGCCAAGTATAGAAAAATAAACTTTTGCATTTAGGCAGATACAGGGGAGATCACAGAAGCAGAGTCTGTTTTTCCATTCGCTTTCCACTCCTTCCCAGATTATACTGTAAATCTACCAGTTCTGCTTGTGAAAGCCTGATCCAACCTTGCAACCACCAGCAGCTGATTAGTGAGCTAGGCTAGAGCTCTGGCATGCCAGTAGGAGCCAAGCAAATTAATGATTCCATTCACCTGAGTGTTAGAGGGCTCACAAAACTATAATAAATAGGAATGTGATTTTAACGCCTTTTACATTAAAAAAAATCCTGAAGCCATGTGGTAAGAAATACATCTCAAATTTAAATCCCCATGTCTATTCAAGTGAGATTATGCTGCCATTGATCCTTATTAACCCAGGTATTGAATTTCTGTCACATTTAAACCTCAAAAAGTAATCCCATTTTTCATACTTTTACTTGCTGACAATAAGGCTGGCTGAACTTTGTTAGATCTTTAAATGATGATTTACCCTGAATGTTCTTTTTTTGTTGCTCCTGGGATAGTACAGAGTTAATAAGAATGATTGTGTTGTTGACAGAAGTGGTGTATTGAATTCTAGAAAGCAGCTGCTGCAAATTAAGTGAGAGTAAATGACCAGAATAATTAAAATATCAGGTGGTTGATATTACTTCATATAATAATAGGTGGGAAGTGTTACTAACTGCTTTCTCTAAACAACATCAGTTTTTCAGAGTACACAATAAAGAGTTGGAATGGAAAAGGTTTCAACAGAGAAGAGAAGGCTTTCTGTCATAATTGTGATTTGGTATTACTCTTCATAAATATTATTTCAAAGATGCAGAGGAGGCTTATTTTGCTTGCAAAAATCAAAGTTTTGTTTTGCATTTTTGTTGTTGTTGTTGTTGCTTGTTTGTTTTGTTCTTTGGCTGTGGTTTTTTTTCATCTCATTCTCATGGAACAGCCCATTCTGTATACATACCTTTTATCACAAGCCTGGTTGGGCTCCCTCCATATGGGCACTTACCAAGCTGCCATGCTTGAAGCTACATTCTGGGTTTCCAGATTTATCTATTTCTCTAGATCTGTATTCCATTTATCTTTTTCTGGCCTTGAAAGCCGCTGTGCACATTGTTTCTTTACCCTCTGAGACAGCCCTTCAGCCCCAGTCTACACTAGACATTGCAATTCCTCAGTATGGAGTGAAGGGCAGGATGATTTATTATTTAAGCTACTGGCTAAAAGTGCTCCTTTTCGCATGGGATTCATAGGTGTTGCAAGACAACTTTAAATACATCTATAACTTCATGAAGTCTTGTAGAAATTCTAAGATCTGAATGCAAAAGATTCCTTATGGAGTTATTATTTAATCTTATTTTTTTCAACATTTGCTCTTCATCAGTCCTTCAGCTTTTTCTTTATCTACGTTCTGATCAGGAAAACAGAGCTTTCTACATTGCCCACGCCTTCTCTTAGAGTAGTATTAAGGTAAAAGAGTAGACATTTGCAGAGCAGTACAATGCTCTTTGTAGTATTTTGCTGAAAAAAACCCCACTTTCAAAAGTTCTGGTGTACCTTGAGAACCCAAGTGTTATCTCCAGATGTGATGCTGGCACTTCAGCCATGCTCTGATGACCTTCGCAGATGAAGGTTGGACTTTTCATCTGGGAGCCTGGCTAATAGGGAGAAGTAAATGCTGGAAAGGTCCCTGAAAATCAGTTTAATAAAGAGAGTCAAGCGAAGTAGCTTGAGCAGAAAACTGTGTGCGATATTGTTTAATCCAGCCTGTATAAACCACCAGACACAGGGGAGGGGAAGATGGATTTAACCTCTCTGATCCTGGCACTATAGCAGATGATTAAAGGCACTCATATAACTGAAAAAGCAGATTAAGTATGTAAACATGCATCTATAAAGTACCTTTATGTTCACTGCCTAAACTTCTTTCACGGGCTTTCCAAAATGCCATTCTTGGCATTTTTTACTGATAAATGTATTCATTTCAGGTAGTTATGAGTTGAAATGTTATACCAAAAACTGTCCAGTCAATACAGCCCCTCTGAAATTTATGAAAGGCATAAAAATGTCCTTTTTCTGCCTAATGAGCAAGGAACAGATAATGAGCGTGAGAGCACTGTTTAAAATTTTCATGTGAAGCAGTAATCTAAATTCTCCATCAAAATAAAATTGGGTAACTTGTCAGGTTAAGAGGACAGAGAAGCTACCAAAATGGAAGAAATTGTCCTGCAGATCTGAATGCGGACTTGGTGGGTTTGTAAGTCTCACCTTGACTAAAACTGGCTATACATGCTGTAAAATGGTGATTTTATCGGTGGAAGATGGCAGAGAATGGTTATTTAGTGACTTACTGTTCCAGGCACAAGATTGCATTCACCGTGATGGCTCCATTGAACATAACTTTTGCGGCTCAAAAATCATATTATAGTGTTACAGTGAAATAAAGAAATGTCATCTCAAGCTAAATGACCTTCAAAAAGAAATTAAAGACTAGTAAGCACATTAAACTAAGTGTATAGATATGATTTAAACTTGGAAAATTAAGGAATTACCAGAACAAAGACCTAAAACTTCTATAAGTTAATCACCTGAAGCCAGAAAGCATTCGTAGCCATTTATTAAGGACTGGAAAGGACTGAGAAAACTGCTTGCCGCTATGATAGCATAAAAAACCACAGGCAAAAGCGGTACGAAAATTATCCATGAAATCAACTGTAAAAATCACAGACCCTCTCTCCATGGACACACCTGTTCCAGTAAGAAAGGAAAAAGACTTTTAGAAAGTTGTATCCTCTTAGTGAGTGTGAAAGAGAGCTTCTTTGGGCTCCTGCTGGGTGGTTGGTAAGTGTACACAGAATTGCGTGTCCCGCGATGTTTCCATGCCGGCATAGCAGTGTACTGCAGCAGGAGGGGATGCTACCATAATTTATACAACCTGTATGTGCTTTTACACTTTCCCCCTCAGGCTTATGGCTGCAACCTGACTAAATACCCACAGAGACTGCTTACAAAGCTAAATGGTAAAGAAGCACTTTTGCCTCCAAACTCAGGCATTTTCAGACCCATAGCAAATATATGCCAATTTTTAAAGGAGTGAAAGTCGTTGGTGTGAAACCACTCGTACTCTATTTCAAGTTAACTCCTCTCTGTTCCAGTGTTTCTCAAAAAGGTCAACCACCTACCGCTGCGTGATAAAAGAGGCAATGAAATCTGGCTGCAGAAGTCCGTCACTGACTGCTGAAATGCATGCTTTGGGAGGATGTCCCAAATCCACGGAAAATAATGAGTTGAAGTTAGAGGAAAAGACCCACAACTACACATGCACAAAAGAAGGGAAAGTAGCTTGTGACAGAAACTGAATATATGTGACAGGCTTAAAATAGCCAATGAAAAAATGCATTTCTTCACCAGCAGCGTCAATAAGTTTATTTACATTCATTTTTATCAGTGTGCTTTACCCCCACAGAGCTCAACCTCCTCGTAAAAGCAATACTCAGATGCTCCTAACAGCCTTATGGTGCCAACAGATTAAATTTGGGTTAGAGATTACCAAAATCCACTACATTTATACCAACGTGTGCAAGCAGTTTTAGTAGATACATTTTATTGGCTTCAGCATTCACAAGCTGATTAGCAGATACTGAGATCTGTCTTTGAGAGGTTAGCATTCTTGTAGTTACTATGATGGATGAGAAAAACTGAGATATGGGGTGATAGAAATTATGATAATTAGATAAAAGGTGAATAGCTTGATAGAATGACGTGGATAGTCAAGGAGAAGCCAGCCAGCTCCCACTGTGCTTTATGATTGTCAGGGCTCTGCATGGGAACAGATGACTGATGGCTGGTGTTACCAAGGAGAGTAGAATATATCCTGTTTTAACCTTTTATTTGTTTAACCATTACTGTGTGGGTGAGATTGTGCAGCTGAATTTCTTATTACTTGCAAGGGATTGTATTTTTTTCTTTTATAGCAGGGATGATCGAAGTTTAGCAAAGTCCTCGTATAAGTAGCTGTTAAAATGGATCTGTAATTACAAAAGGATCATATCTGTCCTCGAGTTTTATTTCCGGTCATTTCTGTAGGGTTGCCTATTCTCCTAAAACACTGAAAGGAAAAGAGATTAAAAGCACAGAATTTAGAAAAAAAATTACCTGTTCTAAAGGTGTGGAAAAGGTAGATAAATAGAAAACACTGGTTTCCAGATTTATTGGTTTGTGGTTTGGGTATATCCAAAGGTTAAATAGTGGTGCTATGTATTTCAAAGAAAATGAACATTTTAACTCCCAAGTGCATAACTATAGCAGTAAACAGGGCACACATCAGTTCAGTATCATTATATTCAGGGCACGCACAAGCATCTTATCTCAGGATGAGATATTCACACATCTGAAGTTCCTAGTAAAATCCCTTTGAACTTGAGTGTTTTCCAGTGTAAAGGTGCTGGACAATCAAAAAATAATTGCACAGACAAGTACACTTGACAGCTATTAGGCCATTTATTTAGTAATGCCTAGACTAAAACGGAGTAAGGTCACCTGCATTAGTCATAGTTCTGCTGTGCCCAAGTATGCATAAGCACTAGTCACGGCCAGTAAAGAGCACCAAGGCCACTGTCTTCAGCATCTGATGTTACTGAGGTCTTCAGCAATCAGAGTCCATCTAATTTTTAGCTAATAGGCATTGAAGAATTTCCCATCAAACCCGCTTCTTATTAAATAAAAAAAACCCTTCTCATTGAGATAACCTCATACCTGAGAACAAAGCATAGGGACCTCTAGGTCTGTAAAGTAAATCTCAAACCAGCCTGAAACATAATTTCATGGTAGAAAGAACTGACCTGCCGGGACTAAGACAGTGGTTTCCACCTTCAATCTGATTATCAGTGATTTAAATTTGGCTGGTTAGTTCCTCGTTTGCCTGTGCATGCCAACCACCCCCAGCAAGATGACTGGGTAGCCTCCGTGGGACTCTAGAGAAAAGCCACCTAAGAAATTCCATCAGTTCATAACAACAACAAAAAAAAACATAAAAAAATCAGGTATGGCCCTGACCTATTGTGGTGGTAACAAAATCTACACATGCCAATGAACAAGCCAAATTAAACTGCTAACAAAATGGCGGCTGGCATTACTCCATATTCCAAACTTATTTCACATTGCTACCTGCACAAAGACATCATTAGTCCCTCTCAGCTGCCAAAAAAAACCCTTTTTGACAATTTGCTGTTAAATTTGCTATACAAAAATATATGGCATATAGAATGTTGTAAGGGTGGTAAATAGAGTGAAATAAGTAAAATATAATTCCGAATGCTAATGAAATGATTGGCTTATTTGTTTACCTCTATTACTTAATTTAAATGATGCTGACTGGGAGCTGGAGTTCCATAATTCAAGTTATAGGAAATAACATATGCACTCTTCTATTTTCTTTCAGCCCTTGCTGCCAGATACATTGCTGTTATTTAATGGAATCTGCAGAACAAGCATGGGCTGGAATTGTCTAAGAAATTTAAGAATTTGACTATTTATTATGCAAGGTTTCATGATTATATTATTCATTCTGCAATCTTTTGCCTTTTATGTGTTTGCAAGATTCATTGACAAGAAAAAAGATTTAATACAGATGGCACATGGTATTTTTACAGTAAGTTTTCTACTTGCACTTTATTTTTCCTCAGTTTTGAACGGTACTTTGGTGAATGTCTTTTCCAAGAATCATATCAAATAGGCAAAAACTGTAATAGCATTAAAATATTTTAAACAGAATTGTATTTGGAAGTGTACGCTGCAGTCTTTCTACCAAGCATATTAAGAGATGTTTATTTAGCCACAGACTTTTGACTGGCTAAAGTCATACAGCTGGCCCTTCACCTGGTACAATTAAGGTCATAACATTGAAGCTAATGGAGCAAAGCCGATTTTCACCAGCTGATACTGTCCAGTGTTTATTTAGTTCATTCTTTCCTAGATCCGATCTGCATCTTTCCTGAACCTCCATCCTGTCCCGCTGTACAATTTTGTTACTTAAAAGCCAATAATAAAGCACAAATCCTGCTCCCATAGAGTCGTAAGGCCAGAAAAGCAGCAGCAGCTGCAGTGGCAAGACGAGCAGACCATGCAGAGGAATACCAAATCCCTCGCAGGTCAGAGAAGACAGCGGCACAAGGTGTGCATGGGCACAAAAGGCACTTACAGGCAGGCCAAAAATCGAGAAAAAAGGTGCTAGCAGTGGATTTGTGAACTATGCACATATCAGTGACCAAGCCTCTCCTCTCACACACGTGATACGACTGGCTGTATCCACGAGAAAAGCTTTGTTCCGAGTCCTTCTCCCAGGTTAGAGAAGGGGAGTTATGCCACAGCGCTGAAGTGCTCCTTATCCCATCCCCTTTTCACTGGCTTTAGTTCACGGAGTAAAAACACAGCCTTAAAAAGCCAGAGGAGAAAACCTGGCATTAAACTAGAGAATCACAAGACTTCCTTAAATATAAACAACCCAAGCAGGAAAGCTAAGGTGGGTTATTTGCTTCAGGTTTTTTCCCTAAATATTATGGTGCTTATCAAAAGGTGGACTTTCAGGGAAAAGGGGGACTGAAATTTTGACACAAATTTTAATGATATTCAACAGAATTTGTCCCCTCTCAGCTTTCCACCCATATGAGTATAAAATGTAAAGAGTGTCAAAACTTTTTTGAATTGCAAAAATATACCAATTTCATATTTTAGAAAAAACACGTTTCAGCTTTTCATTCAAAACAACACTTCTCCTTTACAAGTATCTCTTTTTTTCTTTTTTTTTTTTTTTCCTTTTTTCTAGTTTTAAAGAAAACAGATTTACAAAGGATTAAATAACCCAACAAGCAAAAAACTTCATTCCAGGTTAACTCAAGACAACTTTCTACATTCTTCCTGCCTCTCCCCGCAACCTGGGGCTTATTTTGGTTCGACTTGAATGTTGTTTCTGATTTTTGGCCAAAACTGAAAACCCCTCCCACTATCCATCCAGCTCCACTAACAGAAAGGCCTCGTGCAGAGAAAGACGTATGAAGAGACGGGCTATGTAACTCTCACTACGACTACAGCCAGGCTGATAGAAGCAGAGCTCGTGGTCGCCGCGGGCTGACGTCTATCGCTGGTGCTACCACTGCCGAGCCCTCTGCCTGAGCCGCCGGAGCGACAGGCTGATCGGCTGCTTCCCAAACTTCTTCATGATCTCCTTGATTCTGGCCAGGTTGGTTTTGGAGATGGTGAAGTCGCACTGGGTAGCTCCCATGTCGTAGCCGACTTCGCAGGTCTTGGTGGCGGTGGTGTAGCCCTCCGCCTTCACGCCCACCACGTATTCCCCGGGGTTGAGAAGACGCCAGTAATCCCCATCGGCTCCTGGTGGGAAAAGAGAAGGTTTTCAGGACAGGGGCCCTTTCTCCTTGAGGAAGGTGGTGTTTATGAGAATACAGAAATGCCTGCAGGGGGTAAGCATCCCTGCATCCTCGCAGCAGGAAGGTGTCAATGAGGCTGTCCCCCCATCACATGTACCCCTCCTCATCCCGCCAACCCTACAGGGAAACGCACCTCAAACATATTTTCCAAATGATGAAAAAAGGACAGCGGGCTTCAATCTGGCTTAAGATTTTTGTCAGCTGAAGTCAGAAAGATACTGAGGTGCAGGGTCACCTTGTAACGGTTGGTGATTCCTTAGGGGTATAAAAGACCTTCCCCAAACCAATTCTAACTAATGAATCATGAGGAGCCGCAGTGGGGTACCCACATAGCACTCATGATCCTGGCCAGACCACCCAGACACATGTGTTTTGGTGCTGTTTGGTATGCAAAGTATGTGAATGCATAATGTCAACTCACTTAGAGATCTAAGTAAATATCCCCTTCCATAAAATCTTACATTGAGTTTTATTACGCTAATTTTCCCACAAAGTATAATTCATCGGGGTACTTAACCACTTGCTTACCTCTAAATGCACAAACAGAGCTCCTGTAATCAACTAAACTACTCATGCAGAAAGCAAAATGTATTTTAACACCTCGTTGAATCAGCACTGTTTTCTTCTTTCCCTGTAAATGATCTCAGATTACCCATACGTACATGAGCACTTCTTTTTAAATATGGTTTTAACTAGCAAGTATGCTCAGCTGTGAACTGAAAAAGGTGAAAACTAATATCTAAAATTAGTTTTGCACTCTCTCCTGGGAAAACCCACTGTGGAATGAAAGTGCATATTCAAATATTCAATTCTATATATAAATAAAATGCAACATCTCTTGTATGAAGAGGGGTTGGGTTTTTTTAGCGCTGATGAGAACTGACAGCCTTACTATCACTAGCCTTGGGTGGCTTGCAATGCAGCGTGTCGCAAAAACTAAAGAAGATTTGCGTAAAAATATTATATTTGGGAAAAGATCAGACTAGCTAGCCTCTGTTTACAGGAATAGGATTTAAATTCAGGGGTTGGTAAGATACAAAACATTTGCAAACAGCAAGTGTTAGCAAAACAGCAATATCAACTGCACCCTGATATTACAGCCTCTGAATACAGGTGGGACGTTGTGTGCAAGAAGCGCACCCGACCGGGTTAGTTCTCGCACACCAGCTTGCTCAGGTTTTTCTTTCAGCCAGTTTGACCCCGCTGGGGGTGATGATCAAGGTCCAGATTTTCTATTTCTCAGGACTCAGGCATTTTTTGGAAGGGCTCTGAGAAGCTCTTTATTCAGTTCTCCCCTACTATCGGGTCCGTTGGCACCTTAACCAAAAAGCAAAACATAAAGCTGTCCAAGTTTCTTGAATTTATCCCTAAAGGCTCATTTTTGGCTGTAAATGCTCTGGTGATACTACAGGGCTGACAAAAGGCTATGGATCACCCTGTGCGTGGCTGTGAATGCACCCCCGCTCCGAGGCTGGCTTTAGCCCCTCGAGTTCAAAACTGACCCACATTTTTCTGACACATTTAACAGGCAGTTCATCACGACCCCACACAAGGCCAGAAAAAAAATCTACACATTCACACACCACTGGGAAATTATTACAAAGCTGGATATTAAGCTGTTAGCAGGATGCACTTTACCTCCTTTCCATTTACAAGTAAGTAGACATTAGTATTTCTGTCAGCTGTCATTGCCCAGAATTTAATACCGGACTAAAAGGGTTTTTTTTGAAAATCAGATTAAATGCAGTAGGTAAAAAATGCAGCAGAGCAGATGGCAAGAGAAACACAATTAAAAATACAGATAAATTTTGTAAATAATAGGATTGCTAAAAGAATAGGCTCCAGAGGGAGCAGGCTGGAGGCAGACTACATCTATCTCCATCTATCGGGTCTGCTTAGGTAAAATAACAATGCATAAAAATACAAAGACAGTATTATTTTAAATTAAATGTGTCAGATGACTCCATAAACACTTCAATTAAGAGGAACACTCTCTGAGCCTGAGAGGACAGACCTTTGTTACAATGAAGTGCCATATTTACGCCTAAATATACCAAATTTTACTAATTTAAATACATTATAAAAATCTATCCTAATGCTCTGTTACCTGCAAAAGACTATCCAGGAAAGTTAGCCATAGTGCTGCGAACCCAATGCACGTAACAACTAAAACTTAACTTTTCTCTGCTGAGCAGACAGCCAGGAATGAGACTGGAGAATTATAATACCAGAATTATGCTTAGCTTCGACTAATGTTATTAAATATTACTGCCATTAAATAAATGCCACTTCAAAATCTTTGGGTTTGGTTACCTAATGTATTCTGAATTCATATGAAACTTACAAAAATATTCATAAAAATTTCTCTGAACATTGTGTGAAATTAAATTAATTATGCTTTATTGCAAAAATCACACAGAAAAGTGTATGTCTTTGAACTCTGGCTGTAAGAAACTGTACATTTCTTCATCAAGATTTGCTTTGAGATTTCCAAAGTGTGCAATTACAGGAAGTAACACACAAAACTGCCTTTGCACCGTGGGGAAAAAAGGTGTCCAGGTGCATTTGGTCATCCAATTGATGAACTCTTTTCCAAAGGTTGCCTCATAGAGCACAGGCCACATCTAACTGTAACAACATGCAATCACTCAGCCTTAATCAATAATTACCTCTGCATCAAGAGAAAAAGGAATAATTTTCCACAAAGCTCTTACTCTCAGAATCAATGACTTCAATTAGCCTATTAATATTGTTAGCCTAGTGTCAGCAACCCTCTCTTCCCATAAGATATATTGTACATCCAAGAGAAAGTAAAAAAAAAAAAAAAAAAGTGCTTTCCATGCACTCTTTTTTGTCCACAGGAAGAAGCACAGAAATTTTCTCAAACAAGTAAATGTTATTAGAGGGCCTTTACAACTTTTGTCTGGCTCTACAGGATAGGTGACCACATTTATGTATCAAAGAAACACTAGATACCTTACAGCTTAGCTGACTTCAAACAAAACTTACATAAATAGAGATAGCGGACATAATTCTTCTCCTGCTTGGCCTATTTTTATATCAAGGCAACTCAGAGGTTTAAATGGATACATATTTCATTTTAAAAGGTATAAATGAAAGAAGATTGCTGACAATTTGCCTTCTTTCTCTGGAGTTTTACATGTCATTTTAGCTCTTCGGCTCCAACGTAAATTCTCTAGTTTCAAAGACTAGTGAGACGTACATTTTTATCTATATAATATAAAACAAGATAGAACTTTTATGTTCCCATCTACAAAGTGAATCCCAAGCAGAGTGTCAGTTTAAATGTCTCATTAAAAAGAAGAATTAAAAAGAATGAAATAAGTACTTTTATTTGTACTAACAAGTGCAGATGACCTTGAAGCCATAGAAGCTCAGCTCTAAGTCTGGATGTAAATAGCTGTAAGATTCTCCAAGCATTGCAAGGTGGATTCTGGGATCTTGCAGATTTATTACACATGCCACTGGGACTCCTTTCCGTATGCACGTTTGCTGTCTTTAAACTGTTGATTTTTCTTTCATGTGGCAGTCCAGTGTACTGAGAGCTGGAGATTAATCACCCATTGCATTTACTCGGCCTCAACCAGAGCAATATATTAATTCTGTTAACAGAGTAATACAGCCTACAGTTTATGGCAGTCTTTCCAGACTACCAAGACTTCCAAGACAAGGAAAAACAACTGATTACTTTAATTCCCACTATCATTTCCCAGTGGCCCCATTTTGAAATATTTAAGGCAGAATCACTATTGCCTAATTAAATATCTGTCATTCAATGTTTTCTTTTAGAAGAGAGACACAGTAGAACTGAAATAAAATTAATCATAAACTAAGTTAGATAGTCCAAGATTTATTATTGGCTCAGATAATCTACTGTAGCAAACATTAAAGATTTGGAAGTCTCTTATCTAAAGCTTTAAGATACTCCATAGCCTGAAATCAGTTTACATGTCAAAGCGTGCCATGCTGTATCTCAGTGGCAAAGCACGTGAAAGTGGCAGCAAATGAAGGACCCAGAATGCCAGTCAGGACATGACAAATACGCAAAATTGGTGTTCCTCTTTCTAATATTGCACCAAAACTAGACTACGCAACAATATGGTTTGTCTGATTATTCACCACGATGTTACTTTTCCATAAAAGTCCAACAGAAACCTTGTTAACCTCTTGCAACCAGCACTTTAAGTGCAATCACTAAAGACTCCTGCTGACATCTTGCTTTGCTATTTCTTTCCGCGTGTTCGTCTCCTTGCTATATCCCCTCTGTTGTTTCTCCATTTAAGATTACTGTGTGTCTTAAATCACAGTACAGTACCTACACAAACACAATGGCCATTGGACGCTATCCCACTTCCTGCCTGCCAAAACCAATTTTCAGGTATTACTATAAATCTTCTAATCAGCTAGTGTCTATTTAAAGCAATTCTTTATTTAGTACCATAACTACTTTTTAGGCCTTTGAATAGGCGTAGAATTTACTCTGAGTATACATACCTGCATCTGGGTATAGATCAAGACTGTGCTAACGAGGCAAATAGCCATTTGTACTTTTTTTTTTTTTTTTTTAAACTACACATATTGAAAAGCAATTCTCTGGGCTGAAATTCACCTGTGCAAAGCAGTGTTTCTGCTGAGCCCCATTAAATGATCTTTCACCAAGCTGTAATGTTTTGCAGGAGAATCTTCAGGTTGTGAAACTCCTTTTTCCCTGCAACAGCTGTTTCTCCTCTGGACACAGCTCTAAATCACATCTCCAACACATTCACAGTCCTATAACTGCTAACAGCCAGATAAACACTCTTCACCCAACAAGGCATTACCTACACCCTTGTTTTTCAGTCCCATAATTATTCTGGGTTAGGTTTGCACTACCTTTACATTAGAAAAGGAGCAATAAGAGTTCTTTAGACACAGCTTTATGTAGGCTATTGATTTGGGGCCGATAAAAGGCTATTTGCTCAATACTTTAAAAGAGGTGGAAAGAGGAAGAGGGGTAGAGAGGAAAGGCATAATCCTGTTCTTGTCCACCCAGCTGCACCATGGAAAGAGGTGACTCCCTCTTCACGTGCCACTCCTTCTGCAACACCCTCCTTAGACTGTCTACTATCTGCTGGCTTTTCTCAGAAAAGAGTTCAAAGTTGCAACGAGGTTCTGTATTTTGTTTTTAAACGATAAATCTGTTCATTTGCACTGATGTTTTGGGGTTTGGTTTTGGTTTTTTTTTTACCTGTGCGAATGTCATGGTTAACACCTTCTACTGAAATAACAGCATTTGGGATTCCCTTTCCGTGCACATCTTTTACTATGCCTTTGATGCCCCGATGGACCTATTAAGGGAATAAACAAACAAATAAATATTGCACAGCAATGAACAGTACCATCATTAAGAAGATACCACAAATCATTAATTCCATATGTGAATTACAGGTATTATATTCCTGCTTTACGGTTCACACAGTTTTGAAATATCATTATTAACCCAGTATCATGCTTCCAGGCATTAGCTCCTTGTGAATCAGCTTACAAATTCTGTTAGGATTCCTGAGGCATCACATTCAAAAGATAGATAAAATGAGCAGATAACGCAGCAGACATAAGGTCTTTTTCTGGCAGTCCTTTCTAGTAAGCTCTGCACTCACGTCAAATTTTAATAAGCTTCATTATTTTATTCTCCTAAGTCAAAACAGCCTGGCTGAAGTGATATGCCGGTATTGCTCATAGGTAAGGTTTCTATCACAAATACCAATAGTCATGTAAGTAGCCATGCAAGAAAAATATCAGAAACCTTAAACTCCCTTCCAATCCAAAAAGAGTCATCAAGTTATTCAGAAGCTACTCTTCTGTTGAATACCTGTTCCATAAAAACAATCAGGGACTCGCGGTTGTTTTCCCATTCTTCTGGCAACTCGCTCTCGTGGGGATACTTGTCACAGCCAACGTAGATGGATAGCTCAAAGCAGTTTGTGTGCAGATAACTGAAGTCATTTATGCCTGTCAATAGGGGGTAAAAAAGAAACAATGTTATATCCTCTTTTAATCTATTGATCAGATCTGATTATTTTATGCAAAGTAATATATAACTTAGTTAAACACAAACTGGGTATTTATCTAGCTGGCTTAGTCAGCAGACCTGGCAGGGCTAAAGATTTTTAGAAATGCCACATCTCCCATAGCAAAGCACCAGAGTAACACCAGAGCTATACATTTAACAAACCAAGACTTTCTAAAGACAGCGTCCCATCAACACGTTCGAAAGAGAGGACGCAAGATTGCACCACAACAGCATGGGCCACTGCGTCAGCCCAGCACCGCATCCCCAATTCCTTTGCTGCAAAGAACAGCGTCCTTCTGCCATCGCAAAACTTAAAGGAAATACAGATTTAGCAGAAAACAAAGAAACAAACAAATTAAAGGCATTCCAGATAACGTTTCTATTATATTGGTGGAGAAGATGGGGACACAACCACAAGATGTTAGGAAAGGTCTCTCTTTACCGCAAAAAACTCGTGCTTTGCTTTTAAGAAAGCACTAAGCTTCACTAATCCTGGACACTTTCCCATGGAGCAGCTCTCACTTACGATTTTTCTGGGCAGAAATGGGATGAGTCTACGTTAGCTTGCATGGATGTGCAGCCATTAACCAAATTTATACAACCCTAAATGCCAGGACACAGAGCAATGTGCACACACTCATTGTTATGTAAAAGTGATTTGTCAGAGCAGTTGATGAGATAGTTTCTCAGTCTAAATGTTTTCCCACATCGGTAATCTAAATGATAGGAAAGCCAGAAAAATCAAGGTAGCAGTAAGTCTTTTAAGTTATATATGGCATCTGTTATCTTGTAAGGAATGAAAGGTTCTATTCTGTTTTCTCCCTATTACGGCTTTACAGAGGACTGGAACCTGCACCGTGGCTCTACAATAGCAATTTCCGTCAGAAATATGCCCTAATCAAAACCCAGGAACCTCAGGGCCTCTGATCTCTGAGGAGCTGTGGTTTAAGTCCCCGTTACAGAGAGCGCTGTGACCTTTGCAAAGGTCCCGAGCACTAAGGAAGACTGTATTTAGATACAGCTCTCAAACATTGCCATTCTGCAGGTTTCTCTCCCGTTTCTCACAATTATATTTCCTTTGGGAAATTCCATTTATTAGTTCTCCACAATCACACAGATAACATGATACAGTACACGAACATTACAGGAAGAAATGATGTGAGCTTCATTTCTCATTCCACCCGCAGTTCTAATAAAAAAATATTTTAAAACCCATTTATTAATGATCAGTAATTGTTATATTTTAAATGGCAAAGATTAGCAGGAATTGCATTCGCTGAGTGTTTCTGATTGAAAAGAGTTAAAAAATAAACCCCCAAGTCCTGTCCAATTACCACAGAGCAGTAGTCAAGTATTTAATGAGCCCTCAGTGCCTTTTGGATGCAGAGCAGGAGGATTGTATAATACAGATGTTAAGCTTTACACTTTTGTTGATGAGGAAAGCCTAAATATCAGACAGTGGCATATGCTACTCTGCATAAATGTGCTTCCCCTCTGTTTGAGAAACAGCCACAACTATTTTCGCCTCACATACTCCATCGCATCCTGATTAATCTGTTGTGAAATGTTTTGCGATACACAGCAATTGCTCAGTTTTAATACATGTATTTAAGAAAATGGCTTAACGTTGCCAAGAGCAACTCTTCATGGAGCATCTGAATATGCAAATCCAGCCCTGAAAACACTGGAAATGAAATGAAATTCATCTGTTCTTTGCCTTTGTACAGTTCAACCAGTGCAGAAATGTTATATATAAAATTGCTGCAGAACTTGCACTCATTGCAGTCCAAAAGACGTGCAGGAAATAGGACGGCTGGGTTTCAAAGGCACACGGAGGTGTTTGATATCTGTGCAAGATATCTGCGGTGCACGTACTTCTCTAGGGACTCTCTGGTGCTGAAAAGGAATTAGAAAATTCCCTTATAAATTTTCCCATGGCATGAGCAGTGAAAAGTTTACACGTATGACCACTGCCAGGCCAGGCAGCAGGTGGATGAGGAGGGAGAGGACGGGCAGCTTCCAGTCGCGGTGCAGCAAGGAGATGCCACGCACACCAAAGGACAGGCGGGGAGCTTTCTGCAAGCAATCTAGTGGTGGGTCACCTTCAGGTCCGTCGTTAAGTGAGCAGGGGTTTAGGAGAAGAAAGTGTTACACGTTGATCGGAAGGGTAAAGAAATAGAAAAAGCGGAGTGAGCTATGCAACCACATCTGTACAGTCGTGGAATTACAGAGTGAAAAAGTATAGGAGAAGTTTGTCTTCAAATCTGGAATTGTATTTGGAAAACCCTTTACAAGGTGCCATTGGTTAACTATCGGCTGCAATACATATATATGTACGCATATATATATCTGCAATACAAATCACTCTCTCCCATTTGTCTAAGCAGAGAAGAAGCCTAAAACCATCCTGCAGGTTGGAGGTTGAGCTCAAATGGAAACCACATCTTTTGAGGTTTAGTCTGGAGTCCAAGGTGTAAAGAATTGAAAGCAAAAGCAGTATCCCAGCATTTTTCTTAAAGACAATCTTGGAAGTCTTACCATAATGTAAGAGAGCAGGATGTAAAGTATAATGAGTAACATTATAAAGCAATAAAACAAATCAGATGAACCAAATCCAATACGCAATTGTTACTAAGAAATCAAGATACAATTCAGCATCTATATTGTACATCATTACTTAATGTAACTTAGTGTGACAGCTGTTAATGACATGGCCAATGTCATCTTTTCTGGATCGATTTATAATCATGTTTCTTATAGCACGTCGGAAAATTAAACTAATAAATTATGTAATTAAGCTGTCAAGTTAGCAGTCAGATTTTTTTTTTTTTTTTAGAATTTGCAGAAATGCATAGAAATGTATTGTCAGGCATTGGCCTTGTGATCTGAGTTCAATCTTTCCCCCCCAAAATTCAGCCAGCACTTTTTAACCTCCTGAAAAAATATTTGAAAAGTTAATTCTTGGCTCTAGCCTTTTAAGGCTGGCCAGCATTAACTTTACATGGGCCAATGTAAAAGCCATAAAAGCCATGTCCAACATTTAGAAATGTTTATGCAGTGAAACTACCTGCAAGTTACAAACACAAGCCAGCTCCAGTAAAAAGTGGTCTGCACAGACACTCGCTCGCATCTGTTTGCCATCACTGCTGCAGTTGTTCCTGTTGTTATTCAAGTGATGGCAGATGCACAGCTCACTTCTTAATTTCATGGAATATGTTGTCTAACTGATGTACTTATAAAAACCAAAAATTTTGAGCAGAATTCTGATGAATCAGCAGAGTGCCTGATTCTGAGCCTGCTCAAAGTGTACACCCATAGACATAACCGTGCCTATTGCTGTTAAAAAAGTGCTGCTTCTGATGGGGCTTTCCTGGAAATCAGTGCTTTGTCTGCACTACAGGACACGGCTTCCCCTTCGTGCTCCTTAGCAGGGTGACAGGCTTGGGCATATGGTGAATGATGCAGTCTGTAATTTATTCTGGCAGCAGAAATGCCTATGGAGCCCATGAAAAATTTCAGTATAAGGATGTCCAGGTCTTTTAAAAACAGGAGAGTAGCAGGCAAGCAGCAGCTTTTTATGGCATGTTTTTACAATTCAAAGTGAATGCAAGTGGGGGCTGATCTGCGCCCAAGTTCAACGAGAATGAGGCTGAAATTGTGGTTTTCCTATCTAAGGGCCACTGGAATCTCTCCTTGGAGCTGCTGCTTCAGCTCTGACACTGGTTACCTTTGACATTGAGCAGCAGTTTTCTGTTGGCACCCTGTGAGATGGAAAGGCTGACAGGTTCCCTCCTGCTAGCAGATTTGGACTGGGTTGCTTTTCTCCTAGCAAACCATCATGAAGGTACAGAATCCATAAAACCTAATGTATTGCATGTACACTTTTGGAAACCACAGCAGTAAATGAAATGGTCACCAGGTCTTAGTGACACGATCTCCTTCAATCCTCTGATACTTGATGAAATGCAGCGAACAGACTTTCAGATGGGGAAATATTCCTCCTAGGGCACATGTTTTACCACTACTGCCTCTGCAAGGTACACCGGGCAGTGATGGCATTATCATATTTAGCAAGGTAGTGCTAATTGCAGTTTCTGCAGACTCTTACTTCCAGCCACGGTGTGCCAGGAGGCTCCATTAACAGTGCCATCCTCCTTTTGGAAATCCTCTGTGTGACACGCTCTCCTTCTCGCATCTGTCATCAGCCGGTGCGTGGAGGCATAGGAATACGCAAGCCAGCGAAAGACGTGGTCGTCTGGGGTAGGTGTGTAATCCTGGGTTTTCCACATCGATCGCACCATATCGTAGGGGTACGCCACCACCAGCTCTCCTCCCTGCAAATTGCCACCCAGCACAAAAGGAATTTTTTCCATCCATGCTATTATTGCCCGTGTCTCAACTGCCACCTAGGAGAAAAAGAAACAGCAGCTTTGACTTAACCTGTGAAATCTGATAATCTTGTTTCAAAGGTAGACCAGACGCAGGAGTCCCGCTGTGAGTTTCTTAGCGTGGAGTGAGTAGCCAGCACAAGAGATGTGGCCAAGGAGCAGGGCTTCTTTACATTACTGTGCCTGCCAGCTGTGCATAAAAAACCCTAAAAAAACCTTAATGTTAGTAATTTATGCAGCAGGAACATCTTTGTAGAGCGAGGCCAAGAGCAGCAACCGACAGAGATGTCAGACCATGACATTGCTCCCTCTGCCATCGGCTGAAATGAGTTTTCGAAATAAGGGATTTTAAACACAGAACTATTTCTAAAGCCCACAGAACTGCCACAGTTAAGTGCCTTCCCCGCAAACTGGGGGAATCTCAGCCACCAGAAATAGTTGCATTATATTTAAAAGGCCATATAAAAAAAAAGTTAAATTTTTGGCACTACGATCCAATAAATGACTTTAGCATAAGCCACTGCATTGGTTTTGCATATGCCTCAGCATTTGCAGTGTTCTTTCAGATAAGAATATATTTCAAGTACGAACAAATAAGAAAACCCAAGGAGAAATCTTATAGCAATTGAGTTTGCAAAGAGCTCATCTATGTCGCAAAACTAGGGAGAAGCCTGATTCACGGGACTGAACCCTGCCACGGGTTTCCCTTTTTCTACCTGTTACTGCCTAAAAGTTGGGTGTCGAGTCCTCCAGGTTCTCGCAATTCCCGAGGGAAAAGAGAATCCTCCAGGAAGCAGTTCCCTTCCCAAAGGCTGCCTCTAAAATACGGGGGTGAATGGTCCTTTTGTGGCGCATTTTTATTTCCATTGACTAACAAGGAAGCCTAGACAAGTAGCTTAGGTCAGGTATGTCACTTCACCCACAAGTTACCAATTTCTTGAGAAGTACAAAGCTCACTCTCTCAGCATGCCCCAGCCTTTGTGTTCCCTGCTCTCTGGTCTTACTCACAGTGGCATTTTCAGACAGGTACCAGTCGGGGATCGGGATGTGATGGTTCGGAACTTTTCTTTTACTCTTCTTCTGATCTTCCGACTCCCAGAGCAAAGAGTTTAAATCAGGGAAATTATTGTTGATGTCAATGCCGTCCTGAGTCCATCGTCCTAAAGACCAGCCCCCTAATTCTGAACCCTTAGGTTTAAAGAAAAAGGGAGAAAAAATATCATTCGGAAAAAAATGTCATTCAGAATGCGACAACCTGTGAGCCCTCAGCAAAGTGTTTGGGAATGTGTCAGAGAGAATTCTATACAGAGAAATGAAAGGATGACTTATTTAATTAACTGAAGTGAATAATTGGCTTTTTTAATTTTGTGTGAAACCTTGAATGAGGTGAAGCAAAACCCATGAAAAATTACTTGAGGTTAGCCAAAATATTCTGGTTTGTTTTCAAGGTTTCTATGTAAGACTGGTTTTCCTGTGGGTTGCAACAGAGATAGCATATATTCCCTTCCATGGTTGTGAGCACAAATTTTGTATTCCAGTCTTGTACAAACTGCCCTGGAAGATTTTCCAGTATATTTGACCAGCCCCTGCAATTTTTCCTCCTAGCGTCTGTCTTCTTCCAGACTGAATTATTACAATGCCCAACACATTGTTCTCTCCTTAAAAATGCGCTATTAAATTTCAGCTGCGGAGGAATGCAAATTTTCATGTGTTTAGCTTGGTTTCTCATGAGAAACAGACTGCATGAATTTTCCATTTTCCATAACGGTGTTCCCATTGATCTATACACCTTGGTATGGTTTGTTCTGGCAGTCTTCACAACCCTCCTTTCTATACACATCTTCCTGTTAGCCAATGTCACATAGAATACCGTTTCTTTCAGCTTTTTTTCGGAATAAGATGTTTCAGTGGTTTTTGTTTGCTTTGATGTGTTTTTGGTTTTGGTTTTTTTTTTTTTTTTTTTTTTTCTTTTAAAAAAATATATTTTAAAAAAAAAAATAAAAAACTAGCAAATTTAATTAAAATAAAAAAAATAAAATAAATAATTGATAATTTAATAATCATATTACCGCTTTATATGCCTTGTCATATCCATCTGGGTTGACTGAAGGCAGGAGGTGGATTCTGGTATCCTCAATGAGATGTACAATGCGGGGGTTCCCAGCCAGGTATTCCTGGCACATAAACTGCATTAGCAAAAGGATTAGCTCACGTCCAAGCACTTCATTCCCATGAGCTCCTGCAATGTACCGAAATTCTGGTTCACCTGTTGAAAACGTATGGAGCAAAAGTGGCGTCAGAGCAGCAAATCAAGTATCTAACCAAATTTCATTGATGTCAATCAGCAACATTTTGCTTAAGGAGAGTTGGAAAAATGTTTTAACTGAACAAATGATAGATGAAAATGTAACTGTACAGAAACAAATAATTCCTTTCTGTTGCTATTGTAGAAGAACAGGCTTATGTATCAGTGATATCTCAAGCTACCATGTAAAACCCCCAAAACCCATTTTCCATGAAACGTATTTTTAATTATACTCACAATTTCAGCATGTTACAGGCAGATTTTAAAAGTTCTGACAGTCTAAAAATAACATGAAAAATACATTGCTAGTAGGTCTTTGGGACAGATGTTAAGACTCTTAAAAGGTAACAGCCAGTAACTGTACATAATTGATCTCTGACTTCACATGCTCCTTTTCCTTCACTTATCAAAAAACAGGTTCACGTATATTTTTCAACGTTATACTGAATGACACAATACTTGCACTCAGTTACAAAATACTTCAGAGATTATTAGGAACAGTACCAGCTATTAAAAAAAACCCTGTAATTTCATTGTCCTTTGTACGAATAACACTTGCAAACATCAACAGGACAGACCCTAACTGGCCAAGCTACGGCTTGTGGCTGGATCCACCCTCCCAATTTGTCTGGCCCATGACACACTCCTTCATGGTTTCTGCAGGACTCTCAAAAATAGGTAAGCGGACAAAGCAGATTAGAGGAATTATTCTGGTGTTAACATCTGACGTTCAGAGACTGTTCTCTAAGGTCAATGCCAAGTCTACAGAGAGATGGCATCTATTGTGCCCCATCCCTTATGGCAAAGTAGAGAGATGCCTTCGGAGCCCGTTGCAGTGCTCTTTCTTGCATGGGATGAACACGTACCAGGGTATTTATGGACATGGCAAAGCACAAGACATCTTTATTCTCACAGCTGCCTCAGGCACTATCACAGTGAGATCTTTATTTTTCTCCACAGAAGGGCCAAAGACTGGATAAGTTTCTATTCTGAAGAACTGTATCACCGTAGGAAATTGTACCCCAATACTCACCAGTGAAAGATGATTTGTGAGGTTTGACCTGTCCTTACTGCATTCACCCTTCATGCACTCACCCATATAAAAAAGGTAAATTTCTATCCAAAGCTACATAAATCCCAAAAACTAAAATCCATTCCCCAGTACTAAAAATCGCTTTTAGTTATTGTAAAGAATAAAACTCATTATCATTAAAGAATTTAATCCCACATTCAAAATGCCTTCTATTTGTGCTCACCCTCCACTTCCCAATTTAGAAATACAGCACTGAAGTTCCTCCCACATACATTTGAAATCTTTGCTGCCACGAATATAATTCCATCAGTGATAATTACTGCAGATACAGAGAATGAGAATAAAAAAAATCCACATCCCAACACCCGTCAACAGATTTAGTTAGACTAAATCCTAACCAACTTCGTGTTCTCCTGGATTGTCAGAAATCTCGACAGCATACAGCTTTAGTCCTTGGTTGCTTTTTCCAATATTGTAAATTCTTGTGATATTCGGGCACATTTTGTTCACAGTTTTCATCAACTGCCAACAAAAAAAAAAATGACATATAGTTAGACAATGCAGCATCAAAATAGATCCACGATTAATTACTTCATTCCAAATTGGTTGTGGCAAAACCTCTTCATTTTCTTTTCTGATTACTTCTTAGTTATAAAAGCTTTATGTTTAGTTCATGAATTTATGTTGTGTGGTAATTCACACAAATAATGTTTATTCAGCTGCAATAAGCTGAATACTGTCTGCTGAAACACTACAGCATAGGTGAGGTTCAAGATCTTTCTTACACGAGATGCATTTGTAATATTATCACACAATTAAGTACTTGAGGGGGAAGTCCAATAGGAATAAAACCAACAGAACCACTAGCTACTATATAACCAAACACATTTTGAAAACTTGAATGTGATGGAGGATAATTAGCCACCTTAACACTTCCTTCTACACGCTCTGTCATTTACTACAGCTGAGCGAGTTGAGATGCCCCAGGGTGTTAGTGGCACGCCAACGCATGTACGTTACAGGTTGCCACAGACACGTTCTGCCCAGTAAAGAGATTTCTCCCTCCTTTGCTCTATGCGGCAGCAACTCAATTGAAAACCAACTAAGAGAGAATGATGTCACCCACTTAAACATGATTTTCCCAGTGAATTCTGGTTACACCTGCCTCTGCTGAAGTAGAAACCAAGCCCACCCTTCTTGTATTACCATGTGAAATCTCACATGGCAAAATAGTTAGTTAAGGCAGTGTTGATGTGGCCAAAATAGCGAGATAGATGTAGTCTGAATTACTCCATAAACTCAGATTCCTCAGACTTTGCATACCAAGTTTCAGCAAAAAATAGAATTAATAATGGAAATGCAAACAGATGGTCTGAAGACATTCCTACCATCAAAATCTATGCTATTCGTTGTTTCTGCAGATACTGCATGACATAGTCAAAATATAATCAAATAGCCCGAGTGCTTAGTGAAGTGCAGAGGGAAGGTCATGGTTAAGGGTACAGTTCTGTTTAAACCAATGGAATCACACAGATGTGATCCAGGTAAGTATATCTGGAGTCTAAATTGTCCCACAAACAAACACTTTACTGTGGCATTTCAGGTGAATGTTAAAATTTACAAACAAGACTGAAAATTTATGATTTAATAATAAGAAGTTATTACAAATAGCTCTAAATGACAAGAATTTATCTCTCAATTTTTTTTTTTCATTGGAAAGCATTAAAGCAAGAAATAAGGACTTTACAGTAAATTGGAACCCTAGGGACTATTAATTAGACAATCTTTTCATAAACAAGGGTGCATCCATTATTGAAGAAATATTGTAGCATAACAAAACTCTTTACTCACATAGTGTTAATTTAGAAACAATATTGGATGATCACAAGGCTGATGATTTAAAAAAATGCAATAATTAGATGTGTCTGATTCCCATGCCACCATTTAGCAAACCTAAGTAGAAACACAATTCACTTTGGGAAGAACATCATTAAAATTCCTCTCATAAAAGGCATCACTTCTATTTATAATCATGTTGCAAAGAGACCAAAAAGATGTTATTTTTGTACATTTGTTCATCTCGCATGTTGGTTTTATATAGATCTGAGAAACTATTGCTTTTGCAAATCTAAACTCAGCACTTGTCTGAAAAATACAGTCAGTTAGGCTCTTTCGGTGTATTGTCTAGTTTCATATCTACTTTTTTTCACCACGGTCATCATCATCAGTGTGCTGGTATTACAGGTACCCAGTTATTTCCATAGAACTCTTTAACATTCTGGGCATACGTAAGTGGGGATGTCAACATTTGTTGTTCCAGCTGAAACACATCGGTGAAGCCAGAGGACACTGTTTTACATTTTATAGTGTTTGATTTAAGCGAGTCAATTACTAACTTTTTGAGACAGACTGCCTTAAATCATCATGGTCAACCTGCTCATAATGAACCAAAAATACTTTCAGTGGATATGGAGCTACAGCCTCACAGACCAAAACTTCCCCACGGTCTACTGCGCGGGGATTATCAGTTTACGTCCTCCTGACAAGAGGATGAAATGGATTTTTATTGGATCAGATACCACATTTTTCTCCAATAGAGATAAATATTGTTTTTTTCACTCCGCCAATGAGTACAGATACCGCATTAAAAGAAGGTCTATTTTAGCAGGCTAAACTTGGCTTCTTGTAATGTATCAAGAACGTTACTGTCTCAGCCCTGTGTTTACTAATTCCTCTCCTTACATTTTCTTCAAACTGCAGGAAAGTCCCTCCTGCCTGATGTCTCACTGCATCGACGCAGCTCCCCAAGATGCGGAACAGGGAAGACGAGCCTGTCCTCTCAGAGCTGTCTCCGAAATCAAGCTGCAGAGCAGAAGCTTTCCGAATGCGCCTGGCACTTCAGTGCACGCAGGGTACCAAGAACATCGATTTAGGAAAGCAGCTAAAAGGATGTTAAATGTTCATTACTAGTGAGAAAAATGCCTACAACCAAGTTCAAAGTATACTACAATCAGTGGAAATATTTGTATTGGCCTCAGTAAACTCTCCATCATCTCTTTAATTGCAAGCATGTGATTACTTTCCCGAGTCAAACAAAGAACCTTTCCTGAATTAGGGCCTCTGGAGTAGACTTCACTGTGGCTCTTTTGATAACAGTATGGATATAGTAATGTAGTTAAATGTTTATATGTAAATACAATACTGAAAATGAACATATTTCATATTTGCTTTTCTCATACTCATTTCATACAAACGGCACAATAGGTCACCTGAAATGTCACAGTGTTTTTTTCGGGCTTTGTACAAACTGTCAAAGACAATTGATGATAACAGTCAGTCAGGGCTTTATTAACAACCAGCAGGACTGTAAAACACTTCCACAATTACATTCACTAACAGTTCTTATTTGACAGTTCCTATTTGTTTGTCACTACCAATTATTTACCCTATTAGCGCCCTGGAAAAAGACTGCATGCAGTCTTTGAAGAAGCCCTGCAAAACCGGCCTCTGAAGGTCCAATTCCTCCATTTTGCAGGAAAGGTGGGTTAAACGTAGGTCTCAGTCCCATCTACGCTTAGAGGAGGTGAAAGGATTGTCAGTCAATGCTTTTCAGGTTAGGGCTATTCTTTATCCTCTGTGGAGATCACAGAATCACAGGATCATTTAGGTTGGAAAAGACCCTCAGGATCATGGCATCCAACTGTTAAGCTAACTCTACCGAGATCTCTGTATTTCTTGCTCTGCTGTGAGCCAAGACAGAAACGACCTCCTCCCTGAGCGTGGAGACTGCCAGATAGAGACCGTCAACCCGGCATTGCATGCAACCTCAGATTTTTGCTGGGTATCACTCTCGTCTTCTACATTTGGTTGTTTCACCCTAAAGAAACCTGTTGAATCGGTAACGTATGCAGTGCTCTTCAATGTTCTCTATTATCGTTACATCAAGACCAGAAACACAGCTGACCATGAAGAGGCACACAAGATTTCAGGGGTGCTTGGAGTCTGGCTTGTCCAAAGATATGAGTCACATCCAGTTAAATGGATTTCAAAATTAACAGTCCTATTTGCCAAGAAAGATATGACCTGGGTTTGTTCTTTCAAAGACAAGGTTGTACTCAAATGTCCATCTCAAAATATTCCTGGGGATATCTATCCTACCATTTTAACAGCTTCCTATGCAGCGTGAATACATCATGTAAATATTTTGGACTGTAAGACAATCCTGACCTCTGCATACAAGGTACAGCAAGTGTTGCCATCGACTGAAAGAAGAATCTTGAATGCTCTTTTAAGAGAAAAAATTGGTACTATAAATTTCATCTTCCTAAACAGAGAGTTCTATTAAAATAATCTGACACTGAGAAAATCCCTCTCTCTCACAAATACTTGACATATTGCAATGCAATGTAATGCTTCCAAAACACGGCCCAGGGAACACCCTCTCCTCCTCCTTCTTCAGTGTTTATAATAAATAACATCAAAGAACAGCGTTTTTCTAAGATAGTTGGCAGTGAAGCAGCTAACAAAACTGACAATAACGCACAGTAATTTTTTTTTTTTAAAGTTTAAGTTGACTCTGGAAATTGACAGTTATTGTTCCATTTTACACTCAGGAAAGAAATTATGAAGTTCTGAGAATAGTTTTGGGGATATAAGACTTATTGCGGCCCAACCCACAATCTTCTGCCTACCAGCAGCAGAACCCAATTAGAATCCAATGACCTCTAAACAAAGTAACTGCTTTAACACAGAGGAAACCAGAAATTGAGAGAGCACAGTCAAAGACAGTTCACAGCTGACCAGCTCTTAGCCACAGTTGCAATTTTTCTACTTGTATGAAAAGCGGAAAAATATTCTGGTTTAAAGCTGTGTTTTTTTCCCAGAGATATTTCTAACCTGACCAACCTGCCTTTCTGCAAGGAGAATCTAAAATACACTTTATTTTATTGTTCTTGACAGTAATTATGCCAATTGAGTTTCTACTTGTCTAATCTTTGTGCTAAGAAATATAGGCCACGAAATCTCTACCGAAATAAATGTGTGACTCAGTACACAATTGCTCGATAAAAATGAATGGTGATTCATACAGTATAAATACACTGAAAATTCAGCACACAGCAAATGATTCACACGCTTCAAGTCCAAACATATTATCTTTATAGTTGAAGAGAAAGCAGGCAGAAATATTACTTTAGGACAACCCTCACCTGTGCCTGTGGTGATACGAAGCAAGATTAAAAATAATAACAAAAAGAACAGCAAGGTCGCCTAATTTAAGTTAAAGGAACGAGATTAATAAGGCTAGTAGATTTAAAATTATACTAACAGTTTGGGTTTTTTTTCCTAGTGGTTTTTTTTGGTGAGTTTTTGCTGGTTTTCACAACTATAAATATAGAATTGGACTTTGTATAGTTTATTCTGATTATCCAAAACCACTAAAATATAGGAGAATCCTGATGGCTGAGTCAGGGTCAAATCTGAAAGGAGAAACCACTGTTAACATTCGCCACTCAAATATACACGGAAGAAAAATGATGGCCACATTATGTGTAAATACTCCCTCTGTCACGTACTGTCACCTGTTCAAGGTTA
>JANXJC010000098.1:38622427-38724090 GCA_027564655.1 Leptodon cayanensis
TATACACGGAAGAAAAATGATGGCCACATTATGTGTAAATACTCCCTCTGTCACGTACTGTCACCTGTTCAAGGTTAGACCATGTACAAATTCAGACTTTGGGATTTTAATAGATTGTTGCTTTTAATAGATTAAAACAGAAAAAAAAAATAAATAATTTGCACCACGTAATAGTATTTTTAACAGGTAGAATTCAGATTCCATAAGAGCTCAAAAGCCTGCACCCATCCACCCTCCATCTAGGAAGTCACACACCAGCTTCTTTGCCTACCTGCCTCATTTCCTTGTAGTTGTGATGCTTAAAGTCAAGATTATCTGTAGTTGTCATTTCATTTCTTCTGTGGTAATAATTATTTGGGTCTGAGAAGAGAAATAAAAGAATTTTCATGTGCTTATGAATTTCAAATATAAAGATGCTTAGCCATAATACATGCAAGGAACATGGAAATCTGAATTCCACTGTCCTACATGTATTTAAAACAGGTTTTCAAAAGAAAAGCTCAAAGAAACAACAAATTTGAAATATTTCTAATTACTGCACAAATCAGCTTACATAGATCCAAACAAAAACAAGGAGGCAGCAGGCATCAGCTTGCTAAACAGCTATTCTGCAAGAACAAGTAAACTTCAACAGAAAAGCAGTAGGGCATCCTTAGGCTACAGAAGAGGGCAAAAGACACTGGAAAATGATGAGTCAGATGCAAAATAAAAGAGTGGAAAAAAATCACAGCAGAGGAAAAAGCCCCGGTAAATGTTTTGTATCTTACTTGATTAATTTAGTATTACAAGGAATTATCTTTTAGTTTTCTTGATGAGTATTTTCAGAGTTTATGCACTGCTTGCAAAATACAGAAAGAATCTACTGTGCATATTAAAAAATCCTGATTATTTTCCTAAACACTTCTTATGAAAAAGTCAGAGGCCTTTGTTACTTTAAAATCAGCATATCCATTTCTATATGGCTATAATTTATAGTTTGTGTGTTTTGAAGTATCAAAGGAGAACGTGTGGATAGAACAAAAACCTTTGTTTCCTTAACTGTCCAAGCCATTCACCTGGAAAAAAAACAGGTCAAGACTGTTAGGGCTCAGCTTTACACTTCCTGATATGTGGAAATAGATATGTGGAAATTAGGCTCCTAGCCTAATCTATTATGACCTATTTTTAGAGATAAACAAGTCTATGTGGAAAACATCAGACACATTCCTCAATTTGCCATATCTAGGATGTCTGGAATTTTGTGTAATTGTTTGTCAAACCAGTGACTGTCAGGCTGTTATGAAAAATTGTTCCCCTTTGCACAAAATCATCTTCATTTGGTTTAAAATTGTTGGAAAAAAGCCCAATATGAAAGCTTAAATGTTATCCTGTCTTATTTGCAACACAGACAAAAGACACTGTTCTCTAGAGAAGAAAAATGATTTTTTTTTAACAGTATCACCTATCAGTTGTGATTTTTGGGGCAGAAAACAAGCATAAATATTAGTAGGAAGAATACGTAGATACCATTCTGCAACAACACTTAATGAAATTACAGAAAACTCATAACGCTTAAAAATACCTTATAATTTGACATTTTTAAGCTTCATATTTCTGACATTGTAACCTCTAAATTCTCAAATTTATTCTTCCCATAAAATTTTAAAAGTATTTAGGGTTTTTTTATGTGGAAGGAAAGCAATATTTGAACTATTTAAGTTATTTATGAAATGAAACATGGAAGTTCCATTAAGCTTCGCTGTACCATTACCCATGTTCTCTACCACTTATTTACTCTTCATTCACATGCTTGTCTTCATTTCCATTCCCTAATCTACAGCAGAAATACTGGAAGGTCAGTTGAATCCTGCTCTACAAATATGACAAAAAGCCATCTTGCTCAACAAAATCTGGTTGTTCAATGCAGTCTGTCCTTTCCAGTGAGAACTTATTCTATAGCAAAACCACCTGCAAATGGATTTGAATTAGAGCCTAATCAGGTGAGGAAACAAGATTTCTTTGCTTATTTAAAAAAAAAATAATGTTTTGAAGAATCAAGGGGGCTAGGTTTCACATAATTCACCTGCGTTTTTAGGTCTTCTTTCCAACTTAACTGCAGGCTAAATTGATGCAAGTCCACTGATAGCAACGACGCTGCATTAACCCTGCAGATGACTCTGGAATGCCAAACCCTTAAAGGTCAACCCATGTTAATGCATGGAAATTACTCTTTAATATATTGATGACTGAGAAATGGAAATCATAAAAAACCCACTTCTTCTAGAAAGAGACAATGTGTTTAATGCCACACAGACTATGTTCAGCATTGTAAAAATATCCCTCTGTTGTAAAAATACAAAAATAAACATCATAAAACTGCCAAGATGTTGAAGGCTTTCTCTATCACCACGAGCCAAAACATACAGCAACCGATACTTTTTCCTAATACTTTAATCCCATTCCTTTCAAAGTCTGGCACTTTTTCCATACATCAAACATTAATATCATGGGAATGACTGTGAATGCTGTAGAGTTGGTGGAAACTTAAAAAAAGCTGTACAAAGAGAATGATTAGATCTCCGGTCCTTCCTCAAAAACAGTGCACAATTTGACAGCTCCCTAGAGAATTAGCACTCATATTTTGCCAGGCTCTACCGCAAATTTGCTTCAATCACTGGATTTCTGCTGCAGCAGGAATACAGATTAGAAAATTAAAAGCTAAAAAGTAGAAAGGAATACCAGTCTTGTACACAGCTAGTTAGGTCCACTTCAGCAAAAATTATTTTCTTTAATAAAACACAGAATAAGAGACTAAGAAACTCAAACCACAGAAGAATTAGAATTGAAATACACTCATTTATTCATGGCACTACCTCAGACAGCCTTTCTTCCAAGGAGAAAAGATCCTGCCAAACTGTGGCACTCCCATTTATACAGAGGAATATATTAGGTTTTTCTACCACTAATCTATCTTTACGTTACCAGTAGAGTTAATCAAGTTTGCAGGTAGAGGTAACTTGTTACCTTCATACTTCTATTCTTAGTAATAGAAAGGTACGAAGTGAGCTTTGCAATAACTTGAAGATGAAATCAACGCTCACAAAACAATATTATCAAAATGCTCTCCTTTAGTAAGTAAAACTTGCATCCATTCCCAACACAATTTGTTCGTATGCTTCATTCTCACAGAAGTCCTGCCGTGAGTTGTATGGTATCGTACTGATGGAGCTCGCAAGCTCAGAAGCGGTGCTCATATGGTGTTCCAAAGGGACAAGATAATGGAGTCAATCCAAGTGATTTAGGTAAGTTTTTAATAAAAAGAATATTCTAGTCTAAATCCTTTAGACTGCCTTAAAAATGTGCTATTTTGCAAATGACTGATCCTTTAATTTCCATGTAATATAAGTGAATTTGACTTGTCTTCACAAAATTGAACATGTCACAGGAATCACACATGTAATCTTGAAAAAAATCCGCTGGCAGATGTATCAGATGATTGTAAGTTTTCTTCCACATGATCTATTTCGTGTCAGTCATGAGCATTAACATCACACATTAAATCAGCAATGAAATAATATTCTTCAGCTACGGATGGATTCTTTTCTATATATGTTGATGTATAGTCCAATACTAAACAACTAATTGCTGTTAAGCATAATGAATGATAATAATGGCTAAAAGAAAACCCAAACTCTCAACCCACAGTAGTTGCTTCTTAAAGGTTTTCTACCAACATTTGATCTTTCTAATGATTTCCTACAGTTTGATTCTGATAATAATGCTAATTCTGAGGATTGTTAATACTTCAGAATAGAATACGCTTCATTTTACAAATAAAATATGAAAGAAAACCTTTTAATGACACCTACTGCATTGCTGGGGGATGTTACACATCTGTCTTGATGAGTATGGAGAAATTTAATGCCTTGGCCTTTCCCAGGAGAATTGTTTAATTTGGTCTCACTTTTATTCAGTCTTTGCTCAGGCAAACTCCCCAAAAAGCTTTAAATTGGCCAAGATTAGGTTTGAGTTTTGCAATGATAAAAACAGAACACAAGGTGAGACTGTCACTCTAAGCAAAGATTTACTCTCACAAGTAGTTTGCTGAATTTAGTACTGCTGTATACACCATCACTTATCATGAAAGATACTTGTAGAAAGTCAGTTTTATACAAAATAAGCACACTTCTAGACCTAACCGGGTAGCCTGGAAAATAAGAGACAAGCAATGAAAATAGCACTGAATGATGCATCCACTGCAAAACACAGTACTCCATTACAGAGTAGTTAAAGTTCATTTTTTATCTTGGGTTGAAAGTGATGGCATAATCATGAAACCAATGATAGTTTTCTATATAACAATAATTAAAAATTAAATTTCATCACAAATTTATTGCATTATAATAATTGCCTATTGCCTTGAATACTCTACAGTATAAACAAATGCATGAAGAGCTCAGCTGATTTTCTCTCTCCTATCTCTGGATACTTTTGATCATCTGCTGTTTCTTTTTGATTTTCCTTAGGTTTGAGAAAGAACAGGCAAGGAAAGTACATCCATCCCTCTGAGGCAACTGCAAAACATTGTGAGTGTCAGCCTGCATCTATGTAAATACCAGCATTTTTGGAAACCGGAGAGGGAATTAAATGCTGGTGCTTTTGTCCTCTTTTTCCCCAGCAAGAAATGGCAGCACTGATCCTCTCCTATAGGTAGGATTTTCTGGCATCTTTCCTCCACAGCTAAATGTTTTTCCTTTGGTGAAACAGCAAATCACTTCTGTTGCCTGAAAGATGGTACTGACAGAGTTGGGTAACACAGCTTTCTTTGTAGAGTGACTGTAATAGTCTAGAAAAGGTTGTTTGTCAAAACTAGCCTACAATACACCAAAAATTTATGTTACGAGTAATATATAAGCATTTCACTGATAAAAATTACAATCACCCTATGTAATACCGATTAGATAAACGGTAATTTCTCTGTTCCAATTATCTAAATAGTATTTTCTCATGATTTGTGCAACTTTTAGTGCACTTAGCATATGCAGAAGGCTTTATTAACAGAGCCCTACGCACAGGAATGGGTCTTAACTGTCTTTAACCATTTCCATCACATACTACCAGTGCTAACAAGCTTTCCTAAAATATTAATATCTTATTCATGTCTCTTCTTTAGCTGGTATTCCTTTCCTACCCTCCCTTGTGAGCCTTCATGATGGAAAGTTGATACAGAGCACAGACTGAATGCAAATTGCTTAATTTATTCAGGGATTAATAAAGACATAAACCCTAACATTACAAGTTTAAAAAGACAGGAAAAGAAATTCACAGTCATGCAAAATGACTTGCTTTCCTTCAGCCCCACTTTTTTTCTTGGGGTACTTCCCTACGCCCCATCTGCCCATACATTGTCATTGCTTCAGGAGGGCACGGTGCACGGGAGCTCTGAAACACGACCAAACTGCTCCTCCTGACAACTTGATTTCTTGTACGTTCACATACATGGTGTAAATATAATCAAAACCACACCAGGTATTCAAGGAAACTGAGCATCCCATGACTTTTTTCAAGGGTTTTGGGGCTTTGGAAAGGATAGAAGTGTGTGAACTGACAGAGGTCCACCTCCTGATTTTGATGAATTTGGGACACTTGCTTAGTTTTACAGAGGAAACCTCTGTCAGAAAAGAACCCTTGATTTCTAGTTGTAGAGTCAATACAGTGTTTGGCAGTGCTATCAAAGAGGCTGGACCCATGGCCAAACCAGTTGGTTATTTAACTTGAAACAAGTAAGATGACACCAATAAAGGGTGAAGAAGTCCAGTTATAGAGAACTGCAAAAAACAAGTCATGTCCTACAGGAGGAAAACGTGCATGGAAAGGCCTCCGCAACTTGGGGAACAGCTTTGTTTTGAGAGCCTTGCGTGCGATGAATAAAATGAGCTAGAAGAAAGAAATGTCAGTTCTTTCTGGGCTAAAAAGACGCGTCAGCAGCTTATCAAAACCTATTAGTTCTTTCAGTCCAATTACATTTTGAATAAACACACCCATTCTCATTGTGTTTCTCAATGAATGATTCTGGTATTTTCTTTCAGGAATAAACTGAGTCAGCCGCTGCAGGCAATTAACTCAATAAATGACTACCAAGAAGAAGCACTGATGCTGTTTCCATGTTAATCCAAGACCTGCAACGAGCCATAACGGCACTCATTACACCAGTGGTGGAAGCGCAGATACGTTCTTACCTCAGTAGCACCTTCATCCACTGATCCAGTCCCACGGAACTGAAGGGTGACAAATACTAACACTGCAAAGCAGAATTTGGCCCTATATAGGCGTATACCCAATAAGAAACTAATGTAAATAAGTGCTGCGCTTAATAAAAATCATCTTTGCAAATATCAACATTTTTGCTCTTTCCTCTTTAAGTACAGTTTCATGGAATAGAAAAGGATTTTGAGAATTTCCCTACAAATTGCTCTTCAAAACAGTTTGAGTGTCATCTTTGTTACTCCCTGGAGAAATCTGTGCCTGTCCTGCGTGCCGGGAAAGTCACGATGTTGAAGAAAGCTACTCTTTTCCTTCAGCCTCACACCCTGTGTTATAGAGAGTGGATCCTCTGCAAACCCACACAGGAATTTGGGCTAGATCACAGCTCTCCAACAGCCCACCAGTCCTTTCAAGAGCTGAGGGGAAATACTGGCTCTGGAATTGCCCTTCCAGGGTAAAAGATACAATAGGAAACAAGCAACCCCCAGAGCTGGAGTTTTCTAAACCCACAGTTGAAATAAATCAGTATCCTACTGAAAACACAAAAACATACACAGGACACCCCTGGTCACTACCATTCAAGTTCAGGATGTGTTTGCTAGCCCCAGAAAAGCAGTTGTCTAAGTGTTGCTAACCTTCACTGCTTCATGCTTAATACACCTACAGACTAAGTTTTATGACAAGACTTGCCCCATATTCTCTTTGACAGAGAATTGTCCCTTCTGTGGCCCAGATTGTGGTTGGTTGTTTTTCTTTCATGAGTATTTAAATATCCAAAGGACAAAAATTAGGCTACCTCTGCTGGGCATATGAAGACCCTGCATCAACAATGGAATTGGAGGCAGCAAGTCTCTGAACAGCAGCAGGAACAGTTAAAGCAGTAATGATAGGCTCTGGAAAGGCAGTTCTCTTTCTGGCTCTAGTATTTCTGAAAATACTGTTCATAGCCCCCTGCAAAAAAAAGAGAGCGCTATCCCCAAGGTGCCAGAATTTAGGATCAAAGGGAAAAAAAAGCAGATGAGAGATGTGGAATGAGTAGTGGGCAACTTAGAAAAGGTTTGAACACACAGTTTTTCAAATATTTATATACGTACATACACATGCAGACACAAATCCACCATAAGACTATTTACGATGTGCTTAATAGAAACATGTCTTTACCATAATTTGCAGTACTAAATGCCCTTTTTTTAAGTGGCCTTGTATAAGGTTTCACTTTGTATACACGGTTTAGCAAAACCCTGATTGTATTTTGCACTCATATAAGAGAAACAGCTAACACCTGAAGCTTGTGCTAAACATCAGGTTGTGTCTTTTCCAGTCTTTACCAAGGATAGAACCATTTACCTTCACCTGAGACTTACCAGGGATCATGCTGGATTCAGTAACACTTGAAATTTGCTAGAAATTCTTTACATCCCCCAACTCCCTTCCCTCCCCCCACAAGATAAGCACTAGTTCAGTCACAGTATTTGCCTTCAAATTAATTCAGGGAAATTCTATGGCCTGTACAAAGAAGTAATAATAATAATAAAAAAAAAATCAAACTACATAATTATGATGGTTCTTTCTTGCCTTAGAAGTTTAAGACTTCTCCAAGTGACTGTAATTCTATTGCCTCTAGTACATGTGCACTCAGTAAGATTAATTGCATTGCACTTAAGCCCAAACAACGGAGAAAATCTTGTTAGATCACCCATGCAATTTTGTTTTATTAATAAAGCCACTTATAGATACTATGTGGTTGCATTTGAAGAGTTATCCTGGTACTGTCTGTGTAGATGGACAGATCTTCTTGTTTCTTTCTGCGTAACTCTACTCACTAAAGACAGGCATTATATCAAAAAAGCTCACATATCCAAAGGAAATAAAATTTCTGAGTCTTGGCACAGGCAACCATGTCATCGTCAAGTGAGAAAGAGTCTTACCTGGCAAAGGACACCCTAAGATTTCCAGTCTCATACAGATGCTACCTTCTTCGAACCAGGACCGGGGGTTTATACGGATATAGCGTGCAACCAGTGGCACCGGCAACATATTGAGAACTGGGATCTCTTTCTCACTGTTTCCTTCAAAAATCTATGCAGGCCAAACATACAGAAATAGCAAGATCAGTTCTTCAAAAGTCTTTTAGCACTTTTGGTAACAGAAACAAATAAAGTCACCTGGTACGGCCCTGGGGCGATAGTGGCTTAGGCCAAAACTGCTCTTCAAAGAACACATGCAGATTTGTCATATAGGATATTCTGGGTCCCTCTCTCTCTAGTATGTGATTTGCTCTTAAAAGTAGTGGGATCACTGAGAGACATTGCCTTGTAGTCTTACACTGACTAATCTGGCAAATCAAAACTCCACATGGACAGTCCCCGCTTTCCCACCTGTGCTCTTCTTCGTAAAACATCTGTTTCGTTATACTCACCACATCTCCAGATTCATTCCTGACAGCAGTCCATGCATGACTGTCATTGCTCACCAATACTCTGTAAGAGGTCACCCAGTTACTCCTTGAAAAAGACAAAGAGTATCTAAGTTATTTTTTTATAACTTAGAACGACTGCAAATTGTGTTCACTGTAATAAAGCTTGTAAGACTGCTAGCAATGGAGATCCCAGTCGGCAAAGTCATGTCAACGCTTGGCTGAAAAAGTGCCATGAAAATCTAGATTCAACAGATAATTACAAAAGCCTAGCACACAGAAGCAAAAAACAAAGATAATAATCTGGAATTCCAGGAGGTGAGGGATTACTGCTTTGCTTTCCTTTTATATGCAGTTTTGGGGATAAATGGCTTACCTAGAACAGAGGCATCCAGTGTTCCAAAATCTTACCTTTTCAGCTACAGAACATTTCTTATTTCTGCTGTTATTATCAGAGAGAATGGAAAAAACCTCATAAATCCTCTAGGATGAAAAGCCCATGAACTTCAACCAGCAAAATTTCCATTTCTCCCAATACAAGAATGACTGGAGCCTGCAGTCATTCTTGTGTTTATTAGCAATAGATAGGAACAAAGAGACAATTCTGTCTCTGCACAGCAGAGTCCAATTGATCACAGTACTAGTGCACTGCTGCTATATCTAGATCAATCTTCAGTAAGCTGATCTTTCTAGTGGCCTGTTGTCTGACTTAGAGTAAAATCCCCTTTAATCTAAAAAAGCAAAATATTCATTCGTACTTAAATTGTGCCTTGTCTGTATTCAGCTAAAGAAGAGTATGAGGAGAAATAAAATGCTGCTTCCTATATTCTGAGAGCAGTTAGAATTATGTAGCTTTTAAACTGTCTAGGTATTCCCCATAGTAATGGGTATACAGCTATGGAGAAGGTAATGCCCTGACTCTCCTCTCATATTTGTTGGTCTGAAAGGGCAGCAGTAATTTATTTTTTTCCCCTAACACCCTCCTGGTTTCAACAGGCAGTGACTTAGAGGAGAGTTGTGGCTTGGAGGTATCTTTGTACTGTACAGTCAGTCCAGGATGATTAAATTCTATATTTGTGTATATAAACTGATAGTACGTAACCAGCAGTCGTCTAGAGCAGTCATTCTTGAACATGGGTTCTTCGCTAAGCTACACGGTCAGATTGCTGGGAGTGAAACCAGGGTAAGGAAAGCTCATGGGACTACAAAGAAGAACAGGGGCAATCTGGGCAGTTATGGGAGAAGTAGCAAAGGATATAGATGGGGAATAACAGAGTACCTGGAAGGATGGACATGCCTAAGAAAAGCTTCCCCTTGTACTGCACCCACACAAATGTAACTTTGTTTGCTTTTCTTTCTTTTAAAATCAACAAATAATATTAGCAAACTACCTAGGAACACACACATTAACTTCACTGTGCTCACGTTTAAAGGGACAATCCAGCTTTTATATGTTCGCTAAAAGAGAGTCACGTTTCTAGTAAAGACCAAAAAAGGGGCAGGGATGGAACAAGACCAAATTCATCTCCCACAAGATCAGCACAAGTTCACAGCTTTGTCTCGTACAAAATAGCGACCTTCAAATAATGCCTAAGTCAACGCATGGCAGCAGAAAATTTATAACTTTAGATTTCCATCTGCTATCCCGTTTTCTGAGTAACAGTGGTCCCACTTACACAAAAGACTCAACCTGATGTCCAGACTTACAATGACACCTAAACCCAAAGATTAGGTAAGTGTTTAGTAGGATTTAGAAAAGCACTTCTGTATGTAGTTTACTGATACCCCAAAGTCAAAGATGAGATATCCTGTGATTTTGAAAAAAATGACTGAACAAACCCAACTCTCTTTTACACACTAAACCAGTCCTTTGCAAATCTTTCACCAGCCTTCTTCAATGAATAGATTCTGCCCTTCATGTTGTTTTAAATGGAAAAATCTTGACATTTGCCAAGCAGACTGAACTTTTTATTATTGTATTGAAAAGATGAATTCATCTGCCACCTGTGATGCACACACTACTTCAACATTTGTTAAACAACTTTAACAAGTTAACAGCCTTCTGAAAATACTAGTTGTCTGCCTGTCAATGGAAGATCTCCTGAGGTAGGGGATTTGCCAGAGATCTGTGAAGTGCCATGCTGGCATCTCAAGTCTTTGTGGCTATAAAATGATATACAACAAAAAGACAGTGACTTCAGCATGCTATATAAAGTTTTGACTAACTCTTGTAAAGAACTTTACTTTCTTCCCTCAACTTCTGCAATAACCTGGCAGTCGCACCAGATTTCACTGCCATCATAAATTGAAGGCAGGCAGATTTACATCTAGCACAGATGGAAATTAGGAATTTCAGAAATGGCCAATATCAGAACTCCAGGAAGAGGAAAAATAACTTTTTCTGATTGAAAAAGAAACCTAGGTGAGCACAGAACTCATGGGTTTGAATGGGGGTGGTGGTTTACATATTCAGTGCACATAAAATGGTGGTGTGGGGGTTTGGTTGGGGTTTTTTTTGTAGGTTGGGGTTTTTTTTGGTTTTGTTTGTTGGTTGTTTTTTTGTTTGTTTGTTTGTTTTTAATATTCTTAGCCATTTCTCAAAATCAGGGTGAATTACCAAAAGAGGCAATGTTACAAACTAAAAAGGCATTGTTGCTTCTGAAGCATTACAGAACTTTTTTTTACTTCAACTGCACAAATAAGATCAGGAGGACAAACACAATACATCCATATTCATTACTCTACACCTGAAAAAAGGTTTTCAAACAGAATATCGCAACCACATGAAAACAAGATAACAGTGGACATTCTGTATAATTGAGAATTTTGTGAGAAAATCATGGCATATATAGACAGTTTTTAAAAGAACCAGCTCACTTGATTGGCATAAGAAAATGTTACTCTTACACCAATACTTCCAATCTAGGACTTTTACTTACCATATTTTAATTTTCTCACTCCCTACAGGTACAAAGGTTCAAACTTCTCCCAAAAGAAAATGTATACTAATCAGTTGTATACATATTCCATCTTGAGTGACAAGTAACATGCTTTTCAGAGGCAGTCTGCCAATGAAAATACAAATGGGACTATATCCAGTCTTGTACATTTGCAGTATAGGACTACAGAGGGTCATGCGATGAGATAAATCAGCATCATACATTTGGTCACACACCACATCCTATTAACTGTGCTTGCCTGTACAGAATAAGCATCCACTTTGGATTTGTTGAGATGCAGAATAAAACCATCGCAGTTGACCAGAACCTTCTCCCACTGGCCCAAAATGCAAAACCGCCTCTAGGGCCTTAAATCCTTCCCCCTTTTTTCCGATGTCATCAGGAAAACAACTTCTGCCAACATTAAGAAGGCTGCTGTAAATTCAGATTCCCCTCAGAAATGGCATCTTCTGCTTTGAAATCACATCCCCCATGGTGGGGATGGGGAACACTGCATGCACTCCTGTGTCCGGAGTATCTGGAAACTAGCAGAAGCTAACGCATGGGGTTTCAGCTGAGTATCCTTAAATCCCACATATTTCTACAGATGCAGACCAGCAGAAGAGCATTCCCGTCCTAAGCTGCAGATTTTCTACACATGTGCAGCACAGGAGGTCTGATGCTTCCAGGAAGCAGATGGATGTGTTGCACATGCTCAAATCAACAGCCAGTCTATTTACAGTAAGCACAGCGCTTCCTGGAATCGAAGGGTTTAGTACTTACATGGTGTTCAGTTTATTCGTGTAGACACAGAAATCTAAAGCTCTCAGGGAAATGCATCACAGAAACACGACAGCTGAAGCAAAGCCTTGTGCTAGAAGTAGCACTGGGGAATGTCATCTGCTTTGTGTTGTTACCTGATGACAGGAAGACCCATCTCATTGGGTTTGGGATTTGCAGACATTAATTTCTGCAGCACGTCACATCGAATCTTTTCAGGGCCCATCGGCACTGAACAATAAAACTATCTAAGGAAAGCTGAAAGCTAGCTATAAAACTTTACAGTACTTCGGATGTCCCTATCGTTGCTTTAGAGAAGCTCTTCTGAATTCACTCTCTAAAATCTCCCTGGACCTAGTGTTATATTCCTCACATATTTGTTGGTTTTATAGAGTCAAGGAGACGTAATTCAGAGAAGAGCGCATTGATTGTCAAGCTCTTTTTTGGCAGGAAGCTAGGCAATAAAGAAGCCATCGCGTGACAGTATCTTCAAAAGTATTCAAGGTTACCTCCGGTTCACCATGCTCTAGCACAATGTGCTACTTGCACGACTGCCTCATGAATTTCATCAATGCTAGAAAAGGATCACGAGACACAGATTTGACAGGAATCATTTGGATTCAGGTCCTTCCCATTAATAATCCTTTTTAAAATTTATGCCAGCTTTATCTCTTCAGGAGAAAGCTATCTGAAAAATCTCTGTATCTCTTGCCAACATTAATCAATTCGTTTCACAGAAAGTAAATGCAAAAATCAAAATACGATTCAATTCACTTAACATGGTGGATTTTTTTATTATTATTAATTAGTTGGGTTTTATTTGTAACACATTAGGTTTAGACAAGGCTTATTTGAACATCTTTGGTTTTAAATTCAGTTTCTTGTGATGCATGGAAATGTCCAGCTTGCCCATTTCCATCCAAAAAAAGACAAGCTGAGGGATTAAGTGACTTGCCCAGGGACAGAGAGGAAACCTGAATCAAAGCAGAGAATTAAAAGCAGATCTCCTACAGCCTTGGCAGGTTCCCGTCCAAAGGATCAGCTTTTCTTTATCTAACCACATCATCAGGCTACCGAGCATAAGGAAAGACATCCTGACAGCACCAGAACAACAAAACATCTTTCTGCCTTGCGTTCCCCATCATAATTTGCTTACTTTTCTTTACGTGTGTTAGACACGCAGATGAAACCCAACTCAGCGCAACACACGGCGAGTGCTAAATGAGAAGCAGTGGAGGGATGCCAGGCTTTTGGCTGCCCAGCCTCCGGCGGGCAAGTACATCAGCTGAGACTTCTGACTATTTGGATAGGGTTTTATTTTGTTGGAACAGCATCTGCTGCACGTAACATTTTAAGGCCAAGCTTCTCAATTATGGAAAGCTGAATAAGCAACAAGTGAAATAAATCTGATACTCTTATTCTAGTCTCTAAGGATGCTTTTGCACATCACTAAAGCCCCACATGACTTGAGATAAACAAGGAAGGTTGGCAGGTGCTGGTTAGCAGAAGCTCAAGCCCACGGTGGCAGAGATGCTGGGGATGAGACTAGCAAACATTGGCAGAGTTCACTTCAGCATCATCTGCAATGGACCTGGCTCCAGCCAACCCTGTTATTCTTCTGCCATCATGATAATCAGATCTGTCTGCACTACAAAACCCTAAAATTAATAGAAAATAGAACCAGACAGGCACACAGATGCGTATCCTCCAATAATATATAAATTGACAAGCCAAAATACTTGAAACAGCGGCATCTCTGTACCAAAAACATGCTAGGCAAACCTTAGATTAAACTGTACTCATGTAACAGAATCAGCATGCTGGCAATTAAATGGCTTTATGCTTGAAAAAGTAATTTGTAGTCTCATGCAATTAAGCGTAAAACCATTAATATTAATATTCTATAATAATATTTATGCTGATAAAATATTAAATCACCCACTGCCAAACAGTTTCAAAAACAAGCCAAGTCAAAAAATGCTCAGACTAACCACAGGTAGCCCAGCAAGTTTTACAAACTAATTAAAATAAATATGATTTAAGAGATGGAGCTTGACTAGCAAGCAAGGGTATTTTTTTTAATAATTGAAATCTTTGAATTTTTCATTTTTAAAATTGCTTCTAGCTGACTTAAATGAATATACCGCTGTGAAATCCAGCTCTTCAGAGGCCCTACGAAGAAAAGCTCAGGGCCAGAATTTCACTTGCTTAGAATGAATTAAGCACAGATTTTTTTCAAAGCTCTCTTCTCAGCGAGGAGGAGGTGGGGCTGCAAATGCATTTCCCACCCGAGGGCTGCCACTTACAGCCAGGTTTTGACAAGATTTTAACCTGTGACTGTCTGACACTTCTAGAAAATCTGGCGCCAGCTGTGGGTGTTTCCTTTTGCTGTTGTACATTCAGATAGTAACACCCGAAGGTGCCAGGGCTCCTGCGTGGGGCCAAAGACATCCTCTGCCCTGAATATTTTATGGTCTTAACGCCTGTCACGTCAGGCGACTCTTTGCAAAGAGATCTGCACGTGTTTGAAATTCTTCCTACACCAGACTTTCCCCTTTCATATCTTCTATATCTGCTAAACGCAACCAAGCTGCGATCCCTTATCTTCTAAACCTCCTTTTGTGACATTTTTAATTTCCCATTCTCGGTTGGGCCTATTATACCTTTATAGATCAGTCACTTATTTGAGGAGAAAAATCCGAACTACATAGGCGCTGCCTCTATACATCTCTTTGCCTCCTTCCCGTGAATATTAAAGTAACGGAAAATGAAAAGCTCTGACGGTAAGCAGCAAATACTGCCATTTGTGTGCACGGCTGCCAGGGTATTTAAAACAACGCCGAAGGGGCTCACGTCTACCAAGCGCGCACAAAGACGTGGCCGAGCGCTGCTGGCTGGTGCGCGCAGAAGAGATGCTGACTTGAGAAGGGCTGCGCGGGGCGCGGGTGGAGGGGAAAGGAGCCTGGCGTCCCCGAGGTAACTGCCCACGCGATCATCCTCCTTGCAACAAGCCATCATGCACGTGGAAAACATACAAATCAAGGCTGCGATTAATCAAGTGTGAGTAATCTGTTGCAGCAGATGCCTGTATTCCTCCGATGGAGCCTTTTCCTAAAGGTTTCAGGACATTTGGGTTCAAACCACCCATAGTAGTCCCTTCCACGGAGGTTAAAATGCTTTCCTTCCTCTTCTAAACAACCCCGGCGAGCCTCACCACGCAAAGCAGGTTTTCTCCACGCACCACCACCCTTCGGCAGCACAAAGGGGCAGTGAACCGGGGGACGGCAGCGACCCGCTCCCTCCCAGCACCGCACAGCCAGTCTTTGGCAAAAGCCTCGTAACTGGAGCGAGAGCGCCATCGCAAATCATACCCGCGACAGAACAGCATCGCTTTTGACATTTTTGTCAAACTCGTGAAAGTATAAATACGTTTCTGGGGGCGCTGGCAGAACTCAACCTACGCAGGATCGTCTGAGCTGGTCACAAACCCAGCTCCCCGATGCCGGGAGTGGATGGCGAGTGTTCATTGGCAGCGATGAACACCGTGCCAAAATCCTGCGTAGGGTCCAAGAATTGAGGGGGAAGATTAACACGGCACAGGGATGGAAGTTAAGCAACTAGATGGAGAGCACTGGAGCCTGAAGCTGCCAAAGGCTGACTCTCAGTGCTGCAACAACTGAAAGCCCGTGAGATGGCTCCACCAAGCCAGAGTTAACGGAAAATATAACTTATTGAGAAAACCCAGTCATAAACACCAGTATGATATGTAACTAGTGACATTAGTATACCAAGGGAGCTTTTCCTACGTTGAATTCAGGTTGTTTTGTAACTCACATCAATATACTTGATATGATTTCAGTGGATCTGGAACAATTCACTCTGTGAGAGTCTGACTTTGGGGAAGCTGTAATAATCTCTGCAGGTCTGTCACCCAGTCAGGGCAAATAACAGCTTGCTCTGATTTAATGCACTGTAACAATTCAAGTCAGTACACAACAGCTGCTTATTTTGCGACATGATTTGGATAAAACAGCCAGACGTTTTCATTGAATTTGCTGAAGTTTCAAAGGGTGTGTTTTCACAACCTCTGTGTGGGGATAGGAGGCACTTTGAAAGTCAATGCCAAGTATGCCTATTGTCCTGGTGAGCTGGACAAGATTTAGAGTTTATTCTACTCTGCTTTCAAAAGCAACATTGCACTGTTGTTGTATTTTGCCCCTTCTTAGTGTGTACAGTGCAAAATTCTGTTTTCTTAGGTGGCTGTAGAAACAACTCAAATACCTATGAGTAACCACTACACTGTCCCAAATGCTAATGCAGTTACACTAAAAGGATTACCACTGCTTTTTATACTCTGATTATTGGAATACTGAAGATGATGTCATTATCTCTTCACGAAGCCAATCTTACTACTGAGACCATGGTCTTAATACCATGAACGACTGATAAACTGGGGAGGAAGCAAGGATTTTTCACCCTCTTGCAAGCAAGCAAGTTTACCACCTTGCAATCCTCACATACAGACTGTCCGTAAAAGCAAATCTCAGCTCCTGAGGAGCTGCCAGTGAGTATGGTAATAAATTAAAATTTGGGGCAACACATTCATTTTGTGACTAAAGAATGAGCAGAATGCCGTACCACCAAAATTAGAAGCAAGTAGACGGCACTGACCTAAATTTATCCTCAGCTATATCTCTGGAAGGTACCCACCTTGCTACAGACCTACAATTCCCTAAGGACAGTTTGTCAAAAGGGATGCTGGGGGATCATGAAGGGCTACACTGCACACAGAAAAAGCTGAGGGTGTACCATAAAAAAAATTGCAAAATTATTCCCCTATTCAATTATAAATATCTTGTCTTTAGCAAAAGCTTGATCAGACACAAAATCAAATCTGTTGGATATTTATTATTTGCTGTCCCTGGAGAGTAGCACAAGGAAATCAAACAAGTGACACAGTAGGGAGCAGGTAATGGTGTCTACACTAGCTTCTAGTTTTAATGTAGCTTCAACAGTGACGAACAAAAATGACCAGTTTAAAAGTGTGTCAGTTTAGAAGCAAGCAATTTGTGTAAGTCATTGTAATTATTCCTCCCAGTCAGCAACACCATTGATTTGTTGTCTCCTCCAACCAACTAACCTTTTAAGTGCTGTTGCAGGTTTGCAAGGCACGTGGACCAACCTCTAGCCAAATCAGACTTGAAAATTGCCATCCCCCCATTTTGGTTTTTCTTAAAGACAAATATGTTGCATAAAACTAAAAAAATCTTCAATATTTTCATGAGGCTGAAAGGTTTTAACAACAACATACTTGGAAATAAGTCTATTTTGATTTTTTTTCTAGAAAATTCAGACTTTTGCTTTGGAATTTGAGCATTCTACACAGATTATTTCATCTATGCTTTTTCCTATTGTTGTCATTTTGTTATTTTGTGGCATGCAGTGACAGTGCATAGTTTAACATGGTCGAAAGGTTAATTTTAAGAAAATGCATCAAGTCACAAATACATCTTACTCGCTGAAATATTGCATCCTCTTCTAAAAATCAAAACATCCTCTGCATTGAAACAGTCTGAAGCTTTATATTAGTCAGGACACACTGACTATTTAGACATGTGAGTTTTCTCTTGATACGAAAGATGGTGCTGAATTATCAAAAGATAGTTTGAGTTGTGGGAAACATCTTTCCCATGTTTTTTAGATTCTTGCCAAACTGCTAAGAGTGATTAATATTTTCTTTCCCTCTGTCAAGAGGGTGCATATTTTAAACTATCACATCACTGCTTTAAATATATGGCACAATTCCACAGCGATGCTTCCAGTGTCCCACTCAACAGCCTTGCATAGTTGTTTAAAGACACTGGGTTCATAAAACTGAAAGATGTATTGGCAGTAACATGAAGAATTACATACTATATTTCTCCCCCAACTATTCAGCCACAAACCCTCTTGCAGCCCAGCTATGGCACCATCCATCTCTCAGAGGAGCACGTCGCATGCCTTTCTAAAAGGTCACATCACTCGCACCACTTTCTCTAGCCCGAGAAGGCAAACAAAACAGCTCTGCAGAGAGGTAACACTGATGTCTATCAACTACTGGATATTCATAGTGAAACAGTGTGGTAACTGCCCAGAGACACGGATCTCCATATGTTCTCAGTTCCTACAAAGGAGCTGATAATCCACCCACTCTCAAGGTGTTAGCTTTTATTCATATCAACCAACCCTTGTGGCATTTCCGAGTTTTTGGATATCTTCAGTGTAAAAATCAAAAAGAAGTCCTGGTTCTTGCAGCTGGGCCCCACTTTATCTGTGAAATTCAACATCTGCAGATCTTCTGGATAAGCTAAGCAGAGTTTGCCATTTACGATGGTAAAAGAGCGCTTTGCCGTGATTTGAGGTTGCCCAAGAATGACTGAACCACAACAGACCTTGAGTCCACATGCTTGCTTTGACTGGTAAAAGGAAGGACTCCTCAAATTCAGGAGTTTTTGTTCAAAGCCCGTTTTTTGCTTTTTAAGGGAGGAATAAAGAAAAGCTGAAAGATTTGACTATCGTGGAATTCACAGCCAGGCAGTTTGAGCACAAAATTTGACTCAGAAGTGTTTTTCCTTAAAAAGGAAGTGATTAAATAATTTAAGTATTCACTATTAACCAAGCATGGTTTCCTTCTTTCTCTAGTCAGGTCATCTGTGCTTTCAAGATGATGCTTCTGCACCTTGGCCTCCTCTTCCTCAAGACTCTCGTGTCCCAAGCACAAGAGCCCTGGACAGGCAAGCAGAGCCACAGCCCACAGGGGAAGGCAGACAAGAAATCGCAACTTTCCAAGTGAGATTGGGAGAAGAATAACTGAGGTGAAGCAGTTCCTGCCAGCATACAGAAAGTGACAGCCCCATGCATATTTGCGGTCTTTGCATTGTGTCAAGAGTAACCTTCAATTCCTCCGTCGCCTATAAAGTTCCAAAAAAACCCCAGTAAGCCAGGCTGATGTGAATAGACTGTCTCTGGGCAGAGTGGGCCATCAGCAATACCAGACTACTGTTGCCAGTGCTGCTATAAAGGAGTAAAGAGTTGCTTCCACCACCAGTATACTCTGGCTACGGCATCAGACATGCAAGCAGAATCAAATGCCAGACTGCTAATAACACAAATGTTGCAGCCCTGCAGCGAGGGGCAAAGCTATTTGATGCAGGATTTGGCAGGGTGTCCTTGCCTGCCCTCCCTTGTCATTTTACATGTCCTCATTAAGTCAGCAGCAGGAAGCTAAAGGGACCAGGACAGGTACAAATCTCATCTAGGCAGAAGCTCAGAGAGGACTTTCAGTTAAGTAAATTTTTCCACTTTGTTAAAGTTTTTTTGTTCAATACAAAGAAGGGGAAAAAGAGGCTGCTTTTCTGATTCTTTATCACTATCACATAATAGCATTGGTGAACTTAGCATATAGTCTAGTGTCTTGGTTGTTTTTTTTTTTTTTTCCTTTTAACATAATGCTGGGAAAGTCTCCAAGGCTTAAATAAAAAAATCTTACCTTGGCTCTCAAGCTTGGCAGAATTTTGCTTCTAATACAACACAGATCAGAGGGGTGTTTTTTGGCTCTCCTACCTGAAATAAGCTTATTCTCCAACATATGTTTCTATTAGTTATGAAAGCACTATGTTTTTGTAGCATAACTTCATGAAGTTGGGAAGGTGCCTCAGGTAACAGAATGGCATCTTTTCATACAAACTTTCATATCACAAATAGTCTTTTTTGACACCATCACAGTCAGTAGCTAAGTATAAGAGAAAAAAGCTAACAAGTCTCTTTTGCTCCTAGCGCCCATTAGAGAAAACAGTCACAAAAGAACCTGCCCACACCAGTAAAAGTCCTACTAGCCTGTTTCTCCTGGTCTGGCTTACAAAAGGCAATTGACTGCACACAAGCAACATGGCTACAGTCAGGTCATCGTCTCCTGAGACTGCCACACGTACCGAAGCTTCCACCAGCGCCTCTGAATCCTACCCTAAGGCAACTCCTGCGCCAAGCTCAGGGTCTCTACTATTCTCTGGATTCAATTTCCCTTTGCGTAGCTCTTCTCCACACCAGGATTTCATTTTTCTTTTCTTCTCACTTTCTTGACTGCTGGGGGAATTGGGGTAGAAAGTCATACTGAGAAGATTACCTTTCAGATGCAACAACATGATTAATTCAGAAAACAGCATCTACCATCTTGCTGGGTATGACGTTCCCAAGCACTCAGACTCTGGAAACCCAAGGACACCACTCTTGGCTCAGATGAGGGCTGAACACATCAGCCTAAACTCTTTTGAAAACATGAACATCTACAGTGGTACCTCAGGGAATATCAAGTTATTTTTAAAATCGAAGGGCTTACACGTGTAGAAGCAGAGCACACAAACATCCACCACGCTAATTTTATCTGTTCAATCTGATGAGGGGAGAGAGAAGATGAGGCGGACTCCAGGGAAGGCAGCCCCACAGCCAAGGCTGTATCAGGAGACACCAAGCGAGATGGAGGCCATCACGCTCTTACAAGAACGGCCGCCTCCACGGCAGTCCCCGGTCCACAAACTGGAAGTCGGTAAGGAGGTCACTCTTTCTCCCCATTTCCCTGGCCGTTCCATGGGGCAGAACTCGATCTTACAGCCCATGTTTTCCAGGAGATGTTAGCCTGTCCCACAGTGCAGGTGGTCCAGCTGAAACCATCTTTGCTCCTACGAAGCAGAAACGCGCCTGTTTCTCCACGAATCCGAGTAACAATCCAGGAGGAACCTGGACCTGCTCTCCCAGAACCAACCCTGCTCTTCCTGCAGACCCTCGGGGTTCTGCTCACCAGTTCTTTGGTGGGACGGGAAAAAGGCAAAAGCAAGATTCAGTAATTTAGAAACCAAACCAAAAAAAAAAAAAAGACAACTGTGAATACCAACTATAAATAGAGCATCAAGTCCTGCTGTAAACTCGCAATAGAGCCGACCTAAAAATAGCAATACAAGACAAAGCAGCGCAGCACTGGTGTTGATAGGAACAGCAATGTCAAGAGTATGAATATGGAAAAGAATAAGACTTTGCTCCAGTAATTATCTACCTAACACAGAACAATATGGAATAAATATAGAAACCTTATTGCCAAAAAGGCTCCTACTCCCACATCAGTGTTAGGAGAAATGAAATAAAAACCAGAAAATTAAGTTATAGAAGGAAATTATTTTTTTTTCTTAGATATAGTGGTATTTTTCTGGTTTGCCTTTTATTATATGGCACATTCATTTTCTTAAGTGAGACATCTGACCAGAATCTAGGGCTGTGCATCTCCTGCATACTTGGTCAAAAGGTCTAGCAGCACAAGTGGGATTATTTGCTCACATACTGCAGTGAGACTCAACAAGAAATTAAGAGACTGGACAAACACCGTAAAATCAGGAAAAAAAAACAAACAAACATCACCTCCAGTTCCTGTTTATGTCAGCTGATTTCTGTAGTCCTCTCATACAATTCTCACCTCATTCACGCTGGCTGTATTATAGAGCAATCCGGGCACCTACACTCAGAAGCAGGTCAAAGAAGTAAATGCACACAAATCTGTGCAAAACAGTCATTTTCCAGTGCCGTATACTCGTTCTCCAACACGAGCAGTAACCAGAAAGCTCATGAATGTTTTTGGCATTGGAAGTAGGTATGGGGTACACATGGTTGGATTGCCTCCTTAGACCAATGCAGCAAGGCAGCTGCCTTATTCGTGGCAAGCACTCCTTCCTAAAAGCTTTTTAGCAAGCAGGCTCAAACTGCATGGAGTCTTCCTAGCATCCATAATTAGAGCACAACGCGCCTGCTACCAAACACTGCAGTACTGGTCAACACAAACTGTGCGGTTTTTGGTTATGTTGTAAATTCCTCTTTAGAACAACAACAAAAAACATATATCTACGAAATTTGTTTTAACTGCTTATTTAAAAACCATGTTGTTTTGGAATTTTACTAATTATTTGGTGATTGCCTATGTGTTAGGAAATCTCAAAGATGAGTGGTTATTCTAAACTAATACCTAAAAACCCTATTATCTAAACTAATCAAGTTAAATATTGGAAAAGAGTGAGGAAGTTCAACAGAAACATATTTGACAAGGTGAGTATAAAGGCATATAATCTGAGGGAGTCATGTTGATTCCTTTGCCAGATGTAGATAATGACTGTAGAAGTTTGCTACCCTTAAACTTGTATTTTATGCCATATATAATCACTTTGCCTTTTACTGTTACTCTCTTCAATTACCTGATGTGACACAGCATTTCCATTTTATCTTTTTTTCCTTGAAGAAACTAAACACAATACAACATGAATTCCTTGGTCTGAAAGCTCAGAATCTCATGGAGAAAAGTAAGCATGTACTTACGACCAGAGAGAGTTTCTTCCTTGTGTGATGACTCCAGTGAATTTTGTTAGCCTTCGAGCATCTACTTCAATCCACTGATAGGGGTCATTTCTTCCTGCACACCAAGCACCATCATAGAAATCATTTTCGTTAACACCTGCCTGAAAAGAAGGCAAAATCACCTTCACGAATCAGAGCCAAGAAACTGGAGGTCTTTCATGGGAAAAAGAAAAGAACACATGAAGCCATCATTCGTTCCACTTACTCCTTCAGCAACAGTTTAAGACCCCTGAGACTGCCATTCCCAACAGCTGTATGGAGTGACCAAAATGTTTTCTTACTCAAAGTGGGGAGGGAAATTCTGCAAAGTCCCTTTAAAAACTAAGAACCATTACATATAAATTTAAGTTGGAGTTAGAAAGCATAAACAGAGCTTTCCTTCAGTCCACCTGTCTGTGCTTGTGGCCTGATAAAGCCTTTATCCAGAACAGATTATCCACATGGTCTTCAGTTATGAAAGCCCTAAAAAGCCAGCTCCAACCCATATAAATAATGGTCAGGGCTGGAGCAATCTCCTTTCCCCTGGAAGCAGCAAAGGAGAGTGTAGGGCATATGGGAAAAGTAATACTATTTCCCGCCAATCTTCGCTCCCAGAATTTTTTATTTTCATCACTAGGGTGTCAAAGGTTAAAGATTCAGGAACGCCCAGCAGTACCCAAGTTGTGTACCAATCTATATCCCAATTTATGCTGGCAAAACCACCACAAACAGCCTTCTCAACATTTTCAAAGAAATAGCTGCAAGGGATTTTGAGTAAGCTGTATTCCAAATAGATCTGAAATACCCCTTAAAGAAACATAGCATCTGAGGTCTTCAGATATTTATCTCATTACTAAAGCCCAGGAAACATTTGGCACCAAGCTGGCTACTGCCATAGAGAGCACAGAAGCTTTTCCATATGGTCTTCTGAGGCTACATATATATTTATGATACTTCATCAGTGCTTAATGTGGATTTATCATTGCCATCCATGCAATTCCAAGAATGGATATCCTTAAATATTTCCCAAATATAAACAAAGAGTCTGGAAAACTTTGTAAGACAGATCCGAAAGCTCTGGCATACAACTACTCTCTGTTCAGTGCTATATTTTCAGTTGGTGCACGTGTATATGTAAAACATAAATGAAGTACCCAGAACACAACTGTCAATAAAGTTTCCTGAATTATCCCTCAGCTTCCCACTGAACAGTGTTAGCAGATATTACAGTCATAGCTGGGTTACAATGGCAGAGATTGACGGGTCTGTCTACCTCCACATTTACAGACCATTTCTACCAAAATGGGCATTGGGTGGGTCTAACTCAAAGAGAGGATACAGTTGTTAATCCCTTTTCCCAATGTGGATTTGGTGGCATCTGAGGGAGGTGCTGCAATACATAGACACAGATTCAATTCCTAAAACTTCTCGTTTTCTCAGGTATTCAAATCTAAGATAGGGCAGCTTAAAAATTACTTGTTTTCCTGCATCTGCCAAAATTACGTGAAGCTACCTACTGCTGTGTATTAACTCTGATATTTTAAAGTGACATTTGTATAAAAGTCGAAGTACAAGACAGAGAGAAAAACTTTATTAACAATGAAAGACAAATTCTTTGAGGAGACCTGAACGATGGGAAAACATGAGAATATAAACATGATCACTAACCTGAGTTATAACCTTTTTCAAGAAAAGGTTTCCATGCATTTTAAAATAAGACTGAATTTGAAGTAGACTTAGGGTTTAAACCAATGCTTGCCAGGAAGCGTTAAGATCTGCAGGGCACCTTGAACCAGCATCACGCTAATCCCTTTCACACGGAGGAAGTTCCACCAGTTTCTGCAGACCAAGTAGCCTTATCTCTCAGTGCTTCAGCTGGGATCCTTGGTCCTCATTCAGATTGAGGATATTTCCTATTAGTGTGATGCTTATCAGGGTATGAACCTCTCCTCCACATTACAGTGAGGAGAGGGAAGCAGAAGAGAGAAAGAAGAGCTTGCTTGCAAAAAAACCCCAATTACATACTCAAGTCTCCATGGTTTCAACCAGACTCAGATAAAGCTAAGCATATGTTTAAGTTGTATATCAAATATGGAGAGTCTAAAGGGCACACTTACAGTTACACACAGCTTAAAATACTATGGCCTTAACTAGGGGCAAAGAGAGCAGAAAAAAAAAAACTGTGCTGCTACTTCTTCCTGCTCTCTTATTTCCTGACATCAGCTTCTCTGAAGCTAAAAGAATATTTTCACTAGGTAAGAAGAAGCAGGTGTCTGTTTATAACTAGCACAGAGCACTGCTTGAGAAAGAGGAGTTTAATCAATGAAAAGTTCTTATTGGAAATATTTCTGAAGGAAAAGAATACCAATAAATTTGTGTTAAAACTTCTCTTTTCAAGCTTCCAGTCTATTTTTTTCTTAAGGTGCTTGAAGTGTTGATTTTGCCTTATGGGCACTTCAAAATATTGCTTCTATTAAAAAACCCTTATAGACTCAATCAAATATTTAGTAGTTAAAATTGCTACTGAATTTCTTTGGGAAAATTTTCATTCCTGAAAGATAAGAACAATTATATTAAATATTCAGTCAAAGAATATAGATCAAGATACCTTTTGTCAGCAAGATATTTACTTGAATTTAAAGACTGTACACTGAATTAACAGAGATAATGGATTCAAGTTATGACATGCATAACTTTAAGCTACACATTTTAAACACCTGCATTATCTTGATAAGTAGGAGAGTGAAGGAGCTAATGAAAACTGGAAGTAAGGACTAAGTCTTAAGCAAACCCTTTTTTTCCTTCACTGAGTTTTCAAGAATAACTCAAAGTCTAACCCAGCTTGTATTCACTTGTTGCCAAATGCAAAAACATTTCTCAATATGCAGTGTCTTATGAAAAAATACCTTTTCAATCTAGGGAAAGGGACTTTTTTTTCCTGTCACTCCTAAGTTATCTATAAACGTGAATGCTGAAAATTGCAATTCAAATAAAACAAGTCAACTGCTTATAATGTACCCAGAAACTAAGATGAAGGGAAATCAAGAGGTTATGATTCCTTTACAAATGATATGACTTCCAATTTTAATTTATGTCTCTCTTCCGAGTTAGACATGTGCAACACAGAATAAACACTTGCTCACATTACCACTGTTCCAAAAGCCACATCCTATAATGAAGAGAAAGATATTACTGCCTAAACACAGTCAAATGAAGAAAGAAATTTTAGTCTTCTGCCACAAGTCAGCTGGAGCAGCAGTAAAAATATACCTAATATCAAATCATTTCTGCTTAAATTCTTTTCCGTTCCCAGCAGGATGATTACAAACATTATTTTACCATAGGAAATTTGGGAGGGAAAAAAAGCGTGTTACTCATCACAGGTATTTATAGCAACCACTGCTAGAAGAGAAGAATTAAAGCACACAGGCTGAAAGTAGAACTTCCAATAATTTTGTCTTTTGCTTGTGTTTTAATGGAGCTTTTCAAAAGGAACCAGTGAAACAACTGAAAAAACAAAAAGCAATACATCCTGCTTGTTTGCATACACATGCTTGCATTACTTGGTTAATCTTCAATGTTGTTTGGATTTCTCCAACCAGGAAAATGAGGAAGGGGAAGAAACATAATTTGACTAATTATTTCAGGTTTTAACCACTGCTAATTATTGTACAAGTGACAAATACTAATGACTTTCATCCCTGGAGGCAGAACGCCTCAATGAATATTATTTTAGGCTACGATTTTTCCTGATGATGTTAAATTACTACTGGTTGTGCCACTACTGCAGTTGTAGGCTAGGTTTCCAATACACGGGGCATTGCTCCTGCCCTCAAGAGGTCCCAGCTTAATCGCCACGTTCATACGGGACTGGGAACAAAATCAGGTCCCACACAGTGCAAGGTCACAAGAGAAGCAGATCCTAGAAGGGCTCATCCAGTCCTGCTAAGCCTGTCTGCCTTTGGAATAAAGCATACACCGACCGATAATTTCATGCGCTTTAAATAACCTAAACAGAAAACAAAATAAACCTCAGAAGCCTTTGAAAAAACTTCATTATTCTGCAAATTCCCTGGGAATTGAGGCAGTGCCAGTTACCTGGGGAGAGCCCTACGCTTCTCAGCTGACTTCACGTCAGATGATGAGGTTGAGCAGAGAAGGGGTTTTGTCTTATTTCAGGGAGGAACACAATAGTCCCATGAATATCGCGTGATGGCACTGTGGTGATACGCAGACCATGCCACAAGGGCAGCAGCCCATAAAATTGCTCATCGCTGTACATTTAGCACAGTGCTCCGGTAAAACTTCAGTGGTACATAAGCCTCTCGGAGCCTCTCTGACCTGGGCCAAGGGTTTTTCTTCACATGCAGTCAGCATGAAAACACAGCTCCTTAAATACCAGTGCCTTCTGCCTTTCCCCAGCATGCCGCAACCCGCCCTTTGGAGCAGCGAGCAGAAATCACCAGGGACCTCATTACCCATCTGACACATCAGTCCCCTGTAGTACCTATTCTTGGTTATAAACATAGATCTTCTAAATACTACCGAAATTCAGAAGTCTTAATGCAAATTAAAATTAAGCATTGAAACTCAAGTGACGGGGAAGACATCTACCAATTCTAAGTGGCTTTGAAAAATTTTAAAGCGCTATTAATTTTAAGCTAATGCCAAAGGAAACAGTATCTAAAGAAAAATAAAAGCAAGCCCATACATTTAACGCTGCCAGTCATGGTGGTGACTCTAGGTGGTCAAGGGGTTTAGGGCATTACTCCATCTATAGTATAAACTTTCAGTAAGGGTAAAAGCTTTTGATTTGAGGATAACTAGAAATCCTTATTAGAGGTAAAGGTGTAGCAGAAAGCCAGGTGTTATTGGGTTATTTGTGTAGGAGCCTCCCACGGTCCTGGGATCAGGTAAGCCCGTGTACTAGAAAAGAGAAAAAGCAGCTTTTGGGTGATAAGGAGAATCAATCCACGCAGAATTCGTACAGCTCAGGAAAACAACAACGCCAAAATCTGCATCAAGCAGAAGCGTGACATTGTGAAGCCTCTGTTCACAGGAAGAAAAGCCCCATCTTCTGAACGGAGAAGAGCAAACAGCCCATTCGCCCCGGACAGAAGATCCTTTCCCCCAAGGCTCTGTGCAGGGAGGGCTTATTCTCACGATAAAAGCAAAAGAAACCACTGCCACAGAACGGGCAGAAGCATTCCAGTTACAACCAGCAGGGCCCAGGTGTGGTTGGTACCCAGCAGGGGAAGGTGGGATGGGATAATTGCCGGCTCTAAGGTCCGAGTTGACTGGACACTAAAAGAAACCCGCTTGGTCTAATCCCAACCCCCGGAGCTTTTAGGAAGGAAGAGCTGAGTGGTACCTCGCTTCTGCATGCTTCCCAGCAAAAAAAGACCATCCCCTTGGTTTCTGCTGGAGGTTCGGGATGACATTTAGGGGAAATGTCATCCCTAGGTAAGACTCTTGCACTTCGCTGTTTCTTTTAATGCAGTGTTACTGGTGCTGACATGACACCAAACCAGATGGAATCCTGGTCTAAACCAGTATGGTCTTTCTTGTATTTAAATAAATTGGACTTTAACACCAGCCTGAAAAATGAGGACCCACAACCAACAGAGAATTCAGAGGTTTACCTCACAGTCCTTGATCTTATGCCACTATATAAATAAAACTGTAATAAAATAATTAAACATTCCTATAGAACCCATCTGAATATCATCCGCATACCATTTTTGTATTCATGAGAGCTTTTTTTTTCCTGGCAAAGAATATGAAATAAAGAAGCAAAATCACTCTGGGCTCAAATGAAATGAAATAAGAAGGCCACAGATGAGATCTCACATTGCACCCAACCCGCTCTACCTGCACACTGGCTTGGAAAGGAAGAGCCCATTCCTACCTGTATGCTGGCTCTGCTGGTCATGGGGCTGCATAGCAAAGTCATTTACTGAGCTTTCTGACCAACATTAATCCATTAAAACAAATAATAAAAAAAAAAAAGGGGGGGGGGGACTGCCCCCACCCCCACCAAGAAACTCACAGATCTTTTTGCAGAGATGCACCAGAAGAAGCTGCAGCAAAGAGGACTGCTTCCCCAGTGGGATTTTAACTAGAAGCGGTCCCTCCTCCCAGCAGCTGCCCACCATTACACTGCAGTGGGCACCACGTGAAATTGCACTGCTAATTAGAGCTCATCCTTCCTAGTCCCAGTCTTAGTTCATTAACTAGCAAACCCCTTCAGCTGGAGGAAAAAAAAAAGAAAATTTAATGGAGGGTCTAATAATAAAAGGTAACTAATAAATCAAATAATCTGTAGGGATTTTTCACTGTTGACCTGGTGCTAGTATCCTGTTTATGACTTTTAGTTTTAAGTGTTGCACTTTATTATACAAAAGTAACATTTTTACACTGGAAAAGACTGTAATTCAGAAAGCAGCACTAAGTGGAAAACAGAAACACAAGAAAAAGGAAAACAGAATTTGGTCCTGCAAAGCACCTAAGCACACCTTTAATATTAATTAAAGAAGCTAAACCAGATTGTATGCTAGTGACTTCTGAATTGAAGCATTTTTTGGTGGTATAATCACTGCCTCTGAAAAAACTGCCTTAGGGCAAGAGCTTCAGGTGAAACCACACTTCCAATTAACAATTGTCATTAACTACAGGCAAACACCAACAACAAAAAAGCAACTTGCTGTGTGAGCTTTCTTCCAGGCTGATTATTAAGGGAGCTGGGATGATTTCCTGCAGCTGGGAAGGGAGCAGGTTTGGGCTGCCTCCACCTCGGCTTGCTCATAGAGGTCTGTTTGGATTTGCACCCTCAGCACACTAAGTTTGGAGTTTTTTTCTAACTACGCCCCATGAATCTAAAGGTTATCCATCAGCCTGATTCACTTCTGTAATTCCAGTGTTTCCCCTTCATTTGAATTACATGAGCTGACAAAGTAGTCAGAACCGATAACCATCCGTTGGTTCTCTTTATACAACAGTACAACCTTAAGCCATTCTCCCACTTAGGAGAAAAATTGATGTTACCTGAATATTAAGCCTTCCTCTGTGGGCCCCAAGGCCATACCGCTTTGCTGTAGAGGCATGGAGCTGGAAATCGGTAATTTTTAATGTCTCTAGACCAAGTGGAGGACAATCTACAAAACAAAAGATTGATTAAAATGTAATTAAAAAACCCAAAATAACAACACAAAACAAACAAGTATTCAAAGTTTCTGGATTTCAGTTGTGCCAAACTGGCTGGGGTCCTCAGCTGGTGTGAATGAGCGCAGCACCGCTGAAGTCAATGAGAAATGGCAGCTCTCATAAAATCAATGAAGCAATGCTGATTTACACCAGCTGAGGATCTGGCTTTTTGAGGGTCTCAGATAGTTATTACTGCTTGCTATACACTTCAGTTTTTCATGGATATGCACAGTATTTCCTGTCAAGTGCTTTTCAGCACAGAATGCCAGTAAAATGGCCTTTTATTTTTCTCTCTTTTTGGCATTTTCTTTTTCATTTCTTGTTTTGATTTCCCCCGCCCCGTGCTCATTCCAAGCTACTGTATGAAGTTATGTTTCTAATTAAAATCCGTTCTGGAAACTTCAATCACAGTCCCTCACGTTGCACAATAGCATCTGTTACAGAGGTCTGGGAGGCCGGACGGCAGAGCTCTGCAGAGGTAATGACTAAACACAAAGAGGGCAATTTTGAAACAAGGGGCCACGTCTCTAAGCTCCAAATTGTGCCTTGAAGAAAGAAAAGCAGATGCCATTACTTCAGCAGCTAGCCAGCAATGCAGCAAACTACAGCCTGGAGCTCTGGCTTTGGAAGATAAGACGTTGGAAAGAGTCTACTTCATGATTATCAGAAAAATATTCTGCTCTAAAATGACCCCAGCCACCACAGTATTTAAGTCCCTCGGAATGCTTAGCGTATTTGTCCTCAAAATATGATGGTGGGGTGGGGAAGACCCGCTCTCAGTTTCACAAGAGGTGAACAAAAGCACAGGGAAACACTTTGGGAGCACCTAAATTCTACAACAGAGCACACTTTAGGGACCCCGAAGTCAGCGTCAGCTGGAATTGGAAAGTCTGCATGGGGCAGAAGTGGAAAGAAGTGTCATACTTATTATTTCAATTAGGTACTTGTTAGGTTAGACTAGGTTTTGCACTGCCGTGGCCATATCACTTCTGGCTTTGGATAGAGGACAGATATTTTCTGCAGTCGAGCGTGGGATGTTTGCTGTAACTTGCACAAGGGGCTGGGACAGAGACAGGAGCTGAGCACCAGTCATGGACCCCAGACCACATTCCCAGTCCCCAGGCCACTGGTCCAGTCCCCAAAGCATCCCTCCTCCCCGCCTGCCGGATGGCTGGGATGGCCATCTCGCTCGTGGCACAGCTGCTGGAGATTCGTCAAAGAGCTCACTCTCATGCTCTATACCTGTATCCCACTTCCATATCTATTTTTCATCACTCACCAAAATACCATGAGGGTACGTACCTGAGAATCTCATCCAGGCCGTGTCTAACTTTCAGGTGTAGTTTTGCATTACTATGCACAAACTGGCAAAATATATGAAATTTTCTGTGCTTCTCCTTAGCTCATAACAACCTAAAATCCCTCAGGAAAAACATTATGTGCTGTCAATTCATGCTCATATTTCTTTGTTCATCCTTAGGAAAGTTCTCTCACAAATCCAGGCCCAAATATCTCCATCGGAGGCAGTAAGGACAAATGCTAAATATTAAAGTATTTTCTAAAGCACCAACAGTGATCTTAGTCTTGCACAAGAGACAAAATATAGACAGTTCCTCATTTCGAAGAGCTTTCAATCTAATTATCCAAAACAGAGAAGAGACAGGATGTATATGGAAAGCCAGAGGAAGGAATAGCTCAGAGGATTTTTGTTTCATTGGCTGATTGTTTTAATCGCATTTCCTTATAGAGCGTTTCATCTTTCATCGTACTCGGAATGGAAGAAGTCTCAGGCTCTGACAGATCTCTGCTGGGAGTAAATTATATAGCTGGGAACTGCCTGCCTTTCTTTAACAAGTTCAGTCCTCAAGACAGGTTTGGAAATCAAACTCATGGTATAATCCTGCAAACTCTTTTGCACTTCGGTGTATTTTGCTGTGTGAACAGTCTCACCATTCCCAGGCACTCAAAAGCTACCCAGAAGTACCTGTGCCAGGACTGGGCTGAAAATAAAAGCAAGCTGCTTTCACGTGCTCAGTTGAGCCTGGCAGCTCCCTGGTAGACCTGGCTGAAGTTACCTGGAGTGATATATACCTGCCAGTGTATGTACAAGAAGTGGGTTTGGTTTTATTCGGACTGAAATGTTACTAATTTACTATAAAACTGCAATATTTTGGGGTTGCCTGTGGATTTCAGGGAGGGTTTCTTAGACTGCAAGATGGGTATTTACAGGCGGAAAAAAATTGCCTGCATATATTTGTGTGTATTACCTCTGTTTCTAGAGAAACTGAAGCCTAATAAGACTCAAAAATGTTCATATGGATCTCAAACATGCCTAAATGCTCTTTATTTTTCAAGGATGAATTATCTGTATTGTCTGTGAACTCATGAGATTAACAGGCCAATATTGCGAAATGCTCAATTTAACGGGAGTTTTCAATGAAAGCAAGATTAGGCTCTAAGAGCAGGCAGAAGCTATCTGTGATATGCAGTACAGATACCTTTGATGAAAACTGTGCAATACGTTGTTGACAGTATGTTGTCCTTTCTCAGGGTGCTCAAGCCTTACGATACTGCCAGTGAAATCATTAGGATTTTTACCATCAAGTCAATAGTATCCAGGAATTTATTTTTTACTGTTATTTATATAAATTAGTAGGAGAACAGCTAACTTGCTTTCTCTGGTCATGAACTAGGCTTTAAGCTGTGACTTCACTAACTTACCAAATCACGTATAGATTTTTTTCTTTTAACTTGGTAAGAAAAATCAAGTATTTTGCTCCAATACTTGAATGAAAAATAATGAAAAGCATTCCTTTCGCAGTTGGCCCCTCTTTCTCCAGTGACCATCCCAAACTGGGAACAGAGCAGCAGGATTCTCCATAAAAGACCATTGACCTTTAGATGTTTCTGTCTGTGCAGCTCTGCATGGCGGCGATATTCTTGGAGTCATCAAGCCTATTGTTTGCGGTAGCTTTGATGTATGGAATTTGTGCTGTTTTCCACAAAAGAAAACCTTTGATTTTGCTTTTAAATGAAATTATGTCTTCTATTTATAGCCATAATATCTGACTATTAACACTTTAGGAATATTAATTTTTTCCACATGCACATGAATTCCAGTGTCAATAAAGGGATGAAGAGAGGAGCATATTAGACCAAAACATCAATCTGTAATGTACAGAGAAGGTGGGGGCAAATTTTTCAGTATGGCTTCATCTGATTAACTCCAAGTTACTCATTATAATGCAACACAATCCACCTAAAGTTGCCAATTCACTACTGAAAAAAAAAAAATCCTGACTCAGACCGTGAATTTAATTTTAGCTAAATTATTTTGTGGGTGTGTGTCCCCCCTGCTTCTTAGAGCTGCTAGAGATAACCAGGACAACCTATTTTTGAAGAACATACAGGAAAAGAAACTGATTTATGGCATTCATAGAGACGGTACTTTTAAAGTATTACTTTAGTACATTTTATTTAACTTTAAGAAATCTTCTATGTAACAATGAAATTTGCTACACAATCAACAAGACTGTCTTAATGATTTTATATGCTCCATGCTAGTTTAAAAAACATTTGGAGAAGCTACAGAAACTGGGTAGCATGAATAATCAATCAGAGCAGTTCATACCTTATAGATTCAACTGGAAATGACCTAGTTATTTGGTCATTTCTTTAACTGGTTGAAAAAGTAATCATTATAAAATAGAGGAAATTCAACTATAGCTTTGAAAGACATTTAAAACCACCTACTACTTACATAACAACTTATTAACAAAATGCAGCTAGAGTATTTATGTTTTAGAACAACCAAAAAGCAAGCATTAAGCTTGCAGGTGCAGGGAAGAGGCTGTTATGGACGTTTCTCTCCTCCTGGCCCATATCCAGCCATGATTTCGTGTGCGATTTGCAATGTTGAATAAGTATTCACTTTAGAAATGAGCCATTAATAAGATGTCTGGATCAAATTAATTAATTCCAAGACCTAAAAAGAGACGGGGCTCGGATTCAAACTTAATCACATTTGTATCTTGAACAGTGTTCTTGTGAGGCTTCCATTTCGAAATAGCTTTCCTATTAGCTATGTTAAATGGCTATATCTCACTGTCCATTAGTTTCAATTATGCTTCTACTCGCCAGACAGATGATTGTATCCCAGCTAAGGGCAGCAAGGGATTTCTGATACTCCGACACTGTTAGCAATCACCCGTCCCTTGAAGTCAGGAGGGGGAAACACTTGAGAATTACTTCAATCACAACCTCAGCCCTTGAGATCTGAATTTACCAGTTATAATTTAGGGCTTGCCTATACCGAGAGCACTACCTGAAAGAGCTCCTGAGCTCCTTTCACAAGCCACCACCAACTCAACTTGCAATCTCACCGCGGCTCTGTGCAGGGATATCAGTCCAGGTTTGAAAGCAGTTTCAGCCTCATGGTGGCTGTGCCCTACTGATGCAGCATCTTCCACTGAAAGTCTGGTCAAAAAAAACCCAACTTCTGCAGAGCCAGCTTGGTTGTCTTTACACCTGCAGTGTAATTACAGCTGCTCTGCTGCAACATTAGCTATTCTTGACGATAAAACTGTATTAGCAGGCATTCTTAGAAACATATTAATTCCATAAGGAGAAGATATATGTATGAGTAGGGCAAGGAAAACACTTATGTTCATCTTTATTGTCTAAATTATTCATTTATTTTCTTCTGGTCTAAATAAAGATTATCAGATAAGCACAGTTTGTCTTTATAGCTCTTGTATCTAATAAGGATGCATTTAGGAAATCATTCTGTACTGTTCTTTCGGAGGCACAGCAGAAAAATAATTGTTTTATTTGAAAAATATTTTCCATCAATTTAGAAATATGTTCAGTTTTTCAAATGGAAAGCAAAAAAGCATCATGTTTCCTCTTCACTTATATTTTTAAGAGCCATACCTATAATTTTTTTCGATTCCTGCAAGTCTGTGCTTGTCTAACTCCTCATGCACAGTGCTACTCAAATCTAGAAATGGAGAAATGTCAGCCTTGTGCAGTCTGACAGTCTCCTTGACATTTGGAGGCAGAATGTACTCTGACTATTTATTTTTTGTGATTCTACAGGTGTTTCAGTTCCAGGAGCTTTGTCATTTTTAAATACGTAAGAATCCCCTTGCACTTCAAAATGTTTGTTTGGGGAGAAAGGATGTTACACTACAGAGATACCGAAGTTCAGAGAAGACAAGGGTGAGGTCAAGGCAGTGCTGGCAGGGTGTTAACACAGAATTTTCTTTATGCAAAGAATGGTTTTAGTGCCAGGATTTTTTTGTTGCTGTTGGTATCTGTAGCTTTGCATTTGGGGCTTGAGCTTGCACCACCAACGTCAACAGAAGAACATCACTGTGATAAATTGGAAGATCTCATCACTCTTCCAGTGTAACTGATTGCTTTAAGTTGTGTATTTTCCATCAAAACATACGCCGCCAGTGTGATTTTCAGTAATGCAGCACATCCCAAGTTATCACTGCATTCAGCAGCAGCAACGGACACTGAAGTATCATTAAAGATGATGCTGGTTGGTTTCGAAGGTCAAAACCACGTTGCACATCTTGGCCTTAGTGTGGCCAGAGTTTGCCCAAGTTGGGGGATGACAGTGGCCAGCAGGCACCTACAGCAATAGAGATGATCTGTCACTTTTGGAAGGGAAGCAGGTATGGTGCCAGCACGATGTGCTCTAGGATGCTATTTCTATTTCTAGTAACAACCTATCACTGTAGTTAATACCAGTTTCTTCTTTCTGTATCCCCATTCGCCTATCAGACTTGGCTATAGACTTGTCCCTTCTCTGGCCACCTTGTTCTCTGGGGACTCAACACATGTCTTGCCAACACAGTATGGTCAAGTATCTCATGGCAAAATCCCATGTAATAAGACAGATTTAGTTTTAGGTTTTGATTCCCTGTTTTTTTTTGCAGGCCACCCCAGGGTAGATGCAGAATTTAGGCCTTATTTAAGCAAAACATTTAAACATATAGTTAACAAAGAAGATGCAGATCTGTGAAGCTACTGATATAGGTAAGTTAAACACACAATTAAGCATATATTTGGGGGGATGAAGACTTTAATACTTATTATACTAATCATACTATTCTTAGATCTTTATGGTCTTGGACAAAAGTTCTTAATGAGGTCAATATAATAATTTTTACCCTAAGAGCTAACTTTAGAGCTTTTCTTATGAAAAGCATGCATGATAATTCATCTTCCAACAGCAGAAGCTTTCAATGGAAACTCTGGCAGTCTAATTCCTGTGTCTCAAGTAATACTGAGGTCACAGGTATGCAAAGTATTTTAACACTGCACCGCACCTGAAAGGTGAAATAACAGTAAACCCACATTTCTGCTGACCTGCTACTTGCTGAAAATATCTTTTGATAGCTTTTCTGTGATGGACAGCCTTTGTGGGGGCTGAATTAAACCGAACAAGGTTCTCCATTTTCTAAATGATTTGTTATATTTACAGTCTTAGGCCATTTGTGGGGGGAACATGGTCTAGCTAAATTTTGCTGTTTTGACGATATGATCGTGGAAGTGTGAAATTTCCGCAGATGTTCATGAGTCACACTCTATACTTGGTATGGCCCAGCTTATCCCTGGAAACATGTCCGTGGATTTCAGTCTGAGCAGTTTTATGAATTTGTTCAAGTCCAAACTGTTGCTAGCAATAAAAATACTAGTTTCTTTTCTGGCCTGAATTCAGGCCACCAGCCCCCATGCACCTCAGATTAATTGAAGCAGTCCAGGCAGATGAAGGTTCTTCAAGCACACACAGTTTGCTTTTATTTGCTTTTCTTATGAACCCATTCCCAGGGCACTAAAAGAACAAAGCAATCAATGTGCGCTTACAACAAATCCCCTATATAGAAGTTAAAATACTGAATTATATTCCCAGATCAAATATCAAACAAAAGATTAAATAGTTGCCAATTTTTTTTTATCCTAAGACAACATTAATTGTTCTCTAATGTTGCATCAAAGCTGTATATTTTTCTAGGACAAGCAACAAATACTGCATGGGGGTTCAGGACATCGGGGAGTTCTCTCAGAAGGAAAGGGCAATATTTATCACAGCACTGCAACATACACTTATCCTTATGGTTGCTGTTGAAGATTAAAACAAACAAAAAAAGGCGCAAACACTTGTGCCCGGGTCTGTCAGAGGTCTGACCCAAAGCCTCCTTAAATGAGAAGCAGTATTTTCGTGGGCTCCCACAAATCTTACCCATCTGGTATCTCAGAGCTGCTTCTGATGATCAGATATGCCTCTTCTTTGCAACCAGCTCTTTAGGGAAGGACGTAGTTACAGAGAGGTTGCAAATAGCTCCTGCTTGATGGCACAAGGCCAGTCCTGGACAGGGAAGGTGGCCGCTGGAGCCAGAGGCAGGAGGGAAAGCCCCGAGACACTTTCAAGGCCACCAAAGCTGTGTCCTTACCATATCTGACACTGGTGACACACAGAGCCCTCCCGCGGTGCAAAGACACCAAACGCTTCCGTGCTTTCTTTACGCCACCTAAACACTCTGCACCGGCTGGCAGGATTGGGCCCACCAGCTACTTGAGAAGTTGCAGGGTACAGACTCTATGCAAGGGTAAAAGTGTCTCTTCTCCTGCTTCCAAGGTTGAGGGAAGATTCAGCAATTAAAGGCAAATAAAGAATAAATTAAGAATTATCTTGAGCCTCTAGGTCAGGTCTGACATGAAACGAAACATTTCTAAGATTCAGGAAGCATGCTTTATTTTTTTTTTTCCCCTCTTTCATTACTTTTCACATTTTTTCTCCCTCACAAACCCAGGTTGTGGCTGGTTCTAGGTGCAACAAACCAGCACATTTCGCAGGAAGAGCTTCTGTTATTCCTGGCATAGCTGGAAGCAGGAATTTCCAGAAAGCCTGTTCTCTGGGAGTTTTTTGGCCAAGCTTTCAGACTCCAGAGGCTCATCTAAACTCCAGATACCATACACATTCCCTGAGCTGCCTACTGCTGCCACCGTACAGCCTGCCTAGGAGACGACGTGATTTATGACGTGGACAACGCAGGAGCCCGATCCCACATGCATGAAGTCGGCACGCTTGGGCACAAGAAGCATTTCCCATTTTTTTCTCCTGGCTCTGTTCCTTGCTGCCTGTGGTCCTTCTGCTCAGGGGGAAGAAGCAACCGTAGCCATACATGCCTGCAGGCAGCAGCCTCCTCCAGGTGGAGAGGCGGGTAGGTATGGAAACACCGTCCATAACTCTTGCATGTCTTAAACTGGTTTCAACTCTCTTTCCCCATGTCTCTTTAGGAGAAGAAAAAGGCAGAGGAAAGGGAGGTTGAGGGCAGGCACCCCAGAGTTTCTGCTTCGCTGCCCATGGGAACATCACCTTGCTGACCTGACATGGGAAAGGATGAAGGTGGGAATCAGATTGCAAACCTGCTCGTGGCCATTAATAAAAGAAATGATGCGAGGACAAGCTGCGTTCAGCGCAGACCATCAGAATATGGAGGCGTTAAGTATCACTGTAGGCCTAGCCCCAGGAAAGGTTTCCAGATGCTCGTGGTACTAGGTACCCTCCCATCCAAACCTGACAAGTCCTCTACTTTCTCTACAAAGGAGTATGTGTATTCAGTCGCTCTGAAAAAGACATGTTATTACCTTTAATGGCCCCCACAATACAGCCTGAAAAAATCATATAAATTCTTATCTTTTTATTATGAGCTTTGACTAAGGCTGAATTCTTTGCTATTAATTTTAAAATGTCTCCTCTGATATTTTTCTGAAGCACAGAATGAAGACTTTCTGTAATTCCAGCTAAAGCCACAAAACTGAGTACAGCCATCAAAAATGAGAACCATCTTTTTTTTCCCAGAGCCAAACAAATAGACTTAGCCAAACAATGGAGAAAAGAACCGAGACAGACCGCTCGCACAATAGCTGGGGATAGGACTAAAATTACCATTAAAAACACATATCTGTCCAATGTCTTCACGCCAGAAGTAGCTTGAAATATCAACTCACTGAGGTATACTGCAATGCCAAAGATTCTACAATAAGAACATTAACTGTAGCCATTAAAAATACACACTGAAACTTGGAATACCATTAACAAGTACAAAATCAAGACAGAAAATAGCTACTGTCTTAAGATACAGCCGTGGCTTAATAAATGAAACACCTTAAAAGTGCTGAAGTTTAACCACTTTAACAATTACATTTGAGTGTATTTTACCAAAAATAGTACAATTGCATAAAAACAGTTGTATGAGTATAAAATTGGCTTATGGTGTAATTATTTTCCTCCCCCTCTATGAAAGCTGTAGTAGCAACTTTATACAGAATATAACCATAGTGAGGTATAGCACGTTCACTATCAGTTGTACACAGTGACAGCATAGTCAGGAAATTCCTTAAACACAAATAACCTGGAAAAGCTCCCTAACTTCAGGCCCTGCAAATACACATCTACCAAGAATTCTACCAACTTTAAGGATTTTGCAGCAGAGCCATGCTTTTGGAGCAAAACAGGGATCCCAAGCAGCCCAACAGAAGTATCCCAGCAGGAGGACGTAGGAAATTGCTGTATGTGCTCCATCATGAGGATCAGAATTGCACACCTGGGGCTATAGTAGATCTAGTGGTGAAATACATGTCAACAGCTTCAACAGTTCTCTAAAAACACCTAATTTCAATGATATAGGTGGTATTACTATGATATCACCCAATTTGCACCTTCTCACTCTCCCTAGCATACATGTGAAGCCCACACATATAGAGCAGGAAAAACTTGAGAGATTGTAAAGGAGGTCTCATTAGTAGTGACGAGCCATTAAATTTTATTGCCACTACTATAGTTACCTCCACTCCTGAGAAAGACTGAAATCAGCCACTTCCCAGTCAGTACTATTTAACATTATTCAACTTTTAAGCAAGTTAAGCTCTAGCATAGACCAAACTATATTTCTTTTACTTTTCTGTGAGGTGGAATATGCCCTGAAAGTGACACTGAAACAGATGCGTTAGCTTCCTTCGATGAAGCAGTCCAAAGCCTAACACAAGTAAATCAGGGATGAAGATACAATCACTTTGCTATTTAGTTTGGGCTTTCAGAGGAGGCTGTGTTCTACCAGTTTAGCTTTCTGACTTAGCTCTTGATGGGAGCCAGAGAACTTCAGAGCCAGCATGATGAAGCAGTATGAGCTATGCCTTTAGGCAGCAGACAGCCATTAATCATCTTAGCTGTGAGCGGAAATGTCATCTTTCATTTTTTCATGATCAAAACTAAAAATACGCATTTACCAACAGAATGCAGAATAGAAGTAGTCTGTATCTGCAATGAGACCTAGGTGAATAGTACAGAATCATCTTTCCAAGAATCATTCCTCCCCTGCTGCTTTGTGAAAAACTAAGCCTTGTCAATTTTAAATCTTCCCAAAGAATATGCTGCTAATTAGAAATGAGATTAAAATTTGCCTCCTCTGCACATACACAAACACACAGTTGCAAACACAGCTCCGTGCACAAGCAGGAAGACCCTCAAAGGTGGGCTGACCACTTCAGCAGAGATTGCCAAGCCAGCTGTCATACCCTTGCAATTAATATTTCTCCTCCTCCTCCAGCAGCAGTAACTGTGCTGCCCGCTACGAGGAAGCATCACTGAGGGGGTGGGAGCGACTGTTTAAGCCTCAGAGTTTATCTGGGAGTCGTTACCCTGCACAGCCTGGTCTCACTTGCTGCCCAGCCCTCCTCCAGGTTGCACATCTGGGCTAAATACTCGACCTATATAGAGAGCCTGTGACAGGAAATACCTAAAACCAATCCAACTTGGTTTTAAAACCTTTTATAAAGTGTAAGTCTCAGTTTTATGGGGACCTGGTGTGTCTGCTCTGGCAGTGAGTTTAGATATTTATACCTTTTTTTTTTTTTTCCTAACGTCACATCTGTTGTTATTATTTCATATGAAATAATAAGAGGAATGAATAAAAACAAACACTTCTCATAAAGCGTAGAAGTCACCGTAGTGCCTGGAGCTATTGCTCAGACAATGGTTTCAGAAGAAAGTTGTGTGGTTACAATTAACCTGAACTCAAACTTTGTGCTCCTTTCTAACCCTGAAAAAGGAATCAGTTTGTATTTTCTAAAGCACAGTAGAAGAAAAAAAATAAGTTTAGTCGGCTTGTTTTCTTCTCACTTCATTATTCTTTTTGATGAACTTGTTTCTTTAATTGCATGGTTGATTCAAGCACAGCTCTAAAACAGTACTAAAAAGTCAGAAGTGGCTAATACATTTAAAGTCCCAAACAGTGGAAAACTGTTTCAGAGAAGGGATGAAAGATTGGCCAAGTGCACACAGAAAATAACCAGAGGTTCTTCAGGTATACCCAGAAGTTCTGAAAAGCAAAAGATTTAGGAACTCGTATAACAGAGCTTTCTTCTTTCCTTTAAAGCACCCTACGTCCAAGCTGTTGCACCCTTGAGAAGCACCCTGAAACCAGAGTATTTAAGACATCAAAGCAACAGGAAGTAAAACTTCAAGAAACAATTAAATCGCTAAGATTTGAGAAAATCAGATCCAGGCCTGGATTGAAATGTGACTACCCTCATTTAAAAAAAAAAGGGGGGGGGGGAAGCGTAAAAACCAGAGGAGTGGAGTTGCTGGGGTGCAAGGGGGGGTGCAGGAGGGATGCTTCCCCTGGGAATAGGTCTCTGACTGGCATTTGGGCTCACTGTGGGGACACAAACCCCAGGGCAGCACAGGAATCCCACTGGAAAATGCATCATCGATGAAGGAATCTAAGGACAGAGCCCAGCTTGCAAAGGCAATTAATTATTCCCTAAAGCAATTTCTGTAAAAGGCGTGATTTTAAGGAGCTCAGGAAACACACACGCACTCTCCAGCCAGGCTCTCCCTTTCCCACATTTCACCAGCTGTGCTTCCCATGAGCTTTTGCTCATCTTCCTAAAGGATTGCGGCTTCCAGATGACTTTTTAGCTTTCACATGTCCATTGTGAAGATGGCACTTCGCACATACCGTAGTCCCTCCATTTTACTTCCCCCTCTCTGCCTGCCCTCAAATTGTCAGGGAAGAGCCAATTTAGGGAACTAAACCACCACCACCACCAAAAAATGCCTCAAGCCCAAGCAAGCACCAGGATTCCGTGGTTTTAAAAGCTCGGTTAATATCTTTTAAAATTTGAGCACTCAGCATTTTCACAAGCCTCTGAGCTTCCTGCCCGCAGAATTAGAAATGCTGAAAATACCATGAGAAAGACATGGCTGTCGAAATTTCTGAGCTGACCGGAGGGAAGAACTGGAGGTTCAGCAGGGAAGCTCTTAGGGAGCTCCAGCTCCATGCTACAGAGCAAAGGAGCTGCAACAGTTCACGCAAGGTTCAGACAAATATCCCAAAGGGTAGGCACCTCTCCAACTCAAATGACTGAGTGTTCAGAGGTCCTTCTTCCCTAGTCCAGCTTCCTACGATCTTGCAGCTTTGTGCAGCCCGCAAAAGATTCCCAAAATCCATTCTGTCTAAACATGCCTTCTGCTTTTTTTAACAATTCAGCCCTGATCCAGCAAAGGCTCATAATCACAAGGCTAAACATTTCGCTCATAGGAGGCTTCACTGATTCAAAGTTAAGTGTGTCAGAAGCTTCAAATGATATGAAATGTGAGTTATTAGTGAGTTTAAAACTGCATGCGTGCACATCTGCTTGCTCAAGGCTGAAAGCCCAAGGATCTAAACTGAAGGCATGCATTCACCAGCTTGTGGACCCAATGAGGACTGCTCAGGAAAGCATTCAGATAAACCCTAATTTATATTACTTGCCCAGTGAAGCTTGACATCCTATCCCTGCAGAAAAGTGTCATGCTAGCAATAGCCCACGTTGTCACCAAGAGAATCCTTGTCTCCTCTGCAAGACATGAATGTGCTAATGTGAAAAGTGCAGGCTGTGATTTGGGATTTACCATTAACTCAGCTGCTGCCTTGGAGAGCCCATCCTCCTTCTCACCCACAGGAGCTGGAAGTATTTACTAGGTATAGGTATTCTGCACTTGAAAAGCTGTGGAATAGAGAAAGCTTTGAAGCAAGCTTCCCTGAGCATAACCCCCTCCGTTTTTCAACTTGCTAATTGGGAGGAAAAAAATCTGATTCAGGATTAATGAACAGAAATATGCAATGGTTTTGCAGAGTAATAGTTCTGTCTCATCTTCTCTCCACTGTTTCAAAGAGCTCTGTGGCATTATAGCTGCACAACTCCATACTAGCATTTTTTTATCATATTTTGAAAAGTTTCCCATTCTATTCCTCTTGTAAGAGTGTAGGGGCTCTACATGTGTGGTCGCCATTTGACTAGCATTCAAACATCAAAAAACCCAAGTACGTATTTTCTGTTTGCATATTAGCAATATCAAACAACTCAGATGTGCCTGAAATATTTTGTATTCCGCATGGTACTAGCCTTCATCATGATTTGGATTATTTAGAAAGGAGACCTACAAGACTTTTTCCCCCTCTTTTCACTTAATAGCTTAAAATAACACTGAATGCTTTCAGCTGCTGTTGAGAGCTTTGCTCTTTGTTCATTGTGGACTTGAATTACTGCTTGCAAATAGACGTCGCTCTTTTTTTTTGTAGAAGGGTTTTCAGATCCTAAGCAACAAGTAGTAGTTTTGCAGAAAAATTGGATCAAGAGTGTATTACCCCTCATATTTTCTTCTCTTTTTAAATGAAGAATTCAGTCATTCAGGCAGAGAGCAGATGCTATACCTTGTGATTTCAGTGACCAGATACCTCAACGTTCATTCCTTCTGGGCTGCAAGTTTGGCAACCGAGGAATTTATCCATTTTCTTCACTGAGCCTCGTGCATCCCACCCATCTCTGGGCCTCTGCAGTACCTGGGCTCACTTTGTGAGCATTTTCAAAGGTCTTTGGAAGAAGACTCAGCTTTCTGCCTCCATATATGATCCCCCAATCATCTGTTGCACTACAAGATGGAAACAAGATTTTTTGGGGGGCCCTTTTTGTCACTTATATATATCTAATGAAATACCTGATGCAAAGGAACTGGACCAGATGTGAGACACTCATCTGAGCAGCCTGCAAGAGTTTTGGATTGCAGTCCTCTGCTGGGATCCGAAAGCATCCAGAAGAGCCTGAGGAAAAAAATATCTGCCAAAAGAGCTGTAAGATGTTTTTCTCTTTGTCTTAGCCGGGGTGTGTGCTGGACCTTGGCTACGACCAGCCCTGGCTACTCAACCTCTCCTCTCCTCAGCCCTCTATTCACCAGCAGCATTAAGAGCTATTGCCTCGCCTTAGGGGAATTCTCCTGCTCCGGTGACATGCACTCAAGACTGGGACATGTCCCTACGCTGCTGGGCCACCTGCATCCCAGAGAGATCTGAGTCCAGAGTTATTATGGGAAATTCCAGCCTTCCCTCCAGCCATGTGTACAGGCCATATATAACCCAGAGATACTTTTGGCAAAGTTCTCGATGGAATTTTTTTGCTTGGAATTTAAAGTGCGTAAAGGAAGTGCAGTTTAAATACTCTGTGGGATAAAACTGGGTCTAGCCTTTGGGGTAGGGCACTTGCCATCCAGCTTGTGATGGTAAATATAATCCCATTTCTGAAATGTTTTCTGTAACTTCTCAGTACATAAGCAATTAAGGGGGAAAAGAGAAAAATCATGCTGTCAAAGGCTGAAGTTTTAAGTTCTACTTTTAGGCAATCACATATGAAAGGCTGTTTGGCTGAAACTGAAGTTTGTGTTCTAAGTCAGTAAAAAAACTTTGCGAGGGTTGAAATCTGGTCCCATGTTCGGACATCCTCTGTCATGTGTATGGGGGGGGAAAAGAGCATGTTAAAGCCAAATCTGGCATAAAGGGTGGTTGTAATGGTGGTGGTAGGGACTGCTTACATCCAGATTTGAGATCAACTCTTCTAAGATACTTTGAACTTTTCCCTTCATTTGACAGATGTTTTAGGAGGACCCTGAAAGTAGAGAGGAGCCATAAACCTGTCACCATAAAACACTGTATCTCTGAAAAGGAGAACATAAAAATACTCTAATTTCTGGGAAAGAATGAGAAAGACGGTTTTCAGTTGCTCCCATTGCAAACACCATCTCCCAGCGCACCGCAGTGATTAATGCACTCGGGCAGTTTACAGTAAATCTTAGATGTGTGAGAGGAAGGAGATACTTGGCCTTGCTCTGTGCTCTCTTGTCAGACAGAACTCCCCTTGAAATGGGAAACTGTTTTGCTTTCTAAAGTTCACAGGAGGAAACAGGTAAAAGGCAAATCTGGGGGCAACGGAGACCGCAGACCTCCTGAGTCCCTCCACAGGCCAAAGAAAACTCTGGGAGCAGGGACATTTGGGGTTCCACCTCAGGCTCCCTTTTAGGTCCCAGCCAGGAGGATCAATCCTGTAGAGCCAAAAAGAAGGGAAATGACCAGAAAACTGCTAAATCTGTGATATGTGGGAATGTGAGGAAGAAATCGTCTACAGGAAGCACTTAAGCCCCATAATCTAAGCAAGCAAATCAGATTTAGGAAGCTCTGTTGGCCATTGTCTGGATGAGTTATTGAGGTCCAAGAGAAAGAAGAACAACCTGAATACAGGACTCTGGTGCTGAAGCCAGATGAGCCCCAATATAGAGCAGGTGAACGCTGTACCTATCGTATCTAGTTGTGTCTCTTTCTGGATGGTGAAGACCTGTCTGCCATGTACTAGGATTCAAAACTGAGCATTTATCTGTCCGTGTCTCCTGAATGGAGGTGATTATTATGGTATTTGTATTAGCTCTCAATGAATGAAGTAGAGAAATATTGACTACAGTTTCCATCACTACCACGAAAACAATCACTACCTGTGGCTGTATTTCTAAGGACAGGAGCTTCTTTCTCAGATTGCAATCTGTTGTCAAGCACAACACTCTTTCAAAACTCCCGTATTTTTAGAAGTTTATAACTATAAAAATGCACATAATCCTTTAATATAGACTTCATGAAGTTCTAAATTGCATTGTTAGTTGAACTTGGTCCTTGGGAATCATGTTGATTATAGAGAATGCTATTGCCAGGTACATACCTCGCATAATTTGCAAGCAGCCCAAGTCATGTTAGAATTCTGTCAGGCAATTCATTAAAAAAAAAAAAAAAAGATAAAACACAAAATAGATCTATAAGTGATTAATAAAAGAAAAAGAAAGAGAGCTCCATTAATCAGGTTCACTATTCATTTTGAAAGTAATATTTTCTATGTCGGTAGCTAGAAACTACAGAGTAGGTGCATTGTGTAGCAGAAAGAAGTAAAAAGATATCTAAGCTGCCAATACATGAACTATGTTTAACTTATGTATACAACAACTTTTATTACATTTCTTGTTTGGACTGTTCGATGCAGCAGCACTTTTGCAGATACAGCATCCTGCTAATCCTTGTGTTAAAGCAGGTGCAGAACTATATCATTTACTATTATTTACAGACCTGTACATTTAGAGGATTCCCATACTGTAAATAACCACAAGTAAACAGAATATAAATCCTATATCTGGGTGCTTTCACTACTAAATCAGATACTCAACTTCACCCATGAGCCATAGTTACTGGAAGTCACTATGGTCCACTGAAGCTCGCCAGCTTTTTTGCGATTTTCTACAATACCAGATCCCAGCAGACACACTGTGATGCAGCCCCACACTGACCATGCAGTGCAGATTTGGGGCTCACTCATGTCCCAGTAGGAAATCATTCACTCTTCCTAATCCAAGAGTAAAATGTGTTTCTCCAGCTCTGGCATAGTAGTGGTATCTCATCATTTTTTACAAGACATTCTTGTAAAATGCACTCTACAGTGTATTGGGCCTGATTCCTGTTTATAAGATAGCTCCTTTAAACACCCCTCCAGATCAGAAAGTCACTTTTAAGCCTCTTTTTGTTTAGAAAAATGATGCAGATTGCTGTGGAAATAAGGAATGAAAACTTTTATCTTTCCTCGTCTCCGTTTAACCTATAGTAACATACCAGCTTGCCAATGCCAGTATGTTACCCACCACAAGGGAAGTATTTTATGTCCGATAGAGGACTTAGATATCTATCAGCAGACTCACCAGACTATCCTTTGTAACTTAATTCAAACAGGACTAGAGAGATTAACAGCTGAACCCGAGTACTCTAAAGATGCTTTAAATGATCCCCACATACTTCCTCTGATGTCTTCATGGGCACTCTGACTCTCTGAGTCACCATCTGGCATCTCCTCGTTCCCCCTCTTGTTTTTCTCACCTTTTTTTTGTTGCCATTTTTAGCTATTGGTAGAAAAGAGAAACAGTTTTCCTTTTACACTTGTCAAGTTGATTTAGCACTGCCTGGTGACTGCACGAAGAATAAAATGCCTTGCTCTTCTCTGATGGTGCTCCATCCCTTCCAGCACACAGCAGACACCCCAAGTACCCTGTTCTTCCCCACACCGGGACGATAAAACCACAGGGGAATGGAATCACAAGCATTCCTTTGGCTGTGCTCCAAGGAAATTAGAAATGTGCTTGCATCAGAAGCAGTGAATTAACATTGCCGTGTATTTTTACTAACGATTTAATGTAGCTGTTTTCCATTACTTGATCAGAAATGTGAAAACCCCACCAAACACCTTTTGAAGTCAAGAGTAATAGCCAGAAAAAGGCTTCCAGAGGAGCAAGGCTAGTCCCTGAAAGAGGTAGATGTGCTCAGTGATCAGCATCACCCGTGGCTCGGGAAAAGATGGCCCCATCAGGAGAATAATCAGACAGCAGCAGTGTTAGAGACCCACCTTGGGGCTGGCCACAGTGTCCTCTAAACATTCTTATTTGCATTTTCCATGCACTTTATTCTTGTCTGGGCATGGATAGTGTGTTCAGGCATGGTTCCTGAGAAGTAACTTCTACACTGGAGATGTGACTGCACAGATACGTCAGCCGTGACCACTCCTGAATGAAATCCCATGCAAAAATGAAGGAAACTCAAATGGTCTCTTTGATTCATGGCCTATTGAATTAAATAGGACTAAACTGTCCATTCAGGCAGCTCCCAGGGACAGAAAGATTAAAGGTGATTGTCTGTTTCTAACATGAGCGATCATTCCCATCACCTCTGTTTTCTCTCGGTGAATGTTTGTTTGAGCCCAGTAAAGGCTATGGAGTGTTTTGCATGTGTAATCACTGGATATTAAAAGGCAAATAATTTTGGCTACATCAGAGCTTTGCTTGTTCCTGTTTTCCTCAAGTACCCCAAAACGTAGTGTTAAAGGCACATATCTACATGTTCATTTCAAAAAGCCTTGCTTTATAAAACAAGCAGTACCACAAGACATAACCTCACCAGAAGCCTGACAAGAAGACGAGATCTAATGCATCCTTTGCATAATAACAATACAAGCACAAGCAATGACTATGTGTGAATATGATAATCAACTCTGTACCCAGACAACAAATCTTTCGGTAGTCTGCTTTTTACATAGACAGTGAATCGGGCAAGATTCAAAAATCCCAGGAAGAAAAGGCTCAGACATTGAAAATTCAAGAAATTACTTCTTATGCACCATACCTTCCACTTCCACTACTTCATCTTTTCGACAGATTCTAAGTTCACATAGCTGACAGAAGTCTTCATTCCAAACCCAAAAGAAATAAATGAAATTTGATTGTGAACCATTGGATTGACCTGTCTAGCCAGCTCACTGAACAGAGAATAACATTAAAAACCAAGAATGAATTCAAATAATGAGTGACCCGTGATATGCTGGCATTTCAGGAGCAAGTCTAGACTCAGGTTCATACTATTAAAATCTGTTCAGTGAAACCATCCCCTTTTTAAAGAGGTATTTTTCTCACCTTAAAAATTAGTTTGAATTCAGAGAAGGCTGCTAGGAGAATTATCATAGAAAACGGTTTTCTCTAGCATAATCAAATGTGTTTATTCTGATTTTTTTTTTTTTCCTCATGTTACATTATTCATTGAAGCCATGGGTAAGGAAAGATGCTAATCAAAAAGGTTTGGCCAGTTTTGAGGGCATTGCTCATTATTCATTCTTAGTCATCCTTTGTCCTCTTTTGTTGTGACATTCTTTAAAGGATGGGCTCTTAAATGGAATGGCTATGTTACATTTCATTATTCTACATATTTGTAGAAGTGCTGAGGAGAAAATAGAAGCTGGTAGATGAAAGAAAGCTCATTAAAAGCCACAGGTTTTCATCTTTGCTTGTCACATCTGGCAATTAGGATGTGATACAGGTCATATTAAAATTCATGGGATATGCACCTAGGGCCAATGAGTTCATTCTTAAAAGTTGCCAGTGTAAGAAGTTTTAAGCAAAAGCTTTAAAATTGCAATCTACATTCTAGGTCACAGGAGTGCTCCACTTTCTCTGGGCTTCTCAGGAATGGAAGCCAGCTACAAGGTTTAGGAGAGAGGATACCAATGGGCTAGAAAACAGCAGCACCGGTAATTACCCAGGACATGGGTAATCCTGTGCTTGTTTCTTCCTAGCTCCTCTATGAGTCATTTATCACCGAATAGCCTTTGCTTAAATACCAGCCTACGTACGCAGTCATTCCCCAACCTTCCTCTCACCCTCTGATTCGGTCCCCTAAGCCAAAAGCCTGTTTCCCGTTCCCCCCGAATCTCTTCTGTATTTCCCGCTCCTGCCCCGCTTCCCTTCACACCTTTCCCTCTAAGCTTTCCCCCGAAAGCCACGCCGGCTCTGCTCCCTGCCAGACCCACGCCAGTCGCCCGCCCCGTCTGGTTTCGGCCCTTGCCTTCCGCTCAAAGGCACCTTGCCGATGTTTCTAATGACTTTTTTCCTAGCCAGAGCTCTGAGGCATTACCCCGTCTGCAACGTGCCAGCAAAGTTCCATACGCTGGACTTCAAATGTCTTTAGAAAACTTGGATGACTCTCTTTGCTCCTAGACTTCCCCCTCACTCTCTAGGCACGCCTTCAGCCTGCCTGTCTGTTTTCAGACTCCTCCCTTCCCAGCTTCGCTCTAGCTAATCCCATCCAAAACCACAATTTTGGCAAGCAATGCTGATTCACAGGCTACCTTTTCCTTCTATGTTTCCTTCTATTCTAGCTGGAAACCTGACGTATTTTGGTGACCCCTTCTTAAGTGCTTTCAACTATCAGTTCAATGCCTCACATGTCACTCTCTCAGATCTTCTTCCTAGGAACAAATTCACCATTCAAATGCCAGTAACACCATAAAGTTGCCATGTTTTTAACTTCACACCCACTTCAGGTCCTCATCACCATTTTGCACCAAAAACTTTCCCGTTTTTCCTGAATAACATCTCTATGATTCAGCTTTTCCTCGTCATTCACTCATTGATCGCTCTCGAAGCCCTCATTATATCATATCTTGATAAATGCCTCAATTAATGTACTATCAGCCTATTTTTATACATTCAAATTCTTTCTGCAAGATAATTTTCATGGTTGCGTGCATCAGCCTTTTATCTTCTTTTTGCCTTCCCTTACCGACTCCTCCTCAGACACGCGGTCCAGTGAGATCTTGACCCATCCAAGATATTCCTATGCACTACATAAATTAAAAAAACCTAACAAACCAAAAACCTTAAGAATTACATTGTTGAACAGGTGGTAACGTTACACAAAAATAAACAAATATGGGGCAAGTAAACAGTGATGCATCTGAAGAGTTTCATCAAGCCTGGGGAAAGCAACAGATAAGACAAGGCAAAGGAAATCATGATTACTGCGCACACACACACGATGGATTGCGCAGAGGTCAAACACTGGAAGACCTGTGAAATACAAAATAGCTGTGCACTGGAATCCCATCCTGAGCACTGCCATATAAATAAACATCATTCCTTTATTTTCTAAAGGCAGTCAGAATTAAGGTATGGCCAGAACAAGAACTGCTATAACAAGTATAAGTTTTGTAAATCAAATCAAAATTGCAGATTTAATTGTGGCAAGTTTGGGCGCAATAGGATTGACGATGGGAACTATTGAGTCACGACCCAGAGCGATGTGTGACACTGAGCAGCGTTCGTGGGGACCTCAGCCCCATAAACCTCGCAGTGAAGAATTTTTGCCTGTATGCAGACAGACCCCCAAACCTTCTGTAGGAATCTGCCCCACAGAGGGTAGCTGAGACGGCATACATTAAACTCTGTTAAAGGCCTCATAAAAGAAAAACATTGACATTAACAAGACTCTTTCCAGTGACTTGAATGGGCTTTGGATAGTGGCCTAAACAAGCAAGGATGGAATTAGAAAATGGAGACATGTATATACAGAAACCTGTCAATCCAACTGTTTACCTTCTAGGGATGACCTAGTACCACTTCATTTATGAGTCATTTAAAGGGCAAGGAGGCAGGCTGATATTTTTAACTGTAATCTGAATCGACTATTTGCAAATATTGATTCTAATAATACTTTAAAAAAAAAACCAACACATTGCAACCCCACTGGCATCAATAGGCTTTCTTTCTACATTAATATTTCACGGATTGAAAATATCTATATTCTCACCACCTTCAGGAATTAGCTTAAATAAATTGAGCCTGTGTATCTGTTATATGCCGTGTCCTTCAGACTGCTATATTTGATTTCAACTTTGATTCAAAGCTAGGGCTGATCAGTACCAGCTGCTCAGCCAAAGGGCAGATCACACGTTCTGTTCGTCCGCTTTCTTCCTCCCAGCTCCCAGCCAGACTATTGTTTGTTACGACTAATTAATCCCACATGCCCCGGCTGCCAGTGAGGCTCACAAAAAGCAAATTTTTGTATTTACTGCATGTCCAATAAATCAATTCCAGTTCCAGCTATATGTATAAACACATAAATGTATACATATATACACAACACATCTATTTACACAGCCAGATTTATAGTTACTATTACTGGATATCTGTTTGGGAACTGCTATTATTATTTCTGGTCATCCTCTTAACAGGCCAACTGTGAGAAATTATAGGTATGTATTATTATTTAGGCACCACTGTGAGGGGCCAGATGGTCAGATCTTCATTTCAGACCTGTCCCTGGTGACATGGTGACATGGCACTAAGCATTGGAGTCACTGCACCGGCAGGACCGGGCCCTTGCCTGCCTTTGGGAGAGGAGAAAGGAGAAATTTCAAATATTATAGCCAGAACTTTTAACATTGTCTGCAGTTAAAATCGCCTGACACTTCCTGCTAAAAACCTCCTGTTTTCACTTACGTCTTTAACAAATGGTAACCATTCTCTTTGCTGGGTGTTTGCCTTAGGGCTTATTATAGCTATTTCAGTTAAAATAGTTCAGCTGCTCCCGAGGAAATACACCGCATTTTCCCATATTAAAGTCAGTCTAACGGCCAGTTTGTCGAGTTGGTGTCAAGCCTCCATGCGCTGGAGCAAGGAACGAAAGCTTGGTGGAGGGGATCGGTTGTTTGTTGTACCTCTGGATATTTTTTTTAAAAGCTCATAGGCTTTATAACCTCTTCTTGCACACGGCTGGTGAAAGCTTTGGGCTTGGTAGCTCAGCTGTGCCAAAAAAGCATGTGCCCGCTGTGGAAGCAAGGACTGGGTTATTTCCAGCTGCTTCTGGTGGTGCATCACGAGCCTCTCCCGTGCTCCCCTTCATCTTGTGCTTGGCCATGCAGAAGAAGAGGAGGAGGCTGAGGAAGGATCTCACCTGTCTGCAGAAATAAACTGACTGCCTGGACTCAGAGAGTCAGGTAGGGTGGAAAGTAAAATGCAGTAAATCAGGCGATGAAACTCGCACAAGTCAATTGGCTGGCGCACAGCGGAGTGTTTTCTGGGGAAGGTTTGGGGAGGTCTTTTTATCCTTTTCTAATTCCATCATTCCTTATACAGAAAAATGAATGTGATTCCATCGATAAAATCAACGATTCTTAGGAAATTACTAAATTCAGACTACCCGTAAAACCTCTGTATGCTCCCCTAGTAGGTCAGCAGCGTAATATAGTTTGAATTTTGTACTGCTATGCCTACAGTGCATAAACCAAACCAGGTTTGGAAGGGACGAGTGTTCCATAACGACGGAGGTAGTTTTTTGTACAGCTGCTGCCTTCTCTGCACCTGTAAGGTGCTCAGTGCAGCGGGTGGGGAACAGGGAAGACGCCTGTTAGTAAAGAGAAATGAACATTGCCCTCACGGATTGGATGCTATCCTCATGGCTGTCATGGTGCTCCACCTTTGGTGGAGTACGTCTGAAGCCGCGGTGCCGGGGAAATTGGGAAAACTCCAACGGGGAAGGTGAAAGCAGAGCTGAACTGCAGAACATCCCGCTGCAGGCTGGAAAACGATTGCCTCCACCACAATGAAGGAGAAAAAGCCTGGTACTTAATTAGGTAGCTTTAAAACCCCTCCGTTGCCCATGGTTAGATAATTAAGCTAATAAGCCAGTCCTTGAGACAGTCCAGGCAGTACCGTGGGCTTGGGAAGCTGCCGTCTAGCTGCTGGTCCCCAAGGGAGCCATGGGCACAGAGGTCTCGCGTCTCCACTCCCTCGGACAAGGTGTATTTGCCGTCATCTGTGAGTTCAGCCTTGAGTTACACGGGCAATCCAAACTGGCTGCCCCACAAACAGTTTTCCAGGTTTCAGAAATGGTATTTTCTTATCACTATTAATTATTATAAACGCTCAGATCTTTGCTAATCAAAGGCCAATTCGTTTCTGTTAGTGTTAACATTAAATTGACAATATTTTCTTTATTATCTGCCAGATGTAACAGGGAAAAGTTAATGTCGCTCTACAACCCTTGATCCTCTGTTTTGCTGTACTGCATGTATTAATGGCTCTAAATTGCAAACTTTGTGCCCTATGCTCGAGCAGCTAACATTAAAAGTTTCCTTCTGAAGTAAAGGGGAGTTCAGCTGTAGGGGAGTGGGATTTGGCCCCAAATTTTACAACTCTAAAATTCATCACACAGGCCAAACTCACTCCTAAGTGTCCCAAACCAGCAAAGTACCTACCGTACATTCAGAAAACACGGAAAGAAGATACTCTTCTTTCAGGGTGGTGCAATGGGAAAAACTGGATGGTAAAAGCTGATCAAGATTCTGCAAACTTTAATAAGTGCATATGCACTTATTATATAATAATATGCAATAACTGCATATTATGATCTAATCAAATGCAGAAAAATAGAAAATGGAATAAAGGATGGCCTTTTTTATTATAAGGCATTTTTGTTGCTGTGTAATTTCTTTATTTTAGAGGTCAATAATTAAATTGAGCTTGTTATGGCTTAGTCTTTTACAGGAAGATCTTTGTTTACATATCTTCCTCCACAGTGTTTAAAGTGAAATCTCAAAGAAATTCACAGGTTTATAAGTAAAATTAATTCAGGAACCTCTCAGATTAAAATGACAAGGGATAAAGTAGGGTGGCACCATATACAATCAGCTTTTACTACAGAATCTGTCTCTCTTCTTTTCCTTAGAGAACAGCAGCTTTAACAGCAAGACAGTTGTCAAGTGTAATTAAGAAGGAAAAGTCCCTGTACTAGCTAGAGTGCAGCACAAATAATACATTACCACTCTGAAACCTCTTTACTTGATGAGGAAAGGGTTAAAAACCCCACAAAAGTTCTGTAGCTCTGTTCTGTGGGATATTAAAAATAAATGTCTTGTCATCAGCATCACCACGAGCACATTTATTGTTATTATTACCAAGACTGCCATTAACTGGATATTCATTAATGTTAAAAGTCACAGTCAGCATGAGATTCAGCAGACTCCACGCTCTGGAGGAGGAGGTGGAAAGTTACCTGGTGGAGTTTCAAGAATGGATTTTCCTTTTTTGTTGCTTTTCTTCGGTTTTAACTCTTTCCTGCTCAGTTTGAGCCCTGGGCGCTCCTCTGTCGCTGCAGCACGGATAGGTCCCTCCTCTCCAGGTTGCTCCGTGAAAGGAAAAAACTCTTCACCGGGATACGGGAAGGAATAATAATGATCCCTGTTGCTAATCTCCTGCAGGTAATAATCCTGATCGTCCATGGGTACAGCCCGGGACACATGTCCCAGCAATGCCAGCCCAAAGGCGCAGAGAGCGAGGCAGAGTTGAGGAGAACATGAGCCTTTCTTGCCAAGGGCAATCATTATCGTTCGCTTTTGCAGAAATCTCCTCCGCGAGTCCCAGAACTTTATTTGGAAAGAGGGAAAACAGAGAGCCTTGGCAGCTGGTGAACACCCCCCCCCTCCTCCCCAAGGAGACGCAGAGGGCTGAAGGAGCCTGCCTGCGAAAAATGCCTCCGCTTTGGGCTAGTTTTGCAAAAGTTGCGAGGAGCGCAGCGGGATGGAGGGCTGCGGAGGGAGGGGGCAGGACGGGGATGCATGTGATCGTCGGGCTCCCCAGCCAGCCAGACGGACGGACAAGCGCTCTGCTCCGCCGGCGTTTGGCAGGTGGGATCTCCAGCACGCTTAGCTTGCTGCTTTTCCTCTCCTGCCTTTCATTTTTTTTTTTTATTTTTTTAATTGTTGTTGCCGTCGCCGCTTTCTCCCCGAAACGGAGTTAGGAGACGGTTTCAGCTAAATCCCCTAACCGTTCCTTTAGTCTTCCCGCACGCGGCTGATCCGAGAGAGCATTTATTCAAAGAAAAGTAAACTTGGCAGCCAGCCTTTGCCTGCCAGCCGGGGTACGAAAGGGTTTCCCTCCCCCGGGAGATGCTGTGCAGCTGGGGGTGGGCAGAGGGAGCCGGGAATGAACCCTGCCTGCGGCTGGCCGGCGTGAGCTGCCTCTACTTTGACCCTGGGCATGCATGAAGAGACGTGCGATGTGGGTCTGTGGCAAATAATCCTCATTCCATAGATGTTGTGCTATATTCCCTTTCGTGTTTTTCTTTTTTTTTTTTTTACCTTTTATAAATGTAGGATCCCTCGCCAGCACCGATCTCAGCCCCCTTTGTATTAGTTTATATATATATATATAAATTAAATATAGCTTATGTATAACTTATGTTAATTTATATATATATATTTAATATATGTTATATATAACTAATATAACTCAACGCACTGCATGTGCCAATTTATAAGATGCTTCTCCTAAGGTATATGGGAGCTCCCTGGATTCAGCCCAGCTGAAAACCAGGAAGGACATGTTTCATCAGTGGCCCTTTTTCTCACTCTTTTTTGGAACGCTCCTGACTTTTGTTCTCTCTGAAACATCTTCTAAACAGATTAGGATGTATTGTGCTAGCAGCCGCACACATGTAACCCAGTGTCGTTAATGGAATCAGTTTGTCTGAGAATAAAATCTTATCTTTCATCTTTCTCATACCTCTAAAATAACCATCAGTGCTGAAGGAAATGTGCAGCAGTTGGCTCGCATGAGATATGAATCCTTACTCCTGTGTTGAAAATACCAGCTTATATTTTCACCATATGTATTGTATTTCTTGCCATTGTCCAGTCAGCTAGGAGAAAGTTTTACATCTGTTACCCCACTCTTTAGTCTGCCTTTGCAATCACGTTTCGTGTGTGTTTCTCATAACTTTAATACCATAATAAGCGTAATTTCATATCTCAGTATCTGTATCTTTTGGTATATTTGGTGTCCAGACTGTGGGTGATCCAGTTCCGTATATTTAATGATCATCCTTGCTTTCTTAGTCACTATCCCAAAAACAATTTAGTGATTATAGTGTGTCTGTTGTCCTTCCTTTTAGACAAATGAAAATATGCTTTCTCTAGAAATTCCATTTTCATTCTTCAGTTTTACATTTTTTTAAAATCTGGAAACTATGACAATTTCTATTCTAAATATAGAAATTTTCATTTTCTAAAATTAGAATAAAATATTCTTTTCTTTTTCACTGCTTTACTGAATTATATATTTTTTTAAATTTTGTTTGATGAAAAAGGGCTTCCCATCAAACTTTTCGGATAGTTTTATCTGGAATAGATGGCTTTGTCACCTTTGGCACAGAGTGTGCAGTGGCTGGGTGCAGTGTGGGAGCTAAGGCCCACCGGGTAGGGTGTGTGAAACAGACTGCTTGTTCTCTGTATTCAGTGGCAGGCTGAACATCCTGGATATTCCATCTTAGCGATTTCACAGATGTTCTTACTTTATTTTCCCTTTCCAAAGTATCCAGTCCTCTCCTCCCTTGGTCCTAACTTCTGAGGGCAGAGCACAAGCTACAGAAAATACGTATAATTTTGTTACCAATTGCAGCACGGTCACTCTTTTGCAAATATTGTGGACATTCACGTACCGAGAGAAGTAATAGAAAAATAGACTTTTCCGTGACATCATTAATGACCTATTTTTTTCAGTAACAAAAGGAGCTTTAGCTGCAAATTATTATTTAACTCATCGCAGTGGTCGAAGAAGGATACATAGGAACAGAAGAGGATTTACATTTCCAAGCATAAGAAGAAGGATTTTCATAAAATGGAGAGTCAAGTGTACATTAATTAAAGACCTGAGGAATGCGATTTGGGGGAAGTTGACATTACTTGCTTTTGGCAACTTTACACGCATACATTTCAGTAATGTATGTATGTAAACGTCACGTATTTTCTCTCCCATACAATACCTTTTCTACAAGGAGACAAGCCTGTGGGCCGTGCCCGAGCGTGCCTCTGGGGACACCCGAGCCAGAAGAGAAGCTTGGTGAGCTTCAGCCGCGAGGACGTAGCCGGCAGGACGCAGCGAGGGACTCGAGGAGCCGCAGGTTGGGTGGCACACCTCCGCTTCTGCAGGTAAGGACTTTGCAGAAATTCAAGCAGTGCCATAGCCGCTCCTTCAACCTCCTGCGGTCACCACAGATGACTATCTCTTTTTGTCTGCGTATACTTGCCTTAAGCAAGATTTATTCACCCAAACATACCTATCACTATCTATTTCTGGGTCTCGACCTGGGTCAATAACCAGCTCCCCTGTATTTCTTTGTCTTGGATTTTAATACTTTCTGTGGGTGTGGGTATGGATGCGCCGCTGCTCCTTCCAGACCCGCCTCTGTTCTTGGGGTGTGCATGCATCCAGCCAGCTGGAACCACACAAAAGTCTGCCTCTAGGCAGAATTTTGGTCTTCCTCGCTGCAAGATGGTTTTACCATTTTTTTCTCTCTGTCAGCATCCTAGCAACATGCGACTTACAGGAAAGGAGAAGTTTTTTCTTCTTAGAATGGTACGGGAGTATTAAGTTCACTGAAGGCTCAGATGTTTTTGGCCTAAGGGCTGTTCCTTGGTTTTGCCTGTGAAGTATCACAATAGCTTTTAAAAACTTGCAGTCGATGTGGAAGGAGATAAAGCAAATTAATATTTTTGTAGAACAACTGTAACTAGCGTTATCCTCCCCTCTTGGACCAATGCCAGTCATTCTACACTTTGCTTTAAATCTTTGTCCTGCTGAAGTGAAACACAACATGCTGTTATCTGCAAACGAGCAGGGCTTTCCCCCTCTCTTCCCACAATGTATTTATTTGAAAGACGATGGTTTACCCTCTAAGCTGAGTTAACACTTCTCAACACTGGAGATGCTCAGGAGCCAGCAGTGGGAGGGCACGCATCAGCCACCCTTTCCTGCCCTTCTTATGGCCCAAAATGGTGTTTCCCAACTCTTATTTCACATATACCATTCTGACAATATACGGCTTTAGTGGAACTAGTGGTTTGTGTTTGGGAGAACTGGGCTCTACGTGTCGCGCTCTTCCCCTCCCACCTCTGCAAACTTTTTTCTCCCTATCTGGTTCTCAACAACCACAACTTCATGAAGTTCAGATTCAGGAATGCATTTTTACTGAAAAGAGGTAGAGTTGTATGTGTAAGCACTGTCCCAGTTCAAGGTCTTCATTTGTATTTATACTACACAACCAATGATCGCACATTGACGCTTAATTCACCTTCAAACTGCTTGGTGACTCCTGCAACTTCTACTTTGGAATAAGTGCATCATTTTTTAATTGGAGAAAAGCTTTGTGGTTGGAAAGAAAAGATGAAGGAATGGGCATCCCTCTTTCATTGCCAGTCCACGGTAACTTTCTGAGGTAGCATATAAGGTTGCTATATGCCTTGGCAACAAAGCAACACTAAAAATAACTTTCCTTCCGAACACCAGTAAAGTTTCTGTTCCTTTGTACTTCAGATCTGTAGTAAATCATGGAGCACAGAATGGAGCAGGAAAATGGAATTACACTTTTTAAACAGTCATTTTCTTTCCCGCAGAAAGCATTTACCCCTGCTGTCAACAAGGTCAAACCATCTCAAAGGAAATGGAAACCTAAAACTGACATGGGGAAATAAAAAGTAAACTGCATTTAACATTTATGCATCTCTTAGATGCCTGTTTCTTACATATGTAACAGAGACAGACACTAGCTAGCTGTCCTTCTGCTTACCTGCGTGCACTGCATGCATCCCTGGGGTATCCAGGCATTTAAAAGCCTATTTGCACTTTTTGACAAGGTAGATCCTTGAAAGAGTGGCTCTTACTGCAAAAATGACTGGAAACAAAAACAAGCTCTCATATGGAGACATTCGACTCATTAAGAGGCGTTGGACTTTAAAGGGAATGTCATTATTTTACCAGGTGAGGGATGCCAAAAATATGCGGGATCTTAACATCTGTCTTGACCATATCAAATAATGATACAAAATATGAGTGAGTCTGAAGAATAGCCAGTTAATGCTCCCCTCCCTCACGAGCGGGCTGCTGTTTCCTTTAGGAAAACAGATTTTGAAATAAAGAGATGACATTAATGAAGGCAATTATTTCCTTTAGCAATTGCTTATTTTAACTGGTTAGAAATGCAGCATGCATCCTGGCTGGGGAAATTAGCCCAGTGTATTCTCTCTAACTTCTCTCGTAAGAACAACATGACCTTCAGATAATCATTCAGCATATTGCCCTTGTGCTTGTGTCTGAAGAAGGAGCTCTCATTGCCATGGAAACAAAAGTTCCCTGTTCTCTTATACTTCCTTGTGCTGTGATATCCTTTTCGCTATATGAACCCTTTTCTTCGCAAGAAATGGAATTGTGGGATTTTGATGTTTTGAGCATCCCAAAGTCATCCTCTTAGGTGATGGCTCAGTTTGTGGCAGAAATGCTTGGAAACGTGGAGCAGATGCTGCACCCATCATCATTATCTTTTAGGGATATTTAGATCAGATACATCTGCATCAGTCCGTTTCAGCTGGAGAAATGAAAAATCTCATGTACTCTTTTCCAGAGTTTTCTTTTTTCTTCTGCGCTGAACAGAGGAGAAGAAACAGCATTTTAAGAAAGACAACGTTAGCCAGTGACATAAACAAAGCTGAAAAGAATTTCTGGCATTTTTGCAAAGAATGTAATAGGTCTTTTTTTTTTTATGATGGGAACTACATTTCTTCATGTCCCAGAATGCCTCTAGATTTTATGTTGACGACACATTGCCCTGGCATTTGGCAGCCGCTGCTGGATCAAAGCCAGCAGGATTATCACTAGGAAAGGGACTGAAGAGGCTGCCTTGTGATTAAAAAACCTGTAATGCTAGCAGTACAAAAAGGAGAACTAATAACACTTTTTTTTCTAATACTATTTCTTTTTGGTTGATTTATCAGCATTTGAAAGACTGTAGTTCTGCATTAGTCAATGGTTTAGAGTATTTTGCATCGCTCAAAAATTGGCAAATTTTATGTGCATTTTATTTTAACTGTAAGACTGAGCCAGCATTAAGACAACAGACATGACTGCATGACAGTAATTTTATGGAATGGTTGGAGAAAATGGGATGAAATGCCCCCGCTGCGCACACAGCCAGGCTGCGGGTGACGTGCGGCTGGAACGTCCTTTTCAGTTTACTTGTAGGAAAGCAGCCACTTCCAGCAAATTCCCATGGACATCACCTACCTGCCAACATTTGCATTTCAAAAAGGAATGACTCTCACATTTCAGTCTCGTATTTCCTGGACCAAAATTGCTGTACATGTGCCATGCGGAGTGTGAGCAGTATGTTTAACACATCGCAGGCAGCAGCAGGCAAATGCAATGCAAAGTTTGTCTGAAACCTACTTAAAGGCCATTTTTCCTGGGATTTCTTCAATATCCACAGCCTATGTGTAGCCTGAGAAGTCATGGACAAAAGTCCGGTGGGAACTGAAGATGACACATAAATGTTGCAGTCTTTGTCATGCCAAATGCAGTGGAGCTGGCAAATGCAATGTCACCAGAGAGTAGTCCTTAAAATTTCTGTATTTAAGGATTGTGTTTTAAAGATAGAACAGCAGGGAATTATGCTCTTCAGATACAAGTAGTATTCATGGCTGTGATTCATTTGGGTGAATAAATACATAACGTGATACTTCCATATGATAACTGCGTCCCTTCATAGCTTATGAATTCCAAATTATTAATTCCAAATAGATTCAATATAATTTAGTGAAGTTTCATTATTTATAGCTAATGTACTTGTTTGAAGGTGGGAAGAGCTGATTTTGTTTATCTTCATAATCATATTTTTGACAATATGCTGGAAGTACCTTCCATAATGCATTCACTTATGAAAACAGTGAAAATGCAAGAATTTATGGGAAAGAAAAGCTCTGAAATGAGTTTTCACTTGTCATACAGAAGGCATCAAAGATTCATGTCAGACTTACATTACCGGATATGCCAATATAATTTCACAGCTGTGTAATAAACTTGTTTGATCTTGACTTATAGCCATTAAAAAGGGGCTTGTGCCAGCATGTTGGATAAAGCTGTTTGAAAGGTGAAGTGATAGGCTGTAAAGATGCAGTGAAGCTTTAAGGCTATGCAGATGTTTACTAATATGTGGCATAACATAAATTATAAAGTTCCAGAGAAATTTTTGCCGTCTCATATCACAAATGCCCAACTGCTTGAAATGCGCTAATATATTTTTCCATGTAGGTCCTTGGCACTAATTCTGCCAAGGAAGCAGGATGGTGAAAATTGCCTTGCATTTTAAAATCTATCTTAAGTATTTAGTTTCCAAAAATCATAGAATAGCTTAGCTTGAAAGGGACCTTTGGGAGACCAGCATCTCCCTTTTTAATGCTCTTTGTGTGTTTAAACTAGAAGATCTCTAAGACAGTCTCTTTCTCACAGCGTGGTTGTACATCCCACCCATTAAAGGCATCAACACTGTTAGAAATATTATTGACTTCAACAGAGTTATATCATAAAGAGTACCATTAACATTTGGGTTACTGAATTTGAGTTTTGGAAGTATTGAAACTTGGCCAAATACACCCCATAGTGCAGTTCAGATTGGTTTTGCTTGCTTCATACTGGTTATGGCAAACACAGTCCAAGTGAAATACCTCGGCTTCACTTGAGGCCAGATAAGCTTGTCAGCTGAGTAGGAAGTAATTTCCAGAAGCATCCATCAGGACTTAAATGGCTCATCTCAGAAATAATGATAATAGCAATAATAATAATGGTTTTTAAAGGAAATCACTTGTGACTAATAATAGTAAGAAGAACTGCCGTCTCCTTTGCAACAGTATCCAGACAAGTGGGTTTCTTATTTCTTTTTTACTGTTGTAACTGGATTGATAACAAAACTGGTACAAAGCGATTTCAAAATCCTCCTGGCATTTTTAAGGATGCTGTTATGTGCTGTTATTACTTATAACCTTCTCTTCCTCTCCTGCCCACGGTCCCTCCACGTTTGCCTTGGGCTGGACCTCCTCTTCTTTGGCCATGATGTTGTACGGCGTTGACCGCAGCGCATCGGGGGGAGGCTGAGTCCGGAGGGCTGGCAGAGCAAGGACCATGTTGCTTCTCCAGATGGCGAGGTGTTATATAGTCAAACAGTCTCTCCAGTTCTTCGGTGTCACCCTCCCAGATTTTAATACAAATATCGCTACCGAGACCTGCCTTCGCACTCATGATTATGTTCTGCTTCTTTGCTCCTTTTTGCTTCTCGGTGGCCACAGTCTCAGGGCTCCGTTTCGTGGGAAATCTCAGAAGGTTGGCAGGGGTTTTGGAATGAGATCAGCAGACCTTCTGCAAGGCTGGCAACCTGGGGAATGGGACGTCGCAGACCTGAGCCTTGAGGTTGGCCTGATATATATGTAGGCATAACACTGCACCATAATTATCTTTCCCATCTAGTTTCACAGGTGATTTAAAGCCATATTAAATATGATGCTTTTTCTGAATATAAACAAGCATTTTCAAATGCATTCATCATCCGTATTTTATTAACTAAGGACAAAATCCCAGCAGAAACTCACAGGAGGCTCCAGATCATTTGCAGGGAACATTACCAAAGGCCTCTTTGCCAGCAAATGACGAAAAATTGAAAGCTTAGCTCCTCTCTCCAGAGAACTCCATCATGCACTCGGGTATTTTGATTATTTAATGCTGAGTGACAGCTTTAGGTTTTAAGGGTACTTTACACATGTATTTTAAATGAGATTACTGTCATATGAGGTCATGAAGTTTTATAAATTGTGGAAGTCACTTGCAAACACACATCTGAAAACTGATTATATCAAAAATGTCACACCTTTCCTATACAACTGGATTATCTCCAACAAGTTCAAACTGCCAAGGGTGTTACAGAACCATTGTTTTTTCCATCCTTAATCCCTCAAGCCCCATGGAAGATAATTTATTTAGTAGGGTCTTTGGAAACGCCTGTCCCATTGTGTTGCACTATCACCAAGTTGTCTGTTCGCTCGTCTTCCCAGTTGCCCGTCCATCTGCAGCATCCTCATCGCTAGTGATGCTGGAATCCCTGATAGATTTCATTTGAACTGAACGGAAAAATCAAGGTGGCAAATAAATTCCATTCACACAGTATGAAAATTGGCTGAATAGTGAAAACACGCCCAAATTAGTAACCCCAGAGATGGAAAACTGCACTTTGAATTTAACGATTTTCTGTTCTGTTTAGTTAGCTGATTTCTCAACATACAGATAGCTTCAGACCAACCCAAGCACATGAATCCTCTTGCCAAGACGGCAATTTGGGGGTGTGGAAGAGAGCCAAAGGTACTCAATGAGGACAGGGGAGCAGGAGATAGGAAGAAAAAGTGAACTCACTGTGATGAGCAGCTATAGGCACCAAGTCATTAGAGAAGAGCCATATAAGGGACATAGAATGGAGATCCAGAAGAAATTATGCTCAGCCTCCTTGCTGCCTCACATGCTACCTGTGCCTCAAGTTCCCCCAGGACACTCACTGCAAGCTTAGGGTTTTTTTTTTTTCTTATTTCTACATCAACCTCCCTTTTCCCAAAGGCTGCAATGGTCTTCCAGTCCCTCTGCCCCTGGCCAAAACGTCGTGTCATAGGTGTCCCTTGGGGGAACATGCACTGTGTGTAGAAGGGAGGTACTGCTGCTCTTTTCACGTGAGAGACAACCACGGTCCAAAGCTGCTATTTCTACACCAACATTTCTGGTGGGTGATTTCCACAGCCCTCGCAAGGCTAACAGGGAGGGGAGGAGGGCAGGCTGCTGAAAGCTCTTCCTGAGGGAGCTTCCAGACACGTAGGCAGCACATCACCAAACGGAAGGAGTTTTATAGGCACATTTGATTTCAATCACATATATTCCTCTTAAGTGCAGAGGACAAAGGAGACTTCACTCACAATACCTGTCCTACCAATGAAGTTGCCATATGTGGAATTCAGGTTGCAGCTAAGAACTTCTGGGCTTTTTAACAGCTGTGAGTATGTGTCGTGATTGCTTTCATAAACTAATATGAATACAGTCTTTGGCAGCAGATCGTCTTCCCCGAATTTTTACAATGAGCTGAGCTGTCAGCCACTTCTTTCTTTAATCCCAGAGTTGCGGTTGTTTTGGTTCTTGATTCAGCAGGCGCTTTGCTTCGAGTGAGCAGGGTGGGAAAGTCCTTCCCTGTCCTGAGCGCCTTGTCAGTGTGTGAACACAGGCGAAGGGCTCTGAGCCATGAGGAGAACGCTCAGGTAGACACCAGGCTCATCAGCAGTCATCTCCCTTGCATGCCCGTACACCTCCTCGCCCGTCTCAGCAATTCCGGGACAGTATTAGTTATTCAAGACACTCAAGAACCTGCTCTAAGGGTTTTCCAGTGCCATATTTTCCTGTGTGAAATGCTCCTTGTCATGAGCCTTCCCACAGCCACAAACACCCACTGCCTCCAGGGCTGCCCGGTGAACTGTGTCTGCACAGCAGGGAAGAAGGATGCGATGCGCCTAGAAAGTTTTCTTCTGTTGTAACAGATGTATCTTCACCTTGGTAGTGGAAAATTAGCTTCAAAAGTTCGGGTCAGCTGGAGGATCGCTTACAGCAACTTTTTACGCGGTTCGCTTCTAACTGTGATCCATCATACATACCAGACTAATGGGTTACATTGCCGCAACTTTACCTTCATATTCCTTTATCTTGGAAAATCTGGGTAACGGTATTAAGTGTATTTTTCCATAAATAATTTGTATGAGGAGGCCAACCTTGTTAATGCACTGGAAAATATTTGTTTCTTGTTATTTCGCCCAATCATGTGTAAATTCCTCCTGCCTACTTGTCTAAGACTGTCACGAAAGAAAAAAATACTTAAAAGGCAATGTTGAAAATGACCTGGAAAACACCAGAAGCCTAAAACAGAACAGTAGGGTCGAGAAAGGCAAAGCAAGACACAGTAAATTCCAGCCAGCCGGCCAAATTCCACAGATAATCATTAATCTGGAAAAAAAGCCTTGCAATTTCTAAGATTGTTGGAAGCGGGCGTCGGTTGCTGCTGATTTAAACTTTCTAATATTTAAATACTTACTCCTGCAGAAGTAGCGCTGCCATGGCTCATCTGCGGCAGGGACGGCAGGAGAGGTGAACCACGTGCGAGGGGTCAGATGCAAACCCCAACCTCCTCCCGCCGGTGACCTGCCGGGCATCTGAAGTTCGCTGGCTGCAAACCTTGCGCAAACATCACTCCCGGCTCTAATTTACGACAATTTTTCTTTTCAAAAAGCCCTAATGAGATGGTGTTTACAGAGCCCTGGTTGTGCACGTCGGCGGTGCCGGGGAGCCCGGCGGCCGGGGGTGCAGCCGTGCCCGGCAGGCAGCCCCATGGTGCTGAGGCGCGCAGCCAGCTCCGGGCTCCCATCGGGCCCGAAAGACTTTCTTCAGGCCACATCAATTAACGATCCCGTGAATTTCTATCTCAGTTCCCTTTCAGGCAACCCAGTTATTTTGTAGCTTGGTCCTTAATGCCTGTGCCACCGTTTGGGGTGGCTCCCTACTCCATTTATTGCAGCGTTGGCGTTCTCAGCGCCTCAAGTTTTTCCAATAGCTGTTTTTGTTAAGAAAATAAGGTGAAGCCAGAAGGTTTTACTATCAGCCCAGCAGCAATCTATCGAGGTAACACTGCCTTTACAGGCAGGCATTTCTGTTTGGTCTGTCGGTCTCTTTCATTTCTTTGTCAGAAAATAAATGTCTGCGCTATAAAGAAAGGTTTAAAATGGGACAGTTGTGATCCTGGTCTCTTTGGAGTGGACTGTAATTGTGCTTCTATAAATAAAATATCAAAAGCTATTAATTCCAGAGAAGCAGAAGTGCTCGTTCATCTTTAAACAGATAAGCAGCAATACTGCGCTCTTTCAAAATCAGATTTAGGACTCAAGAGAGAGGAAAACTTTTTTTTCTCTAAGTTTCTCCCTTTCCCCCTGGCACAGAAGCGCTCCTCGCATATTTTCCTTTTGTCCAGGTTCTTTGCACTAGCAACAACACGTGGTCCAGCCGCGAGCACAGAAAGCTGAGGAATAGCAGAACTGAGTGTTGCTTTGAACTCTGGCACTGACTTGCTGTGTGAATCGGACCATATTGCTTAAACTTTCTGTAACTCACTTCCCCTGTTTATTCTCCTTGGAAAAAAGTGGGTTTTTACGCAGCTGATATAAGCTATTAGCCTTATTCCCTTGTACTCTCATGTGCATTTGCATATTGAACACAGGTTCAATATTACCAGATAATTTTGGTTTTGAAAATTTATATTAGGAACTTTAATTAATAAGATGACTATGAATGGTGCTCTGCCATAGGAGAAGGCAGGAAAAATCTTGGCATCTCTTCCAATAGAGTCACCTGTTTGCAGTCTGTTCTCCAAATTATTTCTTGAAGACCTACAACTTGTAACCAAGAACCTACCAACCAGTTTTACAGGCATCCTCTTTATAAAAGGGATTATAAGAGCCTCCCTCCTGTTAACACGGCTCTTGCGGTCTCATCTCAGTGCAAATTTCCTGGCGAAAATGGTGATAAAGCATAATCATGCTTTTCCTTTGCCAGAAAAGAAAAAAAATGAACGGGTAAAATGCCAGCTATATTACTAGTTGATTCGTATAAAAGGTACTTTCCAAAGCAAATCAGGCAAACCTGAATGTTTATACTTTTCACAGAAATTATGATATTTCCCTAATGGAGAAATTTGGCCTGCAAATTTTTGAGTTATACTCAAAATATAACTTTCTGCATATAGCAAGTGTGTTATGTTCATACGTTTTTGTAGAAAGGTATAGGATTACTTGGTGGCTTTATAAGGTTGCGATAAAGTTGTTCACGTGTAGCGTTCTTAAATGTTTAGTTATATGATGGTGGCTGTATTTTATATAGATGCAAATTTGTAATTGCAATGTATATTGTATGCCCTATATATGATAACATAATAATACAGACTACGAGGAAACGCATCTCTACTAAATAGTATGGATGAAGCTGGGAGCACACAGGTGGACTGTGTTTGCCAGCAAATCACATTATCGAGGTTGCTGTCGAAAGACAACCTCTTTGCTAGACCCCAGGAGAGAGAAGGGGTAGATATAAGACAGAAAAGGAAGAGAAAGGAAAAGTCAGTTTTCCGAAAGCTTTGCGGTTCCTGAGTTTAGGGTTCCTATCACAAGAGGACCACGCTGGTATAAATTGGACTTCTCATAGGCAGCTGGCTTTGTCAGTGCTGATTTCTCGGAGGTACTGGCCAGGAACCGCTGTCAGTTTAGATGTAAGAGGGATTGCTAAGCCGTTGCCCAGCATCAGAAGAGGTGTTGCAGAGAGCCGCCGGCTGCCCGAGCCTGCTGGAGCGTGTGCGTGCCCTGGGCAGCCCAGCCCTGTCTGCTGGGACAGGCTCTGCCGGCTGGATGGGGAGCAGGCTGACCTCCTTTACAAGTCCTGCTAATGAGGGTTTAAAAATGAGGTCAGGGATTTGGGGTCGTCCAGAAAAACATGCAGCTGATAATGATGTGTAACTTCTCCTTTCTCCACACTTATCATTAATTCAGGCTAATTCTGAAGAATAGGCTCATGATCTGGATGGTAAAAATTGTTATAATTGGATATTTAACTCCCTTTACAGAAGCTCAGAGGAGCTGAATGCTCTTGGACAAAAGCAGCAGAAACTCTTAAAAATGTCTGTTGACATTCTCGAAGGCTGATGTCATCATGCAGCTTTTTCTTAATAAAAGGGTGATATGTGTGGGTGCCTGCAGTATTAATTAACTCTTCTTTCTGTCTGGCTCTGGATAGTTAATGATTAACACTTCTATCACACCATAGTGGTCAGAACGGATTAGCTCAAATTGCTACTCTTACATCTCTAAATAAATGCAGATCATAATACCAAATAAACAGCAGCAATGGCCAAGGCAACCTCTAAGTATAACATGCAAATGAGCTCAATAAAAATAGCCATCGTAGGTCATTAGTAGGAGGGTGTGAGTGTCCCTTTCTGTACTGGTAGATGCTGTTTTAGGGGGTTTCTTGCTTCTTGCTTGATTGTATCGGTACTTGTTCTAAAAACAATCCCTCCTGTCCAGACCTGTTTGAGTCCCCGGATCCCCCCAGCATGTATCCTAAGACAAGCCCATGGCTGATGGATTAATTTAAACTGTAAATGGAATTTTTAGAACACGCCCAGCAAATGCTACCGTATCCCTGAGGCGAATCAGCCCAGTGACCAGCCTAGAAGCCATCTTCATGCGAGAATAGCTGCAGGAGTGTGAAACCCTCTCTGCTTTTGATGGCCTCCCCGAGAGTGCTGTCTGCCCATCACGATGCCAAGCTTTCACGGGGACCTCGGTGCGCGCTTCGGGGCAGATGAGCTGCGGGGAGTCACCGTCAGTTATTTCAGACCACTTCACTATTCCCGACTCTTTCAAGAGCAATTAATGGTGGCAGCTCAGGGTTTGCGTTGCTAAACGCCAGGTTTCCATCGTTTCCTTCGTGTTGTTGGAATAGTGAGTTGTGATATAATAGTGAGTTGTGATATATTTTTTTCTTCTTTTTTTTTTCTTCCTTTTTCTATTAGTATGTTAATGTGCACAGCCGTCTGCTCTCTGGGGGTTCGCCGCGTGGACGTCGGTGGTTTGGAGTTCCCCAAGTGCATGAGCTTCGCTGATTTTCCCTGAAGTCCATGGGCACCGCTGAGCAGAGCTGCGTGTAGGCAGACACCAAGAAGTAGCTGCGTTCCAAGATCAGGCCAAATATCTGTCTCAAAACCAGAACAGAAACTATGACGGTTTACATTACATAATGACCTGTTACAATAAAAAATTACAATTAATAATGTTTTATGGTGACCAAGCTACTTACGATGTATCTCCCCACATAAATTCTCTGTTGTCTGTTAACAAGTCAGTTCAAGCTATGGGCTGTTCCTTACGCAGAGCATCAGTAATCTGTATTTCATAAAGATGAGAATGTGGGAAAGGAAATCAGTAGTAACTTTAAATCTCTGCAGCCTCCATATTCTCTGTTAAAATCCAATGAGCCAGGCCAACTGGAACAAAAGTTATTAGAGAAAACATTCTCACAGTATGGGTATAAAAGCCTAATTAATTAACAAAACAGGCTAATTAGAGAATCAAACTGGGATTTGGTAACAACATCCAGAGCACTAATAAAATTAATCACATGTGCACAATTAACATGCTGTGAAGATTTGGGCCAATAAATCATAACTTTGGAGTCTCCTTTGAACATCAGGAAGAGGTGAGGAGGATCTTGTGACCGAGCCATTGTTCAGATCAACTGTTGGGCATCAATTAATGCAGGAGGCATGATAAAGTAAGATCCATGGAGATTTCTGCAGTGCCACCAGTGACAGTGACTGAACCACGGTCAGCTTGTATGGCTCGAGGGAACCTATTTACTTTCAGTTTCTTGAACATTCCCTCGAAATTATCTCAAACGTGATGGATCCATTTAAATGGCATTGTACATAAATACCCGTTATAATTAATAATGAAAGCAGCTGCAAGGGCCATACATGTTCATTTACCCAGCCTCCAGCACGGCTCATGCTGAGACCCATCAGTGCTGCCACAGCTACGTACACCGGGCATGCTGGTTTGAACTGGTCATACAAGACTGAAGCCCACGTCGGTATAAATTGCTGCAAATCTGGTGCAGAGAAAATGAGTATTTCGTGCTGGCTGCCTAGGTTTTCTGGAATAGATGACCCAGTCCTGGCTTCCACTAAGTGAATTTACTCTCCAAGCTGTCAGAGGGAAGAAAGACCATCCTTAACGACGTGTCTGAGCCAGCTTGCCCTGTCCCCTCCTCCTTTCTCTTCCTTGATGTGCCCCTTAATGCTTGTGGTGGGCAGAGGGACGTAACAGGCTGCGACGCTCCTTGTGCCTGTCAGAAAGGGTCCTTGTTTCTTCCTTGCAAGCTTCACCATGGATTGCTCTGCATGATTCAGCCCCGGGCAGCCCCCAGAGCAGGACGGAGCGTTCAGCTGGGTGACGCAAGGGAAAGCGCCAGGAGATCCAGGTCCGGTCGTCAGGGTGAGGGTAGCAGCAGCTGGAGTAGAAAAAACTCTCAGAGCTAACAGTCAAAGGACATAAACCTGGAGTTTCAACCAGCAAATTGCTTTCACTTCGCAGAAGCAGAATCTTTGTTAAAGGTCCATTTCACACTTTTAATGAGAGCCATATTTTTACGAGAGCCATGAAAATAAATTAGAAAGCTTCAGCCCTTGGACTGTTGCTAGCCTTGACGACATTTGCAGGCACTGTCATCTTACATTTTTTAAACTTCATGTCTTTCTTCTACTCTGGGTGAAGTGGTTATGCTAGGATATACAGTCCAAAACAATACCAACCACACCACGGAAAGATGCCTTCCCTGTAAGAGTGAAGAGTGTCACATACACATCTCGCGGCTGCCTGGTTCACACTAAAGACAGCATCTCAACCTGAGCCATTTTTCTCAATGTTGTTTTGAAGAATAACTTTTTCAAGGTGAAATATGAGACTTAAAAAAATTGAGAAAGGGAGGCGGGGGAGAAAGTATTTTAGAATTTCACCACAATTGAAATGCCAGTGTTTGCAATGCCAACCCACGCAGCTGTTGGCAATTTTAGAAATGTTTCAGAACAGAGCTACAAGGATGCCGGCATAAGAAATACTGCCTCCCAAAACCTAAAACCCCTCTGTTTTTCTGCACTGTGCAACTGAACACTTGACTGTGGGCTAGAAGTCCCCCGGGTGGAAGTAGGTTTCCAACAGCAGAGGGCTCTTTTGGCTCAGCAAATGATGGAATTATCAGCTCTAGTAGCTGAAACCGACTGGTAAAACGAATAAAAAGCAGAACAGGAATGAGCTGCAAATTTTTAATGGCAAGGCTAAACTTTATTGGAACAACTTAACTGGTGACAGATGTGATAGAGAAGTGAGAATGTCTTTAAAAGTTACGAATTTGGGTGTAAAAATAAACTAATAAAACTCCCTTTCGAGCCTGTATTGTGTAGTAGATCAAAATGGATAACCATAAAAATCCATCCCAAATTTACAGCTTCTTATTCCTGTATGGAAAATGTCATGAGCTGAGGATGGGAGGGTTAACGTGATTCTAATTTTTACGTTTTATATGTTGGTATTCTAGAAATTTGTTTTGATGGAAATGTTGTCCACAGAATTTTCACTTTTAGTTGGGTTTTAGTTACACAAGTTCACCAACCTGATACATTTATAAAGTGTTTGGAAATACCATCTGAGGTTTGAATTTAACATTTGGAGAGAAATCAGCATAAAGCATAAGCTGAAATCAGCTAACTTAGGGTTCTTGGTCACTGGAAAATGATACTTTTTTCCCATAGGGGCATGAAGCAGACATTATAGCTCTGTAATTTAGTAGCAACAAAGTTACCTACTCATGCATCTTTTATTCCTGAGGCCACTTCATAGACTGAGGATCTTGGAAGATAAGAGCAGAAATGAGCAGATGTGTATGTAGATGCAGAAAGTTTATACTCTTGAAGTGGCTGAGTTCATCATGACCTCAACCAAATAGCTGGCATCGATACGACTTCTCTATTATTAGGCACATTTCTTCTTCTCTCAGCAGGGCAAGCATTAGGAAAGTGCTCTGATATATGTTCCCTCTAAACAATAAAAAGTGGTTCTACTTAATGGGAGACTCCATCCCACTTCTAGATCAAAACTTGTTACTAATATTTGATGCTTAATGTCATGTCAAGAAGTTTCTTACAATAAATAGCATGTATTTGGTGCATAATCCTTTTCTATGAATCGGGATAATTTTTTCTCAGTACTGAATTTGTTACTGATATATATTGCAGAAAACATTGCTGTATCTCTCTGTACTGTGTGGAAATTGTGATTAATCTCTGCTTAATCTGAGTCTGCCGATTAGAGATTACTTTAGCTCAGCATCATGCATAAATACATCAAAACAGTCCAATCGTGTCTACAGCCTATACGTGGGGTCTCTTCATGGGACATATTTGAACATAAACTAAATACAGGCAGCTCTTTGAAATTCATAAATAAATACCATATGTCAAACCTTTTCACATGCCCTTGTGTAAATTGTTGTTTTGTTTGCACTGTGTAACCAGATGTTGTTATATAAAATACCTCCCATGCTGAGAACTGTTACCAGAGGCTGCAAAGAGCACATGCCATTAGCAAAAGAAAGAGTCCCCTTGCTTTTTTTTTTCTTCTACATACAGCAGTTTACAATATTTTATCTCTTACTCAAAATAGATTCAGTCTTGATTTACACACTCCTGAAAGAAGCTGCAGGCTATATTTATGCCATGCCCAGTGCCAGCATTTCCATTAGCCTGGAAGATTGCTCATTCTCCTCTTGCTTCGAGGTAATGTCTCCTTCTAGCTCCCAGCTGTTGGGCTGAGGCTTATGCAGAAACCTGTTCCCTTTGAAGAGCAAGAGCAAGTGAAGGGCTGTCCTTCCCTCCTGGGCTACCCTGCCCAGGCAACAGGGTGCAACTGCACGTCTCAAAAAATGAACAAGTTATTGGCCTTAAGTTGGGACACAAGTTTTGCCTTTGTTGCTGATTCTTTCCATAGATGTTCTTGGGCTCACTTTCTCTACTTTCAGACAAAGAAATAAGATCAGAAAAACAAAACATTTTCCATTCTGGGGTATTTCATTGCAGGTGACTTGACACCACACTTTGCACCTTCGCGACCTATTGCAGAGCTGCTGCCTGTGTGCCACGTTCACGTCCGGAGCTGCTGAGCCAGGTAGCGGCTGAAGATCTCCCCTGGTCTTTAACCTTCCTGGGATGAAGGGGTGGCTGTAAGGAATGGAGCTGGAGGCTTCGCAGTTGACTTGAAGGATTCTTCCCCTTCTCTTTCCAAGGGCCTCCTTCCTAAGCAATAAAAGGCTGGAAAAAATGGATATTTGTAAATATTTCTCTCTCCAAAGAACTGTGGACATTTCAATGACAGCAACTTTTCAGAGCTAACTGCTCCTTTTGGAAGCACGCAATTTTCAGCACACAAAGAGATCTGAGGCAGGACCTGCTCATGTGATCTCCTTGAAATTATTAATGTTGCCGAGCTTGAAGCCCACAGCAGAGGACCTTACAGATTAAAGGGAGAGATAGGGGGGAGCTCACAGTCTTTGTTGAGTGCTCGGAGGGGTGAGAACCCACCTAAGAAGGACCCATTCTCCCTCTGAGAGCAAAAGGCAGATCAAGACACATTGATGAGTCTTGTGACAAAGGAAAGGCTTTCTTCAAATAATGAATACAGTATCTCACAACAATCTGCTGCTTTGATCTGATCAGCTACCCTTATCACTGCTTGCTGCAAAAGCTTTGTGCTGTCGTTCGCATATGGAGATGTTTTCAGCAATTAGAGGAAAGTGAGACGAGCTGTTCTGCCACTTTATTTTGGAGTTCATTGAAATGGCCCTTGTCGTACAATGTAACGGACCACCAACTGCTAGGAAATTCAGTCATAATACAGCATTACAGTGAAAAATTAGCCTACTAAGGAGCAAGTTCAGTTCTGTTTGACTGAACAATGTGTTAAGAATATCTCTGAGCATATGGCTCCCCTATGATCCCCATTTAAAAACAATCTGAACTGATTGATGAGGGAAATTAAAGGGTACATGTAAGCATTCCCTACAGCTGTTGAAACGGAAAATTATTTATTTATTTTTTCCCTATAGGAATATAGGACTCAAATTTCTGTAAGGCCCCCAGCTATACCAGCATGTTTTTCAACATGATCAGCAGTAGAGGCATAAGGCGTGGGTAATGCTTATTCCATGAATGCTGCTTTTAACCACCTACTGGCTTCCCTCATGTCTATGGCCATCAGATAGCAGAGTCTGTCTCTGGAAATGAAATCATAATGTATTTCAAATTAGCAATGTGTTACTATTTTTATTACTGCTGTAGATATCCCTAAGCCCGTAACAAGAATTTCTGGACTTAGGTTTGGATGCAGAAGTGGATCAAATCAAAGTCGCCAGCTCAGTAAGGGGAAGTCCTCAACATTTTGGATTTGAACAGGTTTGATGCACTATACCAGGGAATCTTCACACCTAATTTTTGCTGCTGGTGTCTCCATATTTATGCAGATACCTGGAACTGGGTGATTCCCAGAGACTTCCACCCCACAGACTCTGCAGGGGTCAAGAAGTGCTGGCTCCACGGCCACCACAGATCACCATCGCTGTAGCAGAACTCGCGGAAGACTTGGATTGTGCTGTGGAAAGTGCTTACAGCAAAGGGGACAACGGGCAGACAAAGAAATAACCTGTTAGATCACCTCGGCATGATTTTTCAGGGACCATCTACAGGTATTTGTATCTCTTAGTGTCCTGCCTCATCATGTTCTCCTCAGAAAAGCAGAAAACGGAAGAGATGCGCAGAGGTAGAGACTTCTTGGCTCTATGTCAGTTTATCTACGGGATGATGAAATATCTTTGCATGGAGATATAATTAAGGGAAATGTTTTTGTTCAGCTCCAGATACTGGGATCAAAATTAAGTCTTGAATTAATGATGATAAAGTCTCCAAAATGTTTTCTTGGTTTTTTTTCTTGAGGCTGAAATGATATTTAAGAAAATAACAAAGGACTTATTGCAAAATCAGCTGGTAATATGATGTACATAAAAAAATCTTTTACTAAAAGCTCAGGGATAAGCTATTGATGTGATTCATGATCCATGGTCCAGATGGAATTGTGTAATACATTCCCTCTGGTCTTAGATTCATCTGGGAAGAAAACGCAACACGTGGGCCCAGGTCTAAGGATCTGCTGTGTCTGGAAGGTGAGATAACTGCCATTTCTGAGCTGAGCTCAATTTCAGTGTTTTGATATGCTATCTACTTGGGCTGGGGATACAGCCCTGCCTGTCTTGTGCTGCTTAAAACCTATATTCATCATTAGTGCAATATAATGCAAGAGTTTCTACGTCTGAAGCTCCCAATAATGCCAAAGGTTTGAATTGTCCTTTTGTGGTCTTTCCTTGTCTGTGAGTCAGTACTGAGTCAGTATTTGCTTCTCTGATAATGAACAGTAAAATCAATTCATCTTTATAAATATGGGGAAGCCAAGTTAGTCTTTTAGGGAAATTTACTGAACTGTTCCAGAGCAAAAGAATGCAGCTAATTCATATTTCTGGTGGCGTAAAAGGCTCTTTGCCTCCTACATATCACCACTTACAGTGTTTTAATTAGAAACAAAACTATTGACAGGGCAATGGAACAGGAAACCCATAATAATCTATTGTTAAGCAATAGCCATAAGAGTATGTTATATCTTTTAATAAGCTAAACAGTCATAATTCAATGAATCTCAGACCACATGGCCAAGGTAGCTAGATATTATCAAATGTGAGGTATCAGAAGAGAAAGATGAATCAGGAGGAATGTAACAGTCACTGGTGAAACCTGTAAGCTCTTAAGACAGCTTCTTCAAAAGTAGTTTGATGCCCTAATTTTAATGGGAGTTGGGAGTAAGCTATGCCATATGCTATGTAAGTTCTACAAAGAAAAGGAAAAGAAGCAGAACTTTTTAAAAGCAATACATAATTCAAAGCCTAGAAGAGATGCTTTATAATGAGAAACTTCACGTTTGTTCTGCTGAACAAAGTTAAGATTGAGAGTCTCTTGTTTGCATTGAAAACATCTTTGCAAGTTACAGAGAAAATCAAGTTATCTCTCCAAAAGGAACGAAAAGGCAATGCTTCTGTGTAATTCAGAGCCTGGAGGATGCCTAGCTCTGTCTTAGCTGACAGATGACCCTACAAACCCTTTTATTCTAGCTCCTTCAGAGCAAACCTCAAAGAGTGTATTTGCCTCTTTTGCAAGGTGCACTAGTCAGTGTTGGCTCCTTTGTGCTCCTTTGGCTTTTGTGGCCTGAGTAACAGGATGATTTTACTAAGGATGCTGGAGAGGATTATGGCACTGGACTGCTGTGTGAAAAAGGACAGCGTATCCCCTAAAATGTTCTTTTTTAAAAGTCAATAGAAGTCAGTGGTCTTAAACTGGAAAATTTGTTGCATTGCTTCTCAATCCCAGCTTGTCCTAACATTGTCCCTGCTGCTTTATATTGATCAAGTTGGTATCCTGATTTCCTGATTAATATCAGGAAATAGATAAATCTTAATACATATTATAGCATGCAGTGTGAACAGCACTGTTTCTATCAAGGTGCCTTTTTTGCTGGCTTGTGCTAATGATAAAACTGCTTACACATTGTAATTGATTGTAAGTAGAGCTGACTTGAACCATTCATGCTGTCTGAGTGATTAAAATTCTCCAGATGGATCCTCAAAATACAAAGGTCATGTAATTAGTCACCCTTTAAATAAGAAATTCTTTCTTCGGGGTCTATCTGCAAAATAGAGTGTAGTATATAATATACATATCTCTGCATAGTTCAGTTTGGAGTGTCTTGATGCTGTAACACTTCTCAGGTTAGGAGAATGGTCCCAATTGAAAAGACAGACACATCGTACTTACTATTGCACAGAGTTGGTGTATTTTCCTGTCATGCTTATGAATGTCATATGAGCAGAAAAGACCTTTGTTATGAAGTTGTTAAGTAACAAGCTTAACTTTTTATGCCATGTCTTTAATCTCAATTTGTCTGCTCCTCTAAATCCCCCCCCTTGATTGCCATGAAGAATTTTGTGGGGGTTTTGATTTGTATTAACTACAGATGCATTTGCAACAAGAAAATATGCCTTTAAAAAGATGCCAGATTTTTTTTCCTAATTGTAAGTAAAGGAAATAAATACTTGTTAAATTATTAACATAATTTAGAAAAACTTAGAAAAGTTATTGGCCCTTCTACTCAAAATGTTCTGTTTTTCCAAAAGTTTTCATTTGGATTAAATCACCAGATGTTGAAACTAAGTGTAGATCTAAACCATCAGTTTTATCCTGTATTCTCTGCCACATATTGCCTCTAATGTATCTAGAGACGGTTGAAATTTTTCTCATACGTAGGACAGGTACGAGCCCTCAAAATAGAATTTAAGTGCAACTTCTCTAGTAAAGCAGCAATGGAGTTCCATTCAGATCAGAAGACAAATTTTAGTCGATGCTTTCTGAGTTGCAGAAGGGTTGAGAAATATTTAATCCGCAAAGCTTCAGGCAGAACTTTGTGACGATATGTGTGGCAATGTAAATACAGGTAAAGTGATTATAAATAAAAGCTTCACCTTTTGAGATCTCACAAAATGCATGGAGTAAGGGACTCTTCATTTAGTTATGTACAATCTCAGCATCATCCATGACATATTTCTTTGTCACCACACTATTTTTCCCTACTATTTCCTTCACCTTGCACACCAAATCACTGTGTCTTTAAATTTCCCCCAAATGTTTTTTAATTTGTTTTAAAATTCTAACTCTACTGTTTTTTAGTTCTAGTTTTACTTCAATTCTAGATATAGTTTTTTTTCTGTGGTTTGAGGTAGATGTCTTTGTTTGGATATTGAGGAATGTCAACGGCAGATGTACAATGCTTGTTACGCTCTAGCTTTGGACTACTTCAGGCAATTTTCCCTGGAGATGCCAGGGCTCTCACTGTGGCCAGACTGGATTATTTTTTTTTCTCCGGGAAGACTCCATTAGAAACTGAAGTCCTTTAAATTATTATCTCTTTCTACAGATCTCCAGTTTTATAACATGACTAATTCCATCTCACTTAAATGTAATAGTAATCTCATTCTAAAAGCTGACAAGATTCTGTTCCTGAAAACTGTCTTATGGTTTTAAAGGACCATATAATTTTTAGCAAGGCTGTTCCATTAATCATTTATTTCTACAGTTTCTCTCTTTTCTTTCAGAGTTATAGTCATTGTCTTCTATACTTCCATCTTTTGCTTCTCTCTTTCCCTTTGAGTTATCTGGTTGAAGGAGGAAAACCTGTGAGGCTATTATTAAACTCCACCTAGAGTTGTCTATCCTGGATAGGTTCAGATATCAAGGTCACCTTTCTAAATTTTGTCCAGTGTGAATTATGTAAAGAACAGAGTTTAAGACATCTGAACTTTTAGTTATCGTATTTAACAAAGTGCATATCTTTGTACATTTAAAAACACATATAATGCTTCTAATGTTTAAAAAGTATCCTAACGATATATATATATTTATTGAAAATGCAAATCGAAGGGACAAACAATGGTCACATTAATCCTTGAGAACTCAAGTCCAGTATTTTATCATGGATAAACCTATATGTCATCTAATGGAGAGAAATAAAGCGCATCTAGAAAGTTGAAGAGTTTGGGTAAAGCAGGAGCTGAAGATCTTGAAAAGTAAAAAAGGAAGGTTCTAATTTTTAAAGAAAATCTAAAATCTCTCTCTTAACCTTTAAAAATATATTTAAGAATGTATAAGCTTCAATCAGGATTTCAGTTTACAATTCCTTCCTAAAAAATAAATAACTTCCATTTTAAAATAGAAATAAGAAGTCTGGGACAGTCAATGAACAGTAAAATACTAAGGGGTTTTTTTGCAAGCTGAAGGTTTTGTCTTAGCCTAATTTCTTGTCACATTGACCTGTGAGACAGTTTACATGCAGCTAAAGTAAACAGTGTGAGCCTGCCAAAGAGGATGGCATGAGACTATCCACGATGGACAATTATGGAAGAATGTGTCCTCAGAAAGAGTTCCCTGCCACAGTTGGCCAATCCATAGGGAAATGGGGACATTTACAGGAAACCTTTGATCCTCACTAGTCATTCTCATAAGCTGTCTCTTCTTCAAGAATGCAAGGAAAGGGATAGGATGCTCTTCAGCCCTCATTAATGAGCATGAAGCTCATCTAGGTGCCACCAGGGATCAGCTTTCTTCTCTCCTTCCAGATGCAAGACTGAAAAGATGCCCAGCTGTCACCACGGCTACTTCCCCAGTACCACAGATGGAGGCAAAGCTCCTGGGCCAGAGCTGCTCCTTCAAGGCTGATGGGTGATCTGTCTTCTCTGCCATTTGGATGGAAGGATTTGGGTTTCCCCCTTCGTACAACGTGGGAACGGCTTTACATGTACGATTTTGTACATGCATTTCTCTGCTCGGCCCTGGGAAGCAAGCTAAATACTGTTTTCAGCCAGTCATCTGCACTAAACAAACCCTCTGCTGCCTTTGAAATATGCTCATAAATTTAAATCAATGCTGAGCCTGGAGTCTCCACTCCTTGATAAGAGCACATTTTTCATGTTGCAAACATATTGTTGAGACTCTAGAGGCTGAATCCTTGTCTGCCGGCCAACATCTGGGGTGTTATTTTTTGAGGCAAACATTCTGGGTCGTTATAAACTGCACTAATCTCCCTTGTTGAAATTTACATTTCTAAACCAAAGAGGGATCATGATGCATTTGTCCTGTCACATGCTATGGCATTTAACCAGGAGGTTAATTCATTGATTGACTTACCGCCTCTCTTCAGCTTGCTTTGCTACTAATCTTCCATACAAATGGGGTTAAGGAATATAATTTAGATTTACCAGCATAAACAAAGAGTACAGCCACCCTGCTAGGATGTAAAGCTTAGGGAATTCAGGGGCTGAGAAGAAAACAGCATAGCTAAAGAAGCAATAAAATTAACAGTAAAATCCACATGCTGAAAATGCTGAAAATTAGAAGGCACAAATTGGGGAAAGGAAAGTTTCTGCTTCCAGCAGCCAGGGCTGGGCACAAAGGCAGAGGGGATGGAGAAAAGAGACCAGTGTCCCTCCTGCCTTGTAATCTGTGTTCACGAGCCACCCTGGCTGCAGATCACAGCCTTCGCCTTCTCGCGGCGTCTGAAATCGGTGCCCAACGGGTAGGGCTGAGAGTTCCCCTTTTTCCCTAGAAGTCCATGGTGGTTTGAAGACCCCCAAAGGACACTGCCGTGAGCCCCAAGGTGGCTGTCACTGCTGAGCCGTGTCGTGACAACTGCACTGCCGTGGCTGTAACGGGCAGAAATCTGCTCCAGTTGACTTAAACCCCCCCAAATACACAAACTAAATGAAAGCAAGAAATTAATCTCACCGCTTTGAACACCTTCCAGCAAAAGGCCCCAGCTGAGAGGGCTTGCTTCCTGGAAAAAAAGCAAAAAAATAGAAATGCTGGGTTTGTTTCTAGCTCGGTTTCTCTGCCCACCTCTCCTCCTGCACTGGTGCAGAGCAATCCTACCCCAGCAGACTCCGGGGGAACCGTGAAAACCCAGCACCTCTCCCTATCAATCCCTCAGTGCTGCTGTTACAGTTTCAGAGCAATTTCTACCCTGAAGGTAGATCCTGTCAATCTGTCTATCAGCCCAGCCACATGGGAATAACTTCTGATTATTAAAAGTATCATGAGCTCACCAGCTTGGAGACCCAGCAGGCTCCGGGGACTCTCTAGCGTCAGCCAGCGTGAAAGAAAATAGCAACTTTTGTCAAAGGGGCACAGGTTTTGCCATGTGCAGAAAAAATTCCTTTATATCCACTTTCAGCTTCGTGGTGCCGCGGCTGTCGCTATCAGCCAGCTGTGCCATGCCGTGCCTCGATGAACCTTGCCTCTCCCGTGCCGTGGGACCAGGGCGTTGAACTGAGACCTGCCGATTTCACCACGCGCCCTCAAAGCAATTCTCAGACTTAACGGCATGTTCGCTTTTAACCCCCTAAGCGTAACGGAGCTGCGGGGGTAAAGCCGAGCGGGTTGTCCCACCACCCGTCCAGCCACCGGAGCTCCGTGGAGATGGCAGCGACGGAGGTGCGCTGACATCGTTTGTGTTGACTGGTGCTTTGACGTGGTTTGGGAGAAAGGCTGTGGTCTTGCAGAAATATGTGGCGTGAAGGTGTGAATATGTGAGGCAATTAGCAGCCTCCATCTCAATTAGTGCATAAGGGTTAGGCAAAATATTTTTCCCCCTCTGCCTCTGTTTTCTTCTCTCTCCCATCCTCTGCTTAAAACGCTTTAACTATGGAAGTCAGGGAATTTTTCCTATGTGTAAATAAGGGCAAAATGAGTAAATCTCAGGTTCAGAAACAAAGGAAGCAGTCGCTGGGTGAGGTGTTGCAGCTGACTTTTCAGAGCTCTATGGTTGAACAGCAATCTCCTGCTTTCTCTGGAAATGAAAATCATCTTCTCAGTACATGGTGGCAAAGACCACCATTGAAAAAGGTTTAGTGAGATGCCAACTTCAATCTACTATCTGCAAAGCATTCATCTTTTTTGCAAAAAAAGCAATGAACGTGCTTTGAATACAAACTGATGAAAGCAAATCCTTGCCAGCTTAGGGTTTTTGTCAGGTGAGAAGGTGAGAAACCTTGTCTAATTTTAGTATGTTCAGTTTGGCCATTGTTCTTTAGCCTGGGTGACCTGTCGTCTCAGTTGGTTTTTTTTTCATAAACATCAAAATAAAGTACTCTTTGCCTGTCTGTACCCTATATTCTAATAAAAGTGCTTTACTGGAATGATAAACTGGCAGAACTCTGTCTCAGGCCATAGCCCATGCAGCCCACAAGCACATGGTAACCTTTACAGGCACGGAGCCAATCTTTAAAAAAAGAGAGAAAACTGAAAATATTTTAATGAAAATATCCATTTTTAATAAAAATCACATCTTAATTGAAAAAAAGATTATTCAAATGATTCTGTTTTCAGCTAATCAGAGACTATCTAGGACATCTTTAAAAATTACAGAATTTTGATAGAATTTTAAAAGGCTGATGTTCATTGGCTTTGTAAATTACTTTTTAAAAAATCTGTAGAAAACTGTTATGTAACGAAAGGTTTTCCACTTAGTTTAAAAAGAGGGTAAGGCAGGGAGTTGTCATGGATTGACTATCACGGTCACCTTCCCTCAGACGTGTTTATTTAGTATTTGGCTGCTTTTCATTCTTTGTCTGACTTCAGTCTCACAAAACCAAAACACAGAGTTGAGGGACGTTGTTTGGGACTTGGACAAGAAAAACAAATGCAAGAGTGTTTTCTGATCTGCTCCAGTTAGAAAAGAAATTGATTGTTCTCTATTTTTTTATTAGTGTGGCTGGACAATTTTGACTTTTTGGGAAAATACCAAGCCAGAAGTATTCAAAATGTTCCCAAGATACAGCAGGGTAATTGAAGTTGAGTTGTCTTATTTACTGTTCTCTTGAAGGAGCTGGACCTTTCTGGCTGATTTGTCTTTTCTTCTTTACCATCACCACTAAGTGGTAAAGGATGCGCCTGAAATGTGTATAGTAGATCCCAAAGAGCGTGTGAATTTATATATTGGGAGGAGAGAGGGTTTAAAGGCAAAAATATCACAAGTTCCTGGGAAAATGTCACCAGTACATTTGTGGCAGATATCTAGAGTTCTCAGAAAAGGTAGATACTTTCTGTGTGCAAATATCACTGAATTCAAACACTGTTGGTGTGGATGCGGCAACACAAAGAATAAAAAACACCCCTAGGACAGACTCAAGAGAAGGAATGTTAATGGAAGCCTTTCTTTTTTTTCATAAAGAACTCTGTTCATATTTTAGAAGATAAACCATTGTGGCTTCATCACAAAGTGCGTCCAAGGAAGGCAGAGATTTTTTAGGTTAGAAAGTGAATTTTGTTTGCCCTTGTATTCTCAGCATAAGGATTACCCTAGATCTCAGTTTGTTGCGCTTTCTGCTATACAGGCTGGTCTCTTGTGACTTACTGGGGAATATGTTTTCTGAAAAAAAAAATAAAGAAACTGTGACATGACTTTCATCCAGCTGACAAAATAGAACAGTGAACATTTTCAGTAGCATGTAGGAGTGGGTTTGGGGGCTTCTGTTGATATGCAAGAATTACTTGAGGCAATGAATCAAATTGCTGGCATCTAGTTTTGTCAGGACCCTACAATCTCTTTTTCTTTGTATAATAATATTTACTCTCAAAGCACCCCCAACTACAGCCTCAAAATATGAGTGCAATAGACAAATTTCCCGTAAAGTTACAACAGATGCTTGCTTTTTTCCCGTATCATGAGGCTGTGGTTTCTGCTTCAGATTCCTTTCCTTAGTTCTCCTCCTACACTCATTTTTTTCCAGCGCAACTTCCATAAAGTTCTTCATATCTATCAGCATGAACAAATGCACACTCAGAGACAGAGATATTATTAAATGGTTTTTGCAAATCTCAAACCCAGCTTATTTATTATATTTAAATAAGAACTGATTTTTTCCAAATTTGCAACCATGTCTTGGTAATCACCCACAGTACATTAATAAAAGATGTTTTGTTGCTTGCAGTTACCGTATGATTTCCAGAGGTTGTTCCAGCAACAAAAGCACATCCACATACGTTCTTTAAGTGAAGTAAAGCAAAACAAACAAGATCAGCCCAGCAGAGAGATTTCAGTGGCGCTCATCAATCGGTACGGCTTTGAATCCCGATCGTTGTTGATTCCCCTAGCCCAGCTGAGGAAATGCACTCTGTGCCTTTGGGAAGGTTTCTTGAGAAGAAGTCAATGCAGTACCCACAGAGCTCAGGTTTTGTGGAGCCAGGTGATGACCTACTGCGAAGCCTTCCTCCGCTTGACCCCTGCACTCATCGCCCCACGGTCCCCAGCAGAAGATGCCACCGTCTGTGGAGGAACAAGTCCATGGTGTTACTCAGCATCCTTCTCTCCTTGCACTGGGGACAAGGACGTGGGTCACCAAGGACATGGGACACTTTGGTGGCCCACCTCTCAAGTTACCAGGTCCTCGTGCCATGACCGTGCTGTATGGTACATGAGACGGGTAATGCATACTGAATTTGGTGGTGTTAGTGCTGCAGTCAGTGACACATGGCCCATTGAGTTCATTCAGATAGGGCTTTTGTTTGAAAAGAAGAAAAATTAATCCAATTTTCTGATTACCCCCCACCCAAAAGATGAATAACCTTAAATGCTAATAAAAATTTACATAAACAAATGCCATGTTGAGTCCAGGCAAGCTAAGCAAAGTCATTGTGTTGCAACCAAGAAAATATATTCAATGTTATAAATGGTAGAGCCTGTGTTATTATTATTATTATTATTATTGTTATCACTGAAGGAAAGAGGGAACAAAAAGAAGAAAAGATCCTATTATATTTCTTAATATTCTAATGAGTCCTGAGTCACTTTTTTTTTCTTCTCGGGTTAAAATATTAATAAGAGGGTAATTTTTTACTTGGCTTTGTGTCAGGAATATAACCTTTATCCTAATTTTTAGAACAATTAACACTTACAAGGCTGTGATTATGTTATGTGCTAATCCACAGTAACTATTGCAGGAATTTCCAGAGACAATATCCTCAGAACACCACTGTTCTATTTAACTAACTTAGAATGATACGGCCAAGAAATTATATACTCAAAACTCAGGCCATCGTGGATATAGTCCTTGTCCGGAACAGTAGAAAAACTCAAGTACTGTATTTGCAGATATTTGTGATTTTGTGGTGATTTAAATAAACAATTTCTCAGTAATAAGGACTCAGTCTATAGCACTGTCAGACATTAAGCAGCACAAGATCAGACAGTGAAAGTATTTTTAATTGGAAAAGTGATCTCAATACAAATTTTAGATCTGAATTTTCCTTTTTACAAAAAAAAAAAATAAATTGTATCAAACAGTTGCTTATTGCTGAAGTAATACCATGGAAATCAGTGGAACCGGTCCTATATTCAACAGGAACACAAACTCCTGGTTCTGTGCTTGTTTTCAGATGTAAAATGCCAGCCCTGCAAAGCTGACCCATTTTGAAGAGGATCTTGACAAACAGTTCAACCATGAATCAGGGCAGAGAGACAGATTTCAGAACGATGTGTTGAAATGTCATTTCTTCCAGTTTTTTTTTTTTAAATATTTGTACTCTTCCTTTAATTTTTAAATCAAACTTTGAAAATTTTAACCAAACATCTGACTTTACTCCTTTTATTCTTCATGGAAGTCAAGGTTTAGAAATGTATATGGCGTGTTATACAGAAACATATATGGAAATGTATATGGTGAGATGATGTGTACCAGTACAAAACCAAAAATAAGTATGATGTAATTGATTATGGAAAAAGGTGTCAGAAGGGCAGGGGAAGTTGCGACAAGAGGTTGGGATAAATAAAGAAGAGTGGGAGGAAAGGAGAAGGGCAAGAGCACAATCAGCTGTATTATTTTCTTAAGATATGGGAACATCCCCAAGCCTTGATCTCTAGATGACATAAATCTGTGGGTGTACATTGATATTAGCTCAGCAATGTCAACATAAATAACTAAGTATTCCCCTCTCAGGCTCTCAGCAAGTCGCTCACCAGCTCTGCCATCCTTCAGGAAATTGCCTTAAGGGACTGGGACTGGGCCTGTGACAGCAGCAAGGGGTGATAAAATTTAAGGTTTGAGGTTTAATGGATTTGAGCTCCCTGGCCAGTGCTGAGAAAGCACTCTGCAGGCCTTCATTTTGGTAATCTGGGGCATTGGAAAGTTATTTTAAGAGTCTGAGGAAAATCTAGCCTATCGTTTCAGGATGGCATGTTACAGTCACCTTTGCAGCCTGAAGAAAATTACCTTGTTGAGAGCCCCAACCACAACACAGGGAGTTTTTCCTTAGTGACATCAGCTGGTGTTGGCAAATATCCTGCTCATGCCGAGAGAGGTGAAGAGCTTGCATAGTTTGGAGTGAGACAAAACACAAAGAAGAAAGCAGCTGCAGGCTCTGGACCTGTCCCGGGTTGAGTGGCAGAGCCTGAGCAGCAGTAAAGTCATTTGATTTATGTATTTCTTCCACTTTCTCTATCAATGGTGACCAACGCAACGCGATGGCAACTGGAATTGTGACAGCATCTTCCTGTACATTCCATTTCACCTGTACAACTAGTACTCAACTACTATTTTACAAAATTTGGACCTGTTTCCTTCCAAACTGTCAGGATCAGCCTCATTCTGCTTCCTTAAACTTAGCAGAAATAAACTGAAAAATTTCTTGGAATAATGAGCCAAAATAATATCACATTCTATAAAGATAGTTCCAGTCCTGCCATCCACAAAATGATAGCGTTATGTAACTGGGCAAGTGCTGGCTTTACAATAGAAACCATAAGAAATATATTAAATGAAAACATGTGGTACTAATTGGTTCAAGGCCTGCTGTATTTTCTTGTGTTGGCAGTTCCTCCTCCTTTAGCTGAGCATAGATTTGGTATTTCCTAAGAGTCTCAGGTGTTAGAACAAAAAATGCATTTTTATTTATATAGTGTTTGTCACGGTAAAAGCACAGAAAGGCTTTGTTTTAAGGTCAAAAGTATAAGCAGAATCTCTTGTGAAAATAGATGAATGCAAATAACTGACTTTTGAGGAACACTACCTGTTGAGCAACCAACTCACCTGCAGCAATAACGAGGCCGGTCCATGGACCCGTGTTCCCTGTATAGGTTTCCAGTTTTTGCCTTGACGCTGGCAGAGGGCTGGAGGTCAGCCAGCCACCCGAGAGCAACGCACACCAAACACTCGAAGAAGCCAGCCCACGAAGAGCAACACTGCCCACGCCGTTGCACTGATGAAAGATTTTATTACAAGTCACCTGGTAATGAACATTTTCTTTAGAGGTCCATCAGCTAAACTTATTTAATGTGTAAGAGTCTCAACTTTTAAAAAGAAGTTCATTTCTAACACACGTGGCTGGGAAGGCAAACACGAAAATGAAATAGAAAACCCATGGATAATGGGGAAATGCAAGCTTCAGAAAAAGCTGGAATGTTTTACCTTAATTAATCTCACATTTCGTGGGATTGGACTCACATTTTTCAATACGTGGGATTGGCGGCAGTTCACATGCAATACATAGTATTTTTTCTTTTCATTAAACCTGAATTAACTGAAAGTATAGGATTTCTTATGCGACCAAATGTTTTTCAGAGACTTTTTGTTTTCTTGCAGATACAACATGGTCCAAGAGTAGAGATCCCCATCCCTATCCAGCAGTGCTCAGTAAAATTGACATGTATCAGAGGTCTGAAGCAGTAACTTTACAGGATGAGATATCCTACCGATGCTTTGGCTGAAACACACCTTTTGCAAAAGTTAAGATGCTTTCCTGGATTTTCACACCCAAACCCAGAGGTGGTGTATGATAGTAAAGACTGCTAGGAGCTGAGGATTAGTAAGAGACATTAGCCTTGTACCTGATAATGTCAATAAAATCCAGTATTTTGGATAGATGAGTAGAATCAGTCCAGTATCAGCAGTCCCAAGTCAACTTTCAAAGACATTTTTTAATTTGGACCTATGTGCAGGCCACTTAGAAGCAGCAAAATAATTCACACTTGCTTCATCTATTTAAAATTCTAGTTGGATTTTCTTCCACAAGCAATGGATTAAATTGGATTTCCTATCAATCACTTAGCATGGAGATATAGTACGATAAATTACCCTTGAAAATAGAAGTGCAAGTCTCTCATTAATGGTAATACTACCCCCAAAAAGAACAGATGCAGAACTTGACTCTTTCTTAGCTGAAAAGGCACAGCTTTCAGTAGACAAAACCCAGGATTATTAGAGGAGAAAGTTGAATCGATAAATATCTCAAGATGCAGAAGGTGTACAGTTGCGGTGGAAGTTCTCTCCTCTTTCCTGCTGGGAAGACCCAGAAGTTGGCACGGTACTTTCAGCTGGGTCGTGCACAGAGGTGATTTGCAGACCTATTGCTGTTGCAGTTTGACATCTAAAAAATACTTGTTTGGTATAATGATTAGGTATAACTCCTCCCACTAATGACTAGTACATTGAGGATAAGAGGCATAATTATAATGATGAAAATGATATTTGGAAATCATAGAATGGTTTGGATTGGAAGAGACCTTAATGATCATCTAGTTCCAACCCCCAATACCAAATGGCATCAAACAGTACTCAACCACAATTAAGCCAAAAACGTGGTGGGTCTCAAATAACTGAGGAGACTTCAGAGTTGAGTAGAAACAAGATCAAATCTAAATGAGGCAACACTGACCTGGAAAAGGTGCTTCCTTATAAAAGGAAAATTAGAACCTGGCTGTAATGCTTATAAAGATAAAGACAGTGACAACTTTCTCCAAACGGTGAGATTTTGGTAGGAATGTATCCCTTGGCTTGAAAGTTTCCCCAGTCCTAAAGACAGTTTCATAAACAAATGGTCCATTTTTAGTTTTAGCACAATAGTTTGTCTAGCAGTTAGTTGTAGTAGCTAGTTGGTATAACAGTTTGAAGCCAAAAAAAGGACATCTTACAAACAGACTGAGAAATGTAGTTTAAATTTAGTAAATGAAATGCCAGAAATAAGCAGAGAGGAACTGATGGAAAACGAACTTCGAGTGTGACTGAAACAAATATTGGCTTCAAATATTTTTAACCAGCAAGCCGAAAAATACAGCTAAACAGTTTGAAAATATTCGGATGCTCATTCTCTCAGACATTTCTGATACTTTAAGAAAGGGAAGGGGGATTTTAGTGGCTGAAATCATAGCTCAGTATTTAGGGCTGGGGTATGAGAGTTAGTGAAGAAGAGGAACCATTATAATAACCTTGCCATCAAAGTTGTGCTGGTCATATTGCCGTTAAATGGAGGAGATACTAGATATGTTGGTATACCGTGCTGTATTTTCCAAAAGTTTACAAGAGAAGAGCTCCCACACAAAAGTGATTCAATTCAATCATTTTTAATCTACCATTTTAAAAAGGGGGAGGGGAGACTTCAGTTAGCCTCATCTTTCATCCCTAAGGTGCTGAGACCTTCAGCTGTGCTGTATTCATGTCAGCTGAGCTATACTGCAGAATCAGGAAAGGGGGGGCATGACTTATATATATACATAAAAGTAAAGTTTGCCATGACTATGTACGCCACCCAGACGACCAGGGTGCCAAGCCCATGCTGGCATGGGCATGCTGCTGAGGTGCAGAAGCTCCAGCAAGAAATTTATTAAAATTGTCCACTAACATCAGGCCAGAGAAAAGGACAGATATTTTCTATTCCATCATTTATATTGGCTAACTCAGAGTATTTTGGATTTAAAAGAGCCTTTGGTCACAGATACTCATGGCTGATAGTTTTCTCTGTTAAGACATTTTATATTTGGGTGGTGACATGGCCATAAAATACTTTTTTGACTACTGGAGGTGCTCTGATCTCCATGCTGGCTGTATAATTTATTCCACATGCCGGGATGAGGTATGGCTAGACTATGGTAAGGGCAAGGAGGCCATGGAGTGTCTGACCCTCCCCAGGGCATCACTTGTGCTCTGGCTGCAGGACCAGCCACCAGCCCTGCAGAGGGAAAGACCCGGGAAAGGGCATAATACATTTGTCCAGTTACTGCCTGTTTCTGTCTCCTTATCATCCAGCCAACGTTCGACCAGGCAGAGCTGCCTGCTGGGAGCCATGTTCAGGAGAAAGGTTGAAGTGCTGCACACTTTCCGTCTTTTTACTCTTTTTATTCTTTGTTGGATCTGTCTGTAGCTTAGGTTTACTCCACCCGTGGGAAACACAGTTCTATACCCTGCTTGGGACCTCTTGGTCCTCCTCAGCCCCTGCATGTCTTTGAAAATCTTAGTCAAAGACTCAGATTAAAAAAAAAAAAAAAATTAACAATGGGCCTTGGGTTTCTCAGTCACAAATATCTGAGGCTTCCTTCTGATGAGCTAGCCTGGGCCAGCAGTTTCGTCATCTCTTCTCACTCCATACAACACCCCTACAAATCTGAAGGGCTTAGGCGGCCGAAGGATGCAGACCATTGCTGGCACTGAACAATCCCACCCTACACGCAAGTTAATGGGTATCCAATGCACACAAATGTCTTTCTCATAAAGACCTATTCCTAAATGATGCTGGGGTAACTCCTGTCAAGGTACTGAGGTGTAAGTAACACTCCATCCGCTCACGCTATGTAAAAGTCTTCTGCAAAGAAACCAGAGCCTGGGGCTGGCCACCAGGCATCTTCAGGGAGAAGTTAACACATTAGGCATTCTACTGCAACAGGTATAGCATACAGCCTGTTGTCAGCCAACGTATCCCACCGTCCATTTTTGATTTCCAGGCTCCTAACCGAGGTGACCCGGAAGGGTGCTACGACTCAGGCTCAAGCACTGAATCGAAAAGGATCCACTTGCAGAGCCAGCGACCCCAGAATGATCCGCTCCAAGCCCGTAAATGCCGTTCATCACGGTTCCCTAAGCACGGAGGCAAGCAGCACGCGTGCATTTGGCAGCCACCCGCCGTTTTAGGGAGGGCTTTTGTAAGGGAGGTGAGGTGGATTTTTAGCAGATGGTTTTATTTATTTACATCTCAGCAGCCCTTTCTTGGCTTTATTTGTATTTATTGCAAGGGTTCTGCTTGTGGTTCAGGGAACGCAGCGGAGCTGTGGTGGTGCATTATAATCAGCGCTGACCGTTCTGCTTGTCGAACAAATGACAACTGGCGGCCTTTGCGGTGTTTCCATTTTGTACACACTTACCGCTGTGTCTCTCCATGATGAAACACATGTCAGCTCCCAGCAGCACAGGACCACCTGGAGCACATTAGCATCAGAGCGATTTAACAACCCCATCAGAACTTTTTCAAACGACGAGTGGCATGTGGAGGAAGCAGGACATGGAAACCTCACCCAGCCTTTCCAAGCAAGCACACTTCCAAGCATTTCCCTGATTTTTAGCACTCCATAATCTCCAGGTTCACTAAGTAGCTGTGTGGGGTACAGCATATCAGAGGCTCTGAAAATTGCCAGGAACTGCAATATTGCTGCCAGAAGAGCAATTGTACCTGTTAAATACTATGAGGCCCGAGCCAAAGAGGGGAGCAGCCTCTCACCAATGGGTGCTAGAAGTGGGTTATCCAAAGGAGTCAAGGATTTTGTTCTTCTAAAACGAAAACATTTTTTTTCCACAACTTGCAATGATCTTTTGATCAGGATCTTTACGCAACTGCCTGCCAAGGATAATATGGCTATACGATACCCAAATCCCATACTGAAAACAGCACTGTGATTAAAAAATCTCAGAAGTTAGGAAATGCCAGCATCAGCCCGTGTGCATGCTTGTGTGTACATGTGTGTGTTGTGTACGTGTGTGTTGTGTACGTGTGTGTGTACAAGAGAGAGAGAGACCCTAAGCAGGGGCTGCCCTTACCACTCCATGTTAGCACAACAACAAGCACTGTGGGGCCTTACTCCTTCCCCAGGATTCCTGGCTATGAATAATGGCAAAACGCAATAGAGAAAGCAATCTGAATCATTACAAGGATATCCAGAAAGGATGGAAAAGATTGCACAGGAATTAATGCAGCATTTTAAAGACCCTAGAGTACTTTAGCAGTACCAGCCCAAAGATCTCTTATTCTTTCCTTAAAGACTTGAAATAAATTTTGCAGGTTTGGAAAATGACTTTTTGTATAGCTAGACTGGAAAAAACTCAGCACAAATAGTAACTTATGCTTTCTTCTATTTTTCATGTAAAGGAAAAGCATGTTATTTTTCACTAGGGAGGCAGATGATAAGTACAAAAAGATCAAACCTTCTTTCAGCATTACAGTATTATGACAGATAATAATCTTTCCTTTCCCATATGACAGTTTCCTCATGCCAATTGAAAACAGCCCTAGAGCAACAAACTTTTCTTTCACTAGTTTTCTTTCATGAGAAGCTGGAAGTGACCACTTGGGTCATCAAGTCCCGTCCCATGTAGTGCAAGGTAGCCATGTAGGTGGATGTTTAGTTCAGAAGGGTCCTTTAAACCCCATTGGAGGTGACTTACACCCCCCAAAATTACACAACCTATTCCAGAAACACATTCAGCACCTCAACTCAAAAGTACCCCAGGAAGAGAGAAGGAATGATGTGGGAAAATCCCAGTTACTCTAGTTGCCTGCAACAGCAACAGTATTGCTCTTGGATAAAACTCCCAAACGTGTATATGAATTTCCATATATTTTAAGTAAGGTCCTGAGTTTTTCTTTCTTCATTTATTTTTTTTCCCTGGACGAGCAATTTGTGATATTCCAGTCTTTTCTCATTTATGCATCTGGAAATGCCTTGTTTATAAAACACCAAGATCCCAAGGCCATATAAAATTTTGATGAGCCATGTTCTCCTGGGGTTGAGAAGATTCAACATTTCACCTGAAAGTGCCTCTTCTGTATAAAACTAGGCCACTTCAGCCTATCGACTCACATGGCTGAGACAGCAACCCACGCTTTCTGTTTGGATTTGCTGGCGGGTAAGAACAAGTTTCTGCTGTGAGAAATGCCCCTCCAGCAGCAGCCGAGCGCCTTCCCACTCACCAGACGGCTCCCAGCAGATGTGTTGGATGCTCATCTGTTTGCTCAGGACCTGCTGAGCTGTGACCTTCCCTGGGCGCGTGGTGGGACCACCGCCGGGGAAACACCTCCCGCAGCTGGGACTTTCTGCTCCTGCGAAGAGCCAGGTCCCTGCCGATGGAGGGAGCGGGCTTCATGCCATCCCACCCTCGCACAGCGGTAGAGAAGAAAGAAAGTCTCTTTTCACCAAAAGCAATACCGGGAGGAGGCCCGGGTCAGAGCTTTGGAGAGCTTCCCAGGAGCTTCTGTTGTTCTCTCCACGGATGATTTTGGCACTGCCTCACCTTCTCCTCCCGTCCCTCTGCAGCCACCCCGCGGTGCACCTCTGGGGTTGGTCTCCGCAAGGGATGAGCACGCTGGTGGGAAGCAATGCAGCGGCACCCTCTCTTACCCGACGTGGGACCTGTGCATATACAACACCCGGGCTGACAACCACGGAGGAGTACTGTAGCCCCTGCTCCTAGTCCTTGGAAACCCACCGCCTGGTTCTGCCTGCTGGGATTTACCAGCCTGTATTCAGAAGGGGCAGAGGAGGATTTTATTCCTTTCAATGGATTGCCAGTAGAATGATTTCCTAAGCACTAATTCCAGGGATAGAAGATACATCTCCACAAAGCGCATCCCAGCGTGCGTGAACGTGTCAGAGGGCAGAAACAGACTCTGCAGATCTTGGCGCTTCACTGCGGCTTGTGTCTGTAGGGGTAGCATGTAGAAGAATCTTCTCTTTCCTTGTTTTACTGCGACATCTTTTCATTTTGCGGTGCAAAGTCTGCAATGTTACTTTGTGTAGCCTTTGTTTTCAGAATGGAAGTTCAAGTGGTTGCAGCTGAAATACTGTCTTGTGATTGTGACTGAATTTTTGTTTAATCCTTACCCAGTAAGAAATCCTTTGAAGTAACAGAACTATGCTTCTCTGCAGGTTGATCTGGACACGCAGCAAATCAGAGACAGATAGCAGGTGAATGTACCGGAGCAGAAATCACAGATTTGCTGCTAGGTCCCTGACAGCTCCAGGTAGATACTCTGCTTTAGTTCTGCTTGCTTCCCTCTTGCTCCAAAGAGAGGAGTAATAGCGAGAGGACCTCACTCCATTAAGTCCCCACTACTACTGGCCTCAGACCAAGCAACAAAATCCTTACTACAGGGGCTGCCAACCAGCCGAGTCAGGTTTTTTTCTGCACAGAACCCTGCTCCAAAGCATTTCCACAGCCCACTGCTGTCGGAAACCTTCCTGCTGCTCTCCCCCTCCCCAGAAGAGCTCTAGGCTGGGACCGTCAGAGCAAGAACCAGCTCACACTTAGGCGAGGGAGGGGATGGCTGATGTGGACCCCCCCTCAGCTCCACTCAGCCCTCGCTGTCCCCAGGTCCCACTTCTCTCTCCACCAGTGGGGGTGGGGGTTGGCAAGCATTTAACTGGAGCGACATGTGCAAACGGAGAGGAAAAAAAATCAGCTCGAGCTGCGTAAGTCTCAGCTGCAGCTGCACGGCGGCCGCTAATGTGGTTAGGATCCAGGATGGGATCCACCGGTGGCGTGGTCTGTATCTGTCACCTCTCCTAAGAGTGCCTTGAAACCCAACCGTCCGTTCCGCAAGTGCCATAAAGCCCGCAAACACAAAAGCACCACAAATCGCTGGCGCTTTGAGGAAATGACGCCGGCCAAATGGATTTTCCCTTCGCTGAGAAAAAAAACCCCAAAACTCTCAGCAAAGGGACAGTTCGGATTAGAGGAGCAGCCTGAAAGTAATGGCTCTTCTCTCGTTGCCATCCCTCGCCGAGGAGCGCGGTGCCCATCACACGGGAGGATGCAAGGTGGTTTCATGCTTCCCTTGGGCTGCCTTGCACGCTTCAAGAAGGAGAAAGGTTCCCGTATGCAAACCAGCTCGCTGCGATGCAGAGGAGAGTGCAGGGCTTCAGCTCCGCTGTGCGGGGATGGGTTTCACCTAATTTTCATGCTGGAACAACCTGAAAACAATTCATCTCCCAAATATATTCCATAGATTATAAAAACAAGGCAGAAGATGCTGGAAGGAAGTGTTGTAGCCCCTTACGGTCCTATTCAAATTGACTTTAAGCATGTGAAATGATTTTTAAACTGCAGTGAACATAACTACATGTACATTTTGGGCATCTAAGTTTCCTATTGTGACTCACTCAGAGATGCTTTTCTTGTGTAATATTCTCTGGGCTTGCATCTCAATGTATACATTTTCCTTATCCTAAACATGGAATAACTTTGAAAGACTGTAATTCAGGGAAAAAAATATTTGTACTTTAATATTCTTCCTGATGTGTTACTGAGTGCAGGAAAAGACTTTGGCATTAAAACGTGCTGTGAGGTAGCAAATCCAGGTCCCCGTCCAGGCATCCAGCCTGGCTGTCTCGCAGCCAGTTGGGAGTCTTCACATTCACCTTTGGGCTCAGTAATCTTGGGTTTGTGTTTAAAGACAATTTACACTTTATTTAGGGGATATTCATCATCCTGAAGATTTCTTCAAGTGGCATCTTGAACGAAGGCATGGTGCAAGTATTTGCACCGGCCTAATCTGCAAACCTGAGCCAATGTTATTTGTGTTACATGTGTTCGTCAAAACTGGGCTAGTGTGAGAATGCTTCCAGGACAACTAGGAACCAGCTCAGCTTATTCTGGGGACTTGTGTGAGCTCCAGAGCAGAATATCTGCAGCATGTGTCTAGAAATCAGTCACTCTGAGGAAAAGTAGGACAAACCTGTTAGGAAAACCAGGCCTGAATGGGGCTAAATAAAAATGTGATATTTCTTCATGGTAAAACTGACAATATGCTGTAAAAGCCTCTAGTAAATTAATTTTTTTTCTTTTTAAGCACATGGTAGATAGTGTAACATCATGTCAACTGGAAGGCCCCTTAAAAGACTGCATAATGTAATGCTGAAAGCTCCTGTATCTATGTTAATATTGCAAAGTATCTATGTTAATATTGCAGAGATGTCAGAGAAAACTTGAGGTGCTGCACTGGTAACTGGTGCTGTTAATCACAACACTAACTCTGCTATCTAAAAGCCTGGAACTCGGTATGGAAACTGTTTCAGAGCTTTGCGTTCTTTATAGACTTCTGGTCTTCTCCACTATTAATGCAGAAAAATTCCCCTCTTTTTTGCCATAGACCCAGTGCTATATTAAAAAATAAATAGACATTTATTTTTGAAATGCAGTGAGGATCTAGTTCAACTGTTTATCAGTCACAGGAAAAAGAGGGGAAGGAATGGCTATAGGGGAAAAGCACACAAAATTATGCTTCCTAAACAATGCGCATGTTTTCAAGTATAGAAAATAATACTCCCCTCCCCTATATTTGCTTAGTTCTTGGATTTAGAGACAACCAGGTTTTGGCTACCTACACAAAGCTTTATAAAAAGCTCCATGTATTAAAAAAATCTCAGGATGTTGTTCAAGCTACTTATTCTAATCAGTTACATTCTTCATATTCCCTTTTGCCTTGTCCTTTCACAGCAACCAGTCAAGCAAATACCAGGCTGGTTCCTTGCAGCAGAGGAATTTCTCTCCGTGCTTGTAGGCGAGCCCTGCCAAGCTCTCTAGACTATCCTTCACCGTTCTCACCCAGAACTACGTGTGGTCTCCTGCCCAGCCACAGGCTGGGTTTCCTAAGTAGCCTTCTATTTTTCTTTCAGTGCTAGGTCGTCTCATAAGACAAGGAATTTTTGGTGATCTTTTCCACTCAGGGTGAATATTAGTTTAGGCGTAAATGCCAAGCCAATGTGGCTGGTTTGGCTCCTGATGTTTGCCAGGCAAGGTGAGCCCAGGTCTGTCCTGTTAGAGGTTTCCTCGAGGTCTGATGGGGGTCTGGGGATGACACAGTCATTAAAATCTTCTGAGTCCCGTTAGCTGCGAGATCATCTTCTTTTCCTTTAGGTTTGATGATTACAACAGTGAGCTGGGTATTTTATTGTCTGGGGCAAATCCTTGATGCAGCATTCTTGAAAGTAAAGAAAAAAGTAAATAATATGCAACTCTTCAAAAAAGTAGTCTTAAGAGCAGCAAGAGGTTTTTAAACACCCACAGCTGAGGGCACTTCAAATTTAAATATTTACAGTCTAAAATTTCTTAGATACTTGCCAAGACGACAGCGAACATTTCTCTCTAGTTCACTCCTTTTACAGTTGGAGGACCAAATCACTCTGGCACAAGCCACAGTTTCTCTAAAATAAATCAACTTATCCCCACTCCTGCTAGGGCTGCATTGGAGCCTTTCATCTCTCTCTGCCCCAACTTCTCCAGTTCTCCAGCACTTCAGTTCCTGAACTTCAGTGTTAAAATTCCCAATTTCCTGGCTCAGCCAGCAGTTAACTTTAGCAAATCCTGCCTCCTGCGGTGCTGGACACCTACAGCTTCTGCCTCCCGAGGTTTTATCATACTCATGCTAGTATACTTATGCTAGTCCAAGTGCTTTGAACCTTTTGGCTTCAGAAGCTCAGGATTTTGATTACTTGCCGAATTGTTCTATTTCAAATACCTGTCTTAGCTCACGCTGTGCTGCTTTCAGCCCCCCCCCCCCGGCCTTTAATTATGCAGCAACGCGTACCTACCGGGGTGTTCATTAACTAATATACACTTCTGTAGCACATATAGAAGAAAGGAAAACTATTGAAAAGCAGCTCAATGTAAATGTATAAATTCAATACTTCTGAAATACAGTATTACAAAACCTCAGCCACATTTAGAAGGAGAGGACTACTCTGCAGCACCATCTGCTGAAATGAAATACACTTTGTAATCCAGTTTCAGAAAGGCACATAGTCACTCGAATCAGGCCAGACATCATGCACGCTTAGCTTTGGGTTGGGAAAAAAATGTTCCAGGATTCACCATGGGCCATATGATGCAGCACCATCAAGGACTGACTCATATGCGCCTGTTTGGAAGGTGTTACCTAAATATAGGGTTTCTAAGAAACTTTTTATCATGTTTTGATAGTACTACTGAAGCAAAAGATGCTTCAACAGCATTCAGTTTGGTAAAATCACTGTGAGGCAACACAGAATTTAGCAAATATTGTTTAATGATGCAGTAAATGCTGACCTGACTGCTTAGTGTGCAAGTCTCACAGAAGGATTTTTCAGTGGGGGTGAATTGTTCGTATGTCCTTTTCCTGATATACCATGCTACAGGATAACTAAATAATGCACTGAAATATTAAACTTAAAGAAGTTGGGCTTATTTTTGCCCATCGCAATAAGGAAGTGGGATTTTCATTTGGTACTTTCAAAATCCATATTAGTTGCATTGAGGTTTGAGAAGGAATTTGTATCGGGCAGCATGGATCAGAGTGATTTTGAAGGTGTGGGACTACCGCAGTCCTGGTAGCCTCATGCAGGAGAGAGAAGGGGGATCATGATGCCAATGACTCTACGTAAATAGCATCGATGCCATGCTGCATGTAAATTGTACTGCTGGGCATGGTACGGTCCCTTTGCTCCCAGTGCTCTTTCTGTTATATTGAGCTATGTTGAGTAATATATGAGTTAAATTGAGTTACGTTGGGTTACGTTTGAGTTATGTTGAGTTATTTATGTGTTTCTGCTATGTAGCATGAGAACCGCTTACCCTCCACCGCTCGGCGCGATTCTGGGGAAATCTCTGATAAAAGCTTTTTTTGAGAGAACCTGTGCGAGCGAAGGCAGCAGGCTTTGCCCACCTGGCTGCAGTCACCATCAGACGTGTCCCTCCTTTTCCCCCGGGTTTCTTTTGCTCCCTCCGGGGTGTCCTTCGCTGTGGTTGTGCTGCAGGGCAGCTGAGCTGGCTCTGGCCATCGCACCCCAGCTTTTCCAGCTGCAACTGAATTTCCAGATATGCCCTGCCCTCTTGTGGTATGCTGCTGGCCTCATCAAGCCTCATTTCTTGCTGGACCTACACCCCTGGGAAAATAAACGCTTGGTGACCCCCCAAAGCTGCAGCCGGAGGGGATGGGGCGGCAATGTGCAGGCAGCTGGGTTTTGGCAAGCGTCGTGCTGCACCCCACCTCTCTGCTCCTGCCCCACATTGCTTCCATCAGCAGCATCACACCCCGCCACTTAAAATCACCAAGGTGGTTTCCCACAAACAGAGCTTAAAATAAAAGGCAGAATATAGTTTTGCCATCTGTTACACACCCTCTGGACTGGAGTCCTGCCCTCGGATGGGTCCTCCCACCTAGAGCCTGCTCGCAGGGACGGAAGATGCCTGAGAACTCTCCTAATGCCAGCCCTTTTCTCTTCTTAGCTATAAATGCAGCATTTAGCCTCTCTTTCAGTCTCTTAATCCAGTCAAGTAGCTCCTGTCCTTATTTTAGCCCTTGCCCCTCAATAATTGTTCTATTCCCTTTAATATAGTTTGCTCCTTCCCAAGCCTAAATGAAGCATTGGACTCTGTCTTACAAGCTGGGCAGAGGGAGGTGAGGAACTCATTTCTGTGGATCCCATCCCCGTTCCTCCTGACGCTGAGGTTAGACCTCCCAGCGCAACATGCAACAAAAGCCAAGTCGCTGGTGGGCTCGGCCAATACCTTTCCAGTCAAGCCAACATAGTTTCTCCACTTTATCATTATTTTCCTTTCCTAAGCCTTTTCAGACGGTCAAAAATAGCCTTCTTTTCTTTTCATCTGACAGCTGTACATCTCTTTCTGCTTATTTCTCTGTCTGATTTCTTCTATTTTTGGGGGGGCTATCTTGCTTGGGTTTACTTTCTTCCGTGCAATTGTGCCCAATCGATTTGTCTCACTGCTCCAGGATTTCATTTGACTCAACTGCAGGATTTCTTTCTTATTTCCCCCTGCTTCTCCATCCCTTTCTGTAGGTGTTGTATCGCAGCCTTCGCCTCCTTGCCTTGCTGTAGGGCCACGCTGCCTGGGTGCCCTGCTTGTATCAATGGAGAGCAATTTTCATTGCTTTCTATCTCTGATTTCAACATGTTAGAGAGGAGCTAACACGTGTAGGCCCAATTAACCACCCAGGTAATTGGTGCCATGTGGGCAGCACAGCACAAAGGGCAACGCTTTGCTTCTTCCAGGCCTGGGATAGCTTGGCTGGAGATATCTGGGTGTATTTCTGCTTTAATGCCTATTTAATGGCAGCGTGACTGTTCCCTGACTTGGGAGCTGGTAATCGCTCTTCTCATAGAAGACCCGAGAAAGAAATAGGCACTTAAGTGAAGTAAATTCACTTTTTTATGTGAATTTACACAGGGCCCAGAGTAATACCTACAAATAAATATACACATGTTGTGTGTCACCACGAGGGTTGAGCTGGCAAGACAGAAAAGCTAGGAATGATCTAAATTATATTGTGCACTTGGCTGACTTACAGATGTGTTCAGCAAGTCTACAAACCAAAAAAAAAATTTAAACACAGGGGTTTTTTTTCCTACGAACTCTTTTTTTTTCAAATTTTCACTGTGGAAGAAGACCCAGCTTGCTTGGCGAAACTGCAAGCAGCCACTGATGAATGACATCTCACTACACGTGTGATACAGACAACCCCAAATCTTTGGTCTCTGAGAAACCCAACATTTTCAACAATCAGGGTGCACTGGTTTTAGCTTCATCAAAAGCTAAACCTCAAGTTATTTGCAAGTCATCTGTGGCTCAGGCCTCTGTAGCCTAAAATAAATAAAGTTTTAGGAGCTGCTCTGAGGCTGTTCTTCCACTGCAATGCTCTGAGTACCAGCACAACCCTTCCCTTTCCTCACTCCCATTCATTAGTAGAGGAAGAGATTATTTTGTAAGTGTGCAAGACATACCCAGACTGAGGAAAGAACTGTGAATTATTCTGTCCCTCCTTTTGCTAGCAAATGACAGTGCTTGCCTGTGTTTTCCTTGGGGAAGATGGCCTGTGCAGCAGGTTTGCAGTACCACCACTGTCATGCAGTAAGTTATTACTGCAGCAACTGCTACTTCAGTAACTCAACAGCAATTTTAAAGCTCTTGGAGTCATATTTTCAGCATTCTTCCTCTAGATCCTCCATGCCTGTGACCCACAGCCAAAGGAGAGCGACTGGGTGGGGAGGCAGGGAACAGTGTGTGGGATCCTGCCGCTGGCTTGGGGATTCGAACAGAAGATGAAGGACATGAGTCTTCTGGAGGTAGGGAGCCAGGTCCAGCTGCACTCACGTCACCCGTTGGGGGTTCTTCCTCCGGGGACTGGGACTTCTCACCCCTGTGAGCATCGGAGGACTCATCGTGATACAGACGTGCACACAAATCTTACCCTCTCTCTGCAGCCGTCATTGGAGGAAAGTACATTTGGTGGGTGATACCAGGAGAAGGCAGATGGACACCTTGGCAGCCCAGTGTGCCCAGTGCCCCTCTGCCCTGGCACAGCCCAGGGGCGTGAGCAGCCGCTGCCCCGGCCAGCCCAACGCACCTACAGCTGCTCGAAGGGGCAGCAATTTCACCCAGCAAAGGGATGCTCAGAAACGACGGGGGTGAGGGACAGAAAGCGTGTCTTTTCTCCGAAATGTGATACGCTGATTACTATTTTTGTCTCTTCCAAACCTTATTTCCTGCTAACTGTGGCTTAATTCGTACCCAGCAGGCCTCTAATGTGCAATGGCAGCTTTCAGCCTGGCAGTCCATTAAGCCCCTGCCACGCCGGCAATCATTTTAAGGGCCTTTCTATTATTGATTGAGGGAGCACAGAGAGCTGGCAGAATTTTCACAGAAGGGAAAGGTCCTTCTCCAG